>ML685767.1:4622791-4655260 GCA_007922175.1 Pelusios castaneus
GGTCGACTTTGTACGGTCCCCCCTAAGTCGACTTTAAATTTAAGTGTAGACATGCTAAGTCGATTTAAATTAACAAGTGTAGACATAGCCTTTGGGAGGACCCTGCTTTTCACTTTTCTCCACTATGAAAAGTGACCATTGATTTCCATCCTTTGTTTCCTATCTTTTAAGCAGTTACTGATTCATGAGAGGATGTTGCCTCAAGTCCCATGATCACTTACTTTGCTTAAGAGCATTTAGTGAGGGATTTTGTCAAAGGCTTTCAGAAATCCATGTACACTATATACACTGGATCACCCTTGTCTCCATGTTTGCTTGATTCCCCCCCCCCCCAAAGAATTCTAGTAGATTGGTGAGGTATGATTTCCCTTTTAAAAAAACAGGTTGACTTTTCCACAGCAAATCATGTTCAGCTATGTTTCTGATAATTCTGTTCTTTATTATAATCCCAATCAGTTTATGTGGTACTGAAGTTAGGCTTACTGGCCTGTCACTTACAAGATCACCTCTGGAGCTTTTTTAAAAAAATCAGTCACATTAGCTGTCCTCGAGTTCACTGTTTTGGTGTGCCCTTGGACCCGAGTTGCTCTTCAAATTCTTTTTGAACTTCCTTATTATACTTGATTTACCAGAGTTTGTGCTCCTTTTATTTTCCTCAATAGGATTTGACTTTGAATTTTTAAAGGATGTCTTTTTGTCCTTCTAGCCACCTCTTTTATTCTGTTGTTTAGGCATGATAGCATGTATTTTGTCCTTTTACTGTTTTAATAATATTTTTATTTAGTTTACCTATAGTTTGTACCTCTATCATGGTGTTTTCCAGATGTTTCCATGCATCTTGCAGGAATTTCCCTCTTGTGATTGGTCCCTTTGATTTCCATTTAAGTAGCCTCCTAATTTTTATGTATTACCCCTTTCTGAAGGTAAATATTACAGGACTGAGTTTCTTTGATATTCTCCCTCCTCCCCCCACCCTACCCACCCATACAAGGATTTTGAATTTAATTATTTTATGGTTGATGTTACTGAGGGCCAGTGTATATTGCTGGCAACATTCAGTGGCAGTCAACAGGAGTTATGCTAGCTACACAGAGTAGCTTGTGTAACTCCTGCCGACTTCTTAAGTTCCCCTTTAGAGCACCATATTCACGGTGCTGCACCAATGGCAAACATGTTCCAATCGACGCAGCACTACACCACTTGAGGAAGTGGTTTTATTAATTCAGTTTCCAGATTGACTGAGCGTATCTTAACTGACCTCTCAGTCGATCTAGAAAAATCAAATGAAGGGAGTGACTTTGCTTCCATCAGTATAGACATACCATGTGCAGTTCAGCTGTATTCACCTCTTGGACTGTGTGCTGCTTAGGACTAAATAAAAAATTGCTGCTCCCTTAGTGGATTCCAGGACAAGCTGCTTCAAGAAGCTATCATTAATTGTGTTTAGAAATTTTATCTTTGCATCTCATCACAAGATTTTATGTACCGAGTGAGAATGGGGATATATGAAATTCCTCTTTATTGGATTTTCTGGTTTTGTGAAAATTTAATTTTAATTTAATTTCTCTTTAATTTTCCTGAGTATTTCATAATCACCATCACCCTCCTCAAAAGTAGTGTACTCCTGCAGCTGTACTCAACCATTGAATTTCTATCCAAAAAGATTCCATGACACAGTTTGATTCATTTAACACCTTTACTATGTTTGACTCTCTGCTTGCTTTCACTTGTTGCGCCACTCCCCCACCAGCATGACTTTCTCTGTCATTCCTATATTCCTGTATATTTTGTACCCTGGTATTATCACATCACACTGATGATCATTGTTCCACCAAGTTTCTGTAGTGCCTATTATATCAATATCCTCATTTAATATCAGGCATTCAAGTTCACCTGTTAGTATTTAGACTTCTAGCATTTGTATGTAAGCACTTAAAAATTTGTCAATATTTGTCTGCCTCCATATGATGTAATTGAATGGACTCATTTTTGTTTGACAGTTTTTCTTCAGTTCATACCTGTACTTCATCAACTTCTACCTTCTCCTTTTTACCCAGGATAGAGTATCCCCTTTAATATATCCTCCCCTAAGGGATGTGTCTGTACAAAACCCGTACTGATCTGCATCTGTCCACTTTCCCCAGCCCTTAATTTAAAAACTCCTTGATGATCTTATTTTACATGCCAACAATCTAGTTCCATTTTGATTTAGGTGTAGCCCATCCTTCCTGTATAGGTTTCTCCTTTCTCAAAAGGTTTCCCAGCCCCTGATAAACCTAAATATCTATGCCTAATGCCACTGTCTCATCCATGTATTGAGAGCCTGTGGTTCTGCCTGTCTAACTGGCCCTGCATGTAAAACTTGCTTTTTAGAGAATTCTGGTGGTCACAAATACTAATCTCTTCCCTAGCAGCGTAAATTTGGCCTCAAGGACCTCTCTTATACCCTTCTTTGTGGCATTAGTACCAACATATACCATGACCATTGGCTCCTACTCAGGACTGATCATAGATGTCTTGGATACGTCCCCACTGGAGCCTTAGGTCGACTTAAAGATGGTTAAGTCGACCTAAAGACCGCTGCATCCAGACTGGGCTCTTATTAAGTCGACTTAAGAGCTTCCTTAGGTCGACTTAATAACACCACCTCTGAAGGTCACCTTAACGCTTAAGTTGACTTAAGCCAGGGTGGATAGGGAGTGCCCTTAAGTCGACCTAATTGGCCTCCAGGCCCCGGTGCACTGTGGGACAGCTACCCACAAGGCACCACTCCTCCGTCGACCTAGCACCTGCAAGTGTGGATGCAGGCAGTTGACTGGAGTTTTCAGTGTGGACTCTCTAAGTCGACTTAACAGAACCTCCATTATAGATGTACTCCCTTGAAACGTCTTCAACCTTCACACCTGGCAGCCAATTCACCATGCAGTTTTCTGAGTCATCACTAACCCAGCTGTCTATATTTCTAATAATCATTTCTAATAACTATTATCACTCTCTTCCTAATAGTAGAGTTACAGACACACACTCACTGGTCTCAGTGCAAGAGGATATCATACCATCATCTGGAAGGAGAGTCCCAACTATTGGATTGTTTCCCTCCACTCTCATTTGATGTTTTCCTTCCCTGAGACTTCCATCCTTCTCAACCTCACAGAGCCATCAGACTGGCAGTGAGTCCCCTCTACTGTGTCCCAGAAAGTCTACTGTGTGTACCTCTCCATCTCCCTTAGCTCCCTCCAATACAAGTACTCTTGTCTCAAGGGCCATGAGTTGCATGTAGCATCATGAGTAGCATCAAATACACATGTATGTCACCTGCCCTCAAGACAGGTAATCACACATAGTGCATTCAGTCAGTAAACTGGATAGCCCCCAATCTGCTATTAGACTGCTGTTTGCATTTTTTTGCTCTTTCAGGATCTTTTGTTTGTTTGTCTGTTTGTTGTGGAGGGAGTTTTCTAAGGGATGCATGGGTTTATTGTTCTAATTTTCCAGAATGTTTGTTAAATGTCGGCTTTTCACATTCCTCTCTATGCCTGGTAGCCAATTCTTCAATAACCAAAAAACCCCTTAAGATTTGTTAATATAAAAAACCTGAAAAGTTAAAAGGTTAAAAGGAATTATTTCCATTACAGTTGATTTGAGTTTGTACATCAGAATAAGAGCAGTGATGTTAAATCTGGCAGTTTGTAATAAGTTTTTCTGGTTCATTCCAAATATTGGGGTCCTCGTTCTCAGCTCTTCTTCGTTAGAAACCATAATTCAGAGATGTGGAGCAGGAAATGGGCAAAGAGATTGTCACAATCTCTAATTTATGCTTCCCCAGTGCATGTGCTTGGAAAGTTATCTCAAACATGAACTCAGGAATCACATGTTCTATCTGCCCTTCATGAGGTATCCATCGCTCTCTCAGGCGTCCTTGGGAGAGGCCCACAGGAAGAGTTGATTTTCCTTAATGACCCATCAACCATGGTTGGTTGGTCTGAATGTAAATCTGTCTTGTAGGTGTTACCCAGGAACACAACATGTCTGAGATTCAAACATATAGCTGTTGTGAGGACTTGTCCACCACTGTGCCTCACACTGTCTCTAGAGCCCCCAAGCGGGGCTGGGCACACAGGTTTGGGCTGAGAATGGGGCTAGGAGGGTCCGCAGGTTGACTCAACTATCCTGCATCTCAGCCCAGGCCCCTATCTGAGGCTGGTCGGGGCCTGGGGTGGGGTCAGGGAGGTCCTCACCTCAACATGCTGACACCACCTCTGGGGCCTCGGTTGCTGGGTCCTTATCCCCTTGTCCCCCAGGTTGCTGCTTTCCCCCATTCCTGGTGGTTGCTGGGTGTCCTCCTCCTCGACGGGGTAGTCCCCAAGGGGTAGGTTGCAGAACCCATCGGAATCGTCTGGAGGTGGCAGATCCGGGGCTGTCCACAGATGGTAGCTCTTCAGGTCAGAGCCTGCCTGGGATCTCTCCACATCCTCTAGGGCCAGCAATACCTCTAGGTCACAGGACTCGGGGAAAGCGGCTAGCCCTTGGGAGTTTGGTTGTGGATTAGCGGGTCCCCGGGGCCGGGTCCCAGGCTACGGGCAACCCTTTACCCAGGGCTGAGTCCCAGGCTGCAGGCAGCCCTGGAGGAGTCAGCGGGACATCCTTCCCCTCCCAGAGCTCTGCCCAGACTGAGCAGATGGGCCCTCCTTTTAAACTTCCTGGCCCGCCCTTTGACTTCTGGCCTGATGGGTGGACCAGCTCTGGTCCCACCCTCTTGGGGCTCATTGGTTCTGGCTCTGTCCCTCAGAGGTGTCCACCATCCCCTCACTACAATAACAAAGATTCATAATTTCATATACAATTATAATACATGCATATAAACAGACTAACATTGTTCAATAGATCACAACTTTTCCAATGAAACCTTACGGAGCATACTTTGCATAAGATTTATCACAACTGTGCACAGTGATGATACATCATTGATATCTTAGTGTATACATAGTCATTTTCTTTCTATACAGCATCACATCTGATTTGTCATTGACTTCCTCTGTGTCCTTGCCGTACATAAGGGGGTCTCAGAGCTCTGTCTTTCATCCCTCCCTTTGCTGTTTATTGGCTCCCAAATACACTCCTGCACACCTGACCAGCCTATTTCTGCGACAGTCACCCCAGATGATTTGCCATAAGAAGCTCCTTATCATTTCTTCTGAACTCTTTCCACTTCTGCCCTTCTCCAACACTGTTAACAAAATACTCCAAGTCTCACAGACTTGTGACATGGAGGCCTCTTTGTCCCCTCCCCCTCTCAACACATTTAAATTATTTTCTCTTCTACAGTATTAGAAAATCTAAACTAAAACCCCATCCTCGCTGCCTCAACAGCTAAAACACTTATCCATATCTTGATCATCCCCATTGTTGATTACTGTATCCTCTTCCGCTTTTCTGACCTTCCTGACACCTCCATTGCGTCCCAGCCTATCCAAAAGATGAAGGTTGTCACTAAAATGATCTTCCTTCTCTGCTGATCTGACTACATCCTCTTCGTTTTTGCATCACTCCACTGGCTCTCCATTGTGTCACGTTTAAACTTCTGATCCTTGCCTTCAAGACCGTTCTCAACTCTGCTCCATCTTGCATATCTGTCCTCATCCTGCTATCCCCTCCATCCTGCCATTGATGCCAACTCCTTTGTGCCGTTCAGCTAGCCTCTCATCTCTGATGTTTACTGTGACATAGCCCATTTTGAGTACATCCATTGACCTACCCTCCAGACCCGTTCTCCTCTCAGCCTTCTGTCTTCCAAAGAGTATCTCTTCTTCACTTTCCAAGTGGCAAAGAGATGAACTTTCCTCTCCTGCCTTATCTAGTGCATTTCTGCTGGAGCTGAAAGGCATCTGCTTCCCTTCTTCTTGGCAGGGCTGTGCACAGTAACTTACCTGCACCTTCAGTTGTCCTATAATTCAACCATCTCTGCTGAGCCTTAAGTCCTGGCATCTCCATAATTCATCTCACATATTCCAGCCTGCCCTACTTTGACATACAGATTAGAGAGGAAAGAGGTGGGGGAAAAGAACCCCCAGATCTCAGGTATCCATGCTGGACTTGCCTGGATTTGAAAGACTTAATCAGTTGCACTAAGAGGATTGTTGTATGTTTGCAAACATATGACTCTAATGAAATTTGTTTTGTGCGTAGGTAGACAGGTGGCAATGTGTCAGGAAAGGCGGGAGAGAGAGAATCACCAGTCACAAGTCACCTTTTCTGCGCTTAGCCTTCTTTTTTTCCTGAGACACAATACAGCATCTGACTTCTGTGGTTAAAATACTCCTGTTGACCTGGCCTCCCCTTCCATTCCCTTGAAACACATTTAAACCCAGTTATACCTCCTACTGTATGCACCAGGTAGTCAATGCAATAGCGTGAATGTGGAGAATTGTAGGGGGTGGGGCATCTTTCTAGCTAAAATTGTTACAAATAGAGAAGCTAGCATTGAACAGGGTGCTTAGGGAGTTGAGGCACAGAGACTGCCACTCCCAGTAAGGAGAGGAGGGGGTCTTAGAGTGGGTGGGGAGAATTGCAGTGGCCTGTTCCTTGCTCCATGCACAGTTAACAGTACAGTTTCAGAAATAAGATTACAGGCTTCCTATGAAGTGCACCATAACTGCTCTGCTGTATATAACCCAGCTAAATTAAGGGGGCTCTTCCGAAACATACCTGTTTGATTCAGCAGAGCCTGTCCGTGCGATTTGCTCTAGTTAAGTAGGTTTAGATCTCAACAAAGGGAGGAAGCTGCTAGTTAGAGTGGGTCTATTAGCAGCCAATGCACTAATGAGCTAGTGATGGCATGTAATCAATGTGTGAAAAATGGGTAATTCTCACTAATGCCCAGCTAATGTTCTTATAATGATCTGTCGGGGAACGCTGGCTAAGTATTGTCATGGCAATTTGGCATAGGTTCACCTGGGATAATGCTGCATGGCTGAACAGGAACACGTATTGTTGCCTCACCTCCCAACACTCCACTCCCTCAATTCTCTCCTCATCTGGTTCCCCTTTCTGTACCCTTTTAAATAGGTCATTAATCGATTTATTAAATAATGGATGTACAGCACTTTACATTCCAAGTGTTAATTCACTGCTATGTATTATTCTCTTTTCCTTCTTCTCTCTGTCGTCTTTCTCTTTCCTTTCCTCCGCATCCGTTCATCGCCTTTTTCTTTCCCCTCTTACCCTTTCCCTTACTTGGAATTTGCTTCCTTTTTTTAAACACCTTCCCTATAGAGCATGTGAAATCTGTTTCCTAGCTATGGTGTCATAGATACTGGACCAGTTGAGGCCACTGGTGCAGAATAGCAGTTAAAGATCCTGTTTACAATCCTCTGTCCCCCTCAATTTTTCAACAAAATTGTCTAAATTTTCCAGCCAACTCTAGCACTAGCTTTCCCCATCAGTGCCTCACTGACTCTGGTCTGCTGTCCCTCTGTAGTCCACCGTAACTTTGAGCAAATAAATCAGAGGTCCCTGCTGAATTAATCTGAAATTTCAGATGCGTAATTTAGGTGTAATGTGCTGTGTGCAACATGGGGTCTTGCCCGTATTCCAGTAAATCATGCAGGTATGTGTTCACTCTTGAAATTCTCCAAAATTAATTGGCCTGCCATAATATCATCAGAGTGTTGATGTTGTTTTATTTGTCTGACTCTGTTGATTTGATTTTTTTTCTGCAGCTTTTGGAGAGTGCAGTGGAAAGAAGTAATTGTTTCCGCTCTTGTCAGTCCTATGCCTTTGAAACTTATTCTTTTCTCTTGCTGTGTTAAATCAGCAATAGCGGAGGCCTTGATGCATTTAAATTCCTTGTCAGATCTTCCTAAAGTTGGGGGTGAGGGGATTGTTTTTTTGGTATGGAAGGTGGAGTGGGAAATGATGTGTCTATACACAAAATACACTGTAGGCCCAACTGTGAGATGATAGGCTGTTTTCACAAAGGGTTTTGTGTTGGTCCAAAAGGGGAGGTCCAGTGTCTGGACATCCCCAAGATACAATTATGTAAGTATGTACAGCTAGAGGGCAGTGTAGTTATGATGACTTAAACTTATACAGTGCCTTTCATTCAGTAGGATACCAAATCTTTGCTCATTACTGAAATACAGCCACCTCTGGGAGGGAACAAAGCTGCCATTCTGCCCTATGCAATGGAAATTTTAGGACATGAAGGGAAGAACCACTTCTCCCTGGAAATGCATGGGGAACTCAGGGAAGAAGAATGCAAAGGCAGAAAGTACCTGGATTGTAAATTTCTTGTGTTCTTTTCTTTTAAAGCTCATCTGAAAGATATCGTCTGTAGCAGCAATGCAGGCTCCTTCCTCTGAGAATAGGGTCAGCCCAAAGTTATTTCCAAGCTCCCAACATTTCTACCCCAGCAAGGAAATTGGAGGATATCATCTTCTCTTAGGGGACTCCATCTTCAGGGCCTCTTGGTCCTAAGCACCCAAATTGTGATGGGTTCCCCCAGAGTGCAGTCTGGAAATGAGGAACTCCTGTGCCCCCTTTAACTCGCCAGCCTGGGCTCTCTCTCAAAATGCCTTGCTAATGACAAGCAGCAAGCCCCCCAGGCACTCTTATCTTACCCTGATAATATGTGGAGCCCCACACGCAGCTAGGTTGCATCAGTTTACTGGGTTGACTCTCACACTATGATGCTGTTAGCACGCTACCAACTTCTGGAAGGCACTGTACTTACACAGAGGTCCACAGGCAGAGACACACAACTGTGTTACAGGAAAGATTTCCCTATCCACTGATGAAAAAGTAATAGAGAGGCACCAGCCAAATCCCCCAGATTCTTCCGTCTTGCACCCCAGAACTGTACTTGTCTTGCACTGGTCAGAAGCCTGGCCTTTGTAAGTTCTTTATCCAGTTCACTGCTCTTAAAAGGAAAGTGGACACGCACCAGCCTTTGTAGTCTGAGCAGATTTCCCAATCACTTCAACCCAAACACATTGTTTTAGGTGAAATATTAAGCAGTGATTAATTAAGTGATTATAAGTGGTAGGCATTAAAGATCAGAGTAGGTTACTTGAGAAACAAAAGAAAAATCGCACTTTAAACTAAACAGGATTTGAATCAAGCAATGTCTCACCCTAAGAGATGGTACAAGCAGGGTACAGATTATTAATACACAGGCTGGACATCTCCTCCAGCTCAGGACCCTCACCAAGTCAAAGTTGTTTGTCCTCCAGGTGTGTTTTTAGGTGTTAAATTGTGTGTGTGTTGGGGGGAGTGAAGCAAACTGGTGTCACGTCCCCTCTTGTATAGCTTCTTCCCACTTGCTGAAAAGATCTCTGGATATTGTGTGAGGGGGCCACTCCATTGGTCAAGCAGTGTTCCATTGTGTATGTGCTTTCTCTGTGAACTCTTCATTGTAAGCAGTTTCTGATAGCTGGTTCTTTCTTTGTTGGGTGATGGTGAGCCATTAATATTATCTGGCTTCCCCATTGTTATACCTGAAAGATTGGCTGCAGATGTTTCCCACTTCACAACACATTTCAGTAATATACTGCAATAGTCCATATCTTCACATTCAATGATAGCACATAAAATCCAACAGTATATTCATGTGCAGGAGATCAAGACTTTTAAAATGATACCTCACAAGGAGTACTTTATATAGAATCTATCATAATTATATGACAGTGATGAATATGGGTTTCTAGGATGTTGCTTTGAGGCACAGAGCACCACACCCATCCGATTGTTTTATCAATGGCTATGTCTACACTTGTAAATTTAAGTCGACTTTAGCTAAGTCGACTTAGTATGTCCACACTTAAATTTAAAGTCAACTTAGGGGGGAACTTACAATGTCGACCTAGAGCGTCCACACTGGACGCCTCGGTCGACTTCTAGGGGTTAGGGGGACCTTGGGCAGGTCCACGGTGGCAGGGGGGCCACTCCTTGTGTACAGTGGGGCAAAGGGGGACAGGGACCTTGGCAGGGCATGTGGGCAGGGTGTGTTGCTGTCCAGATTTAGGGAACCATTTATTATATTATTTTCTATTAATATCTCATAAATGCTATAATCCATAGGAACTATGTCATGTTTGGTATCAATAGAAAGGTAGTAATTTGCTGGGAATGATTATATAGTTTATGTATAGGAATTGTATTTGTATTAGAAGTTAGGAATATGTTTGTTATATCTATACTTTAACTTGTGTGATTCTGGGGAAACTCCCCAGACAGGATGTCTACAACCATTGTCTCCTTAATGGCTCATCAGGTTTCTCTCTGGGCCCATTGAACCTGGGAGCTTCCTTAACATTAAGGAGATCCCAATTTGACCCAGATGTGATTTTGGGGCCATTTTATCCAGGAGAGAATCATTGCAAAGGATGAAGGTATTGCTTCAGTTTCATCACTCTGAAACCTTCTGTGTGTTATTTGGACCCTCTGGATGTTGTTAGCCCAATGAGCTCAGTTCTTTCAGTGCTTCCAGAGTGAAGGACAGCAAGCATGAACTTACTGCTGTGTGACTAGCTAGAATAACAGAAAAACAGAACAAAACAAATAGGCAAATGCTTTAGATACAAGATTAGGCAGTTTAGACTTAGTAAGGAAATTTGTAGGATAGAGGGCATATTTTTTTCTCACTTACCTCCTGATCCTTTTCCTCCCACTCCCTCACTGACCTCCCATATTTTGACAGATTGGCTTATTATTCATACAAATGTCTAAAACTTTTATGAAACCTTCTTCACTCTTGGCCTCAGTGATAGCTTGAGGCAGTGAGTTCCACAGTTTACTTTGTGTTGTGTAATATAAGTATTTTCTTGTAACCAGTTTTAAATGTATTGTCTTTTAATTGCACTGAATTACCTCTTGTTCTTGAATTATGTAAGAGGATTTAGCTTCTCTTTATTATTTATTGGGCTCATTTATATGTCCTCTGTTATTTGTCCCTTGCAATCTTCTAACTGTCTCCTCATACAGAAGTCTCTCCAGGCCGCTAATCACGTTTGCTGGCCATCTGCTCCTCCCTCTGCTATACCTATCCCTAGCTGAGCTGGAGTGACCAGAATGGACACAGTGTTCCAGGTGAAGGCATCCCATTGACTTAAATACTGGCATTATAATATTTTCAGTGGATGAAATTTACCCGTTTAAATGACCCCTCAAGCCCTATGCACCACTTAAATCTAATTAAGCCCTATTTTGTGGGTTTAGATGGGATTTAGTTGGAGCTCAGGCCTTGTGCTGGGCATCTGCCCAGAGGTGAGTTTGGACCATTTTATCCAGGAGAGAGAATAATTGCAAAGGATGAAGATATTGCTTCAATTTCACCACTCTGAAACCTGTAGCTTTTCTGCAGTGACCCTCTCTTAATTTTCTCCCCTTACTCCTTGGCAGTCCCACAGGTCCACAGACTTTATCTCTGCTGAGAACTGTGGTCATGAGCACTCTGTAAATACCTGCCACAGTGAAGGACAGAGGAGACTTATAATTTGTTGTTTTATTATAATCCAAATACTTGAGCCTTGTTAGCACAGTAATGGCCTAACTTTCAGATACATTCCAGCAGAATATAATTTGCTGTCTTCCTTTGTCCACAGAGCCATGAGGGTGCAGAATAAGTTAGACTCTCCCCTTTCTCTTGCTCTAATCAATTTTTTTCCTGATGCTTGCTGTCACTTGATCAAACAGGCTTCCCCTACATTCAGGTAGAGGTGAAATCCCAGAGCTGCTGACACCGGCGTGCCTGTGAAAGGCACCAGCTGAAGAGCTGTATGGATCGGTTTTGCTTTCAGTCTATTTATTATTGTCCTTGAGAGCTGCGGGAGAACAAAATGTATTTGCCAAAGTCACACATGAGCCTGAGTTGCAGCTTTGAGAAGGACTTGGAGAATACTGTGGCACCCCTCATTTGCAGAGCAGGGCCCAGGAAACACATGCACACAGAGTGCAGTGTTACTGTGTTCTTTGTTTGTTTTCAATTCCTTTCCTCCTCCTCCTCTGCATTTCCCTTCTCTATTCTGAAAGTACAGCTCAGCCATGCTCTGAACCATTGGTACTTGTGACTGCCAAGGAGCAGAATAATTCAGAAGGGGCTACAGGGTGGGATGCAAAAGCATATGTCTGTCCCCTGATCCCATTTCCTCCATTGGTTATCCTCTCCCATTTATATGCTGCAAGCAGGAAATAGGGAAGCTAATGCCATGTGACCTTCCAGCTGTTTGCAGGCTATAAGCGAGTGCTTCACAGAACTCCAGCATTCCACAGGCCAGTTTGATGAGCAGTGTATTATATTGTAAAAGAGGGAGATCGCTGGATAAATATATCATTCTGTCTGTCATATTCTCCTATGTCAACTATCCCTTCAAATAAAATTTTGATCTCTACATTGCATGTCTCCTGGCATAACAGAGAACAAACTTGTCTGTCTGGGTAGACTACATTTTTAAAAAAAGTGAGCCAGAGAGTGAGTGAAACAGAGAGAAGGCTGTCTTTTCATTTATAATCAAATCCCTGAACACCCCTAAAAGACCTTTCTCACCCACACATTCAGAAAATATACTGCACAGATGCTATTAATATGGAGCTAAACTATCTTAGCTGCTGGGATGGGGAGATGGAACACTTGTTCCTTTAAAAAATTATTTATCACTGATCTCTTACTAAATGTGAAAAAGTTCTAGCTGTTTAAAGGCAACATCAGGAAAGGCCAAATAGCTGGGCTGTTGGAGTATGTCCATACCTGGGCATGTAATGGCTCTTGGCTCTTGGCCGTATTGTGTTTCAAGATCCTAAATAGCTAAGAAATGCAGCAGATGAAATTGTCTTCCTTCTCCCGCGTGTCTGCATATGACTCTTTTCTGTCCAGCTGCTTATTGCCCTAATCTAACGTAGAGCTTTGAAACGCACAAGGTTCTCAGATATGATGGTTATTGCATGGTTTAAAAATACAGATAAACCGAGCTATGCAGCTTAAACCACCACTGTATGGAGGTGCTTTTATCCTTGTTTCGCCATCTTCCTCTGTTGAAGGTGTCTGTTGAAGTTGCCATGCAAATCTTTCTTGAAATCACCCCTGCCACTAATAGAGACCCCACTTTGCATGATCATCAAGTGGATCAAGATCCTCAGGGTCTATTAAAGGAGTTGGTGGGTGAGCTTTTGTGGCCTGCATTGTGCAGCAGGTCAGATTAGAGCAATGGTTTTCAAACATTTTTCCTGGGACCCAGTCAAAAAAAAAAAATCATTTATGCCTGCGACCCAACAATTACATCTTTCAGCAGTGACAGCAGGGGGCGCTGCAACCTAGTACCTGAGAGTCTGCAACCCAGTACAGGGTCCCAACCCGTGGTTTGAAAACCACTAGATTATTGGAGGATCCTATTGGTCCCTTCTGACCCTAGAGTTTCTGAGACTAACTTCATTGTGAGATACAGTCTTGGTGCGGGGAATCCCCCCTAGCCAATGCAGGTATCCGATCTGTCAACTGGCCCCCAGATTAAAGACAAGGTTGTGTGTGTGCAGGAGCTGCTGGCTAGGTGAACGGCACCTCTCCTTAATTTCAATAGTGATCTGGTCATGTAAATGATCAGTCCTCACAATCACGGTAATTACTAACTGTATTTATGTAGCTAGCTGCATTTTTCATTAAAATATCTGAAAGCTCTACAGATTTCACAAACCTGAGATTTAATTATGACTCTTATGACCCCAAGTCACACATTGAAGGGATAATGTCTATGTAGGCATGGGGAGAAAAAGGAGAGGGCCACCCCTTGCTACACCCATTTATTAGGTGTAAGCTGTGCTCCTCCACTCAGCCCCCCAGTCCAGCCATCCCAACACAAAGAGGACGGGGCCATGATCCATCCAGAAACACCCCCTCCCCATGGCCATTAGGTCTGCTGCCACCTTCTTTGCCCTCCCAAGCCCTGGTCTTTGAGTGAATGCACGAATGGGAAAATTTCCCTGCTCACTCTCTCCTCTCCTCTCACACACCTGGCATATATATAAAATTATCTTGTCACTTTATCTGCCGCTGAAATGCAGCCAGCCCTGGGGTGAAAGAGAGCATCTGTTTAATAGCGCACAGAAACACTTCACAGCCGTTAAGTGGAGAATAATACCACATCCATTTAAAATTGCAGTGGGGGATGTTGGGAACACAGTATGTAATTACGCTGGTTGGAAGTTGGCTAGGGCGCTCTAACTCTTGCAAAAAGCCCTGCGGGATCTTTAACATAAGTGACCAGGCCCATGTGCTTTTACGTTTCATCTGTAAGACTGATCACCCCGTTTCCTGCTCTGTCAGGGACTATATTGATCCTGATAGATCCATCCCCTGATTAATCCACCAGGCTTGCTTATATGGTGTCAGGCAGATATGTCCCAACTTGTCTTCAGCACTAGCTATGAGAAGCAGATGTCAGAACCTTGTCAACAACACCATTATTGTCATCCTGTGTTGCAAGACTAAGTTAATGGGCTCTTACCATGAAAAATGGTTGCTGGGGATTGTTATAATGTCTCCTGAAAAGTAAGCCAGGGTTGCACCCAGTTCTCACCCTGTCTTGGTTTACCAAGCTGGTGACTATTGCTCACTAATGCCATGTAAATCATGACATTCAGCCACTGCAATAACATAACTACGCCCCACAGGCCTGGCTCTCAAGTGGGGTGATGGGAAGAGGATCCCATTGTTCAGAATTGTCAGGTGAGATGACGTTTCTCTCTATTATTTTGAATTCATTGCCCAATTGTTTCATTCTTCTTTTCTTTCCTCTGGAAGCTTATCAAAAAGCTGTGGAGGTGATCGCTGAATAGCTGTTATTTATGGGAAACCCGTGCACTCGGAGATAGAGAACAGCCCAGTATGATATTAATAAATTGTCAGTTACTTGTGAATGTGGAAGCCTGATGTCTTATCAGTGAAACATTAGCCATGCATCAACGCAGTTGAGATCTCAACTCTCTGGTATTGACTGGCGCCACAAAGACCTATCAGAATGAAACCCCAAGACAAGAAAACTCAGCTGGCATTACAACTAAGGATGGGATTGCAAATCTTCCAGTGAACTCAGGCATTCTGTCCTTTTTTAACCATTTATTTTTGGGTGATCTCTCTATTTTGGGTAGTTTTATGGCTTTCACAGCTATAGTGTCTGAGCACCTCCCAATCTTTTTAATGTAGCCTCACACCTCTGTAATGTAGGGAAGTAGAATTATTCCTATTTCACAGAGAGGGAGCAGAGATTAAGTGACTTGTACAAGGTCATGCAGCAAGTCGGTTGCAAAGCAGAGACTTGAGCCCAGGAGCTTGCCCAAGGCCTGGGCGAGGGCTTTAACCACTGAACCATCTTTCCTCAGTAGGACAATGTGTACCCAATGGAAAGGGTGATACCAAGATGGGCTTTGAATCATCTCAGAGAAGGGGGCCATCGGTGTTGTGCTGACTGTGAGGGAAGGGGATTCCTTGACTAGGGAAATGGAAATTCGAATGGAAACATCAGAGACAGAGAGAATGGGGAGAGGCTGGGGCCTTAGGCCAAGAAATCATGTGCAGGACAGAAATGATGCAGAGCCTGACAGAATTTAGACAAGGCCATGGAGTGATGAGAGTGGCTCATTTTATCCAAGGAGAGCATGGACAAAGTGATGAAACAGTTCAGATGGTGGCAGATTGCCTGGCTGTGGAACTGGAGCAGAAGCATAAGGAAACTACTGTAGGACGTGATGACTTTGCTCACTCCACTTAAGTGTCTTGGGGCTCCATCAGCAACTGTGAACTTGAAAAGGTGCGCAGAAGGGCAGTAAATGGGATGTGAGAGGCTGAGTGTCCTGAGCTAACAGGACAGGCTAAAAATAAAACCAAAGTTTTTATAGCCTCTGAAGAAGAAGGAGAGGCTGTTAAGAGGGGATTTAATTGAGTGTAAAATCCTAAATGGTATAGATAATACCAAGGCATGTTATTGTTCTCATGCCAGCTCAGAGGAGAGGACAGGTAGCAGAAAGGGAAATTAGTGCAGCTCAGTTCCTCTGCAAGGGTTTATTCACCCAAACTCACAAGTGTCTGGGACTGCTAGAAGCAAGAAAAAGGCAAAACATAAGTCAAAGGAGTAAAAGGGCATCCCAGGGACATGGCAAGCACTATTTGTCTACGTCTTAGGCAAATAGATGAATGGATGGATGATCTCGTCACGTGGTCTCCTCTTGTCTGTAGTTGGCCCCCGACCTAATTTACAGTACAGTTAAATGACAAGAGCAAACTGCACCTCCAGTGTTTAAATGAGTCAGATAATTCGGCTAAAGCCTTAGACAGATCATTAGGACATGATCAAGGCTCTAGTTCATCTGTACAACCCAGTTATGATGTAGCTGAGCCTAAACTACAAATGTAAACCATGCTGTAACCACTTCCTGTGGCATATTTGCATATGCTGGGGGCTGGGTAGTTATTATGCTCCGTGCTACAGATGGGGAAACTGAGGCCCAGATCATGGCTCAGGCTGCCTGATCTTGTGCTATAATCACAGGATCCTTGTCCATCTCTGAAAGTATGCCCTGTCTTGTGTCACATCTGCCTTGAGCTATCTCTGCTGCTATGGTTTCTAAAGCAGAGGAGGGAGCTTTTCAGGAGACCACAGGCCTGAGTTAGGAAGACCTCATGTTCTCTTCCAATATGTCCTGCTGTCTCACTGAGTAATTGCTTTCCCAGGATACATCCTGCAAGTCCTGTTAACTACAGTACTTCAGTCACCAGCTGGTGAAGTGGGAGCAAGAGCCTCCCTGCAGATTGGGGCAGATCCTAGCCTTATGCACTATGGAGCATTAAACAGCCAGAAAGCTGGCATAACCAGCTCCTTGGGAATTCTCCTGGTGCCGAGAGAACAAACTGATGGGCTGGAGCCACCACAGTGATTCTCTACCCCTGGCCGGAATTGCAGGGGGAGGGGGCTGTACTCCAGCTAGTCCTGACTACTGCTATGGGCAATTAGGCCATGACAGAGCAGCATTCAGGCTTCCCAAATTTACATTTACCAGATTGGTTTCTGTCTTAATCCAGAATCCCAGGGCTGCAAAAGGTAGCATACAGCCACCTGGACCTTTTGTTCCATCCCATGTCACAGTTCAGGGCTACTTCCCTTGTATTTACACTCAGGGAACCAGCAAAGGCACCCATTATCAGGCTTCCAGCTCCCAGCCATTGCATTTCTAGTGGAGACTCAACTCTTTCATCCCTTCCAGCCTGCACAGTTCCCTGCTTTTGCTGTGTTAATCCCAGCAGAGACAGGTTGTTGAGGGACACCTGCTTGCTGTCTCCTCCCAGACAGTTGAGGGCCAGTTGCTACAGATATGTTACCATGCATCATTCTCTGGGCAAGCCTATTTTATTCAGAAAGTAAAACACATTGTGAAAAAATGTATAAACAATAGAAGAGCCTCCCTGCATGGTAATAAGCTGAAGAGTTCACCCTGCCCCGGTAGGAGCAGTCTTTCAACTCCTCAGCGCAGAGAATTCCTTGTGGTTCTTCGCAGCTTCAGCTCAGGAGAACCACCCAGTCTTGTGAGGCCTCAGTTGGCCCATTCCTTTGAATCCTACCCTAAGAATTGGGGCCCTCTGTGGACCAGGGGGCCTCCCATTTGCCAGCTCAGTCAGAAGGCCATGAACCAGTTTAAAACCAGGCTATTTTTATCTAAAAAACCTTTCTTTCTCTCTGTCTCTGGAGAATCCAATTTGAACTAGTGTATGTGCCCCACTCCAGTGGGTGGATTCCAAAGGACTGATCTCAGAGCATGTATTAGCATCCTTTTTCCTAGTGGAAAAGGTGTGTGTGTGTGCGTGTGTGTGTGTGTGTAAAATGCTAGAATAACACATATACAGTTGCAACTTTAATACATGTCCCCAAGGGATTAATTCAGTCAAGTTTTCTTAATTCCACAAGATTTTTTCAGGATGTTAAAGGATATTGTCTGTCTGCCACACCCTACTCTTAAACTTTGTCAAGCACACAGCTCAGTATCTGCCACAGCTCAATATCTAGGCCAAGGGTAGGCACATTAACTCTCTGTTACAAGAGGCTTTCGTACACCATTACTCTGGACTGATTTCAGTTTTATCCTTATAATGGATGCATCGCTCAAGAGGCTGGGCATTAAAGGTTCAAGGAGATAAGATGTAAGGAGATGGCAGCCCAATATGGGTAAAACCAACCCGAAATTTTGGTCCAAAATCACACTTAAACCAAAGCATCTTCTGTTTTGAAAAAGTTATTTTGTTCACATCTCTTCTTCCATAGTTCTGCCCAAAAAGAGGAAGTTTACCAAATAGGGGTCAACATAAATCTCAAAACAGGGAACTGCTTCTTGGCATTTACAGCCTTCTGTTCACCTCAAAGAGGGTCAGATAAGTTGTGGACAAGAATCAGAGCTTTGAGCCAGATTTTCTGTTTGGTTAAATGTATAGGGTCTGGGGAACAACTATTGAGGAAAGGAAGGGGGCAGTATTAACAATGAAAAGAAGGGAGGAGGGTTTGCTTGAAGAGGTGGATATTAGAAGGGGATTTAAAGAGTAGAAAGGGCCCTTGGTGAGAGGGAGAAAGAAGATTAGTACAGTAACACCTCTTTCTCATGTTTGTACTGGGTTCTTTCTGCAGAGGCAGACGATGGCTGGGTTGTAATATTGTTTGAGAAATATCCTCTGTAACTTTTGATACAATCTGTAAAGATTTTCCAAGCTCTCTGCTTAGAAAATAATAATAAAACAATAGGCACTGAAAAAATGTAGAAATAAGACCAAAACAACCCTCAAAATGTTGTTTAGCTTTTCCACCTCCTCTGGGAGTTGGCTGCTGCTTTCACTCTAATTTTAGCTGCTGTTGCTCTGAGCTAAACTTTCCATTTATATGAGAAAAAACGGAGTCAAGAGGATTACACACACCTCTGCGTCTGATTTTTAATAAAAAGCGAACATTTACCTCTGAACAGTAGCATCAAGAAAGGGAATTAAACCTGAGGAGAGCTGACTGACCTTTGTGAGGCGCAGCTCCAGGGGGAGGCAAGGAGAATTCTGTGTGCGTACATGTGTATACACACAACCTCATTATCAACCACACATCCATATTTGCTGATACAGGCACACACTCCTCCATGCACTGAAAGATGCATATGCACAGAAGCATTCTCTCTCTCTCTCTCTGCTAACACACATTCACACACCTGATCAGAATTGCCAACCCCCAGCATTCAAAAGCTATGAGCCAGGCTACCCAGAAACAAGAAAATGGCTTATAAATCATGAAACGTAAAAATAATATTTGGGGGGTTCTTCTTGTTTCCTTGCTGTTTTTCAGCCTTTAGGATGTACATTTTCAAGCTCTCCTCTAAAGCCATGAAGGCTAGAAACTTGCTCCTTTTTCCAAATTAAAGATGAGATTGTCATCTAGTTACTTGATGCCAGAATGTTGGGCTTAAAGAAAAACAACAAACACTGAGAGAATTCTGGTAAAATCCAGGAAGTAGGCAAAGGGATGAAAGCTATATGTACACTAGAAATCTCTGCTCTGGCTCCGTTGCTGGTATAGACAGGAAAACCCTTGTATAGCCTATGCACAGGCATTTTTACCATTGTGTCATCTCACCCGTCAAGAGCAGTTCTAAATGACAGAGTGGGGTAAACAATGGGAACTTTCCCAAGAGAGGGTAGTATAGAGAAGGCCAAAGACACACACACACACTTTCTTTGACACAGAAATACACAGCTAAAGGTCTATTTTATTCTATTTTTAAGTCCATTTTGATACCTATCAAACCTCTGTAATGCTGCAAAAGACTGTGTGACTTGATTTGCAATGGTAATATTGCAAGTAATGGTAGTGCGTCTGTCCATGCTAGAACAGAGGCTGCATTGATCCCATCTCGACAGGACTAAACTTGATGGGGAACCTGGGGTAATTAAGTGTTCTAACAATACCGCACTCTGGAGATGTTTTTCCATGTGTGTTTGTACAGCCCTAATCACTCTAATCGCATCAGACATTCAAATTATTCTAATGATACTTACGGAGAAGTGGACATCTTAAAAATAGGAACCTTCCTCATTGTCTCCTTTTTGTTGGTTGTTTTTAATGAGGAAGCAAAACACACAGGAAATTGACAGCGAAAGTAATGAAATCACGCATGCTCTTTAGATCTTGGCACAAGCCAGGGAACAGATTTCTCAACTTTATAACACTTACGTCATTTTCAAAAAATAATTCATTTTTTGCAGGCAATGTTCAATAATATATTTCTTTTGCATTTAGGCAACAATAGGGGAGACCCTGTGTTGCCAATATAAGAGTTGTAAATTGCTGGCATGATGAGCTGCATTAGTCTGATAGTGGATACAGTGTTTGCCTTATATTGCAAAGGCAGGCAGGGAGTTCAAATCCCACTGGGGTTTCTCTTTTTATTAGGAATATTTCCTATCTTTTATTCTGCGTGTCAAATGAATCACTACACTTTCAGCACTTAATTATCTTTATCATCCAAAAATACTCTGCTTTTAATGAAAATATTAAAATAACTCTTTGTTCACAGAGCAAAACATAATATAAGGGCCCAATCCTGTGAAGTGCAGCGTGCCCTCAAATCCCCTTCCTCTTTCCTTGATGCCAAAAGGAGTGAAAGGCACACAGCACTTTGCAGGATGAAGTCCCATACAGTGTTAAGGATGATTTTTATGAAGGGTGGCATTCAAGTAGCATGGGATTTGAATTGGGGAATGCACTTCCTTTTAAAGTTGACAGCCTTTGGGACAAATTCAGCTGTCAAACTCACGTAATACTTGTGTAAATTCACTGACAACAGCAGATTTCTTCTAGCTTTCAGCTGGTGTAGCGAAGAGCAGAATTAGGCCCTTTATGCTTCATTTTTCATTCTTAATTTAGTCCTTGTAATTTTCAGTATTTCTCTTGCAGGGGCAGAACAATAGGGGAGTCCTCCTGTGACTAATTTAACACCTGTAATTTCCTCTAGACAGGAAACAAAGATTGTGTAATCTAGTGGCTAAAGCATGTGCCTTATTTTGTGAGCACAGCGAATTCAAATTCTATTGATGTTCTTCATCTTTCACTACAATCTCTGCTAATTTGTTTCCATCCATGCAGAGACAGATTAATCCTTACCACCTTTTGTACAGGAAAAACAAACTGTTTGATCCAAAATATTTCTGACGTAGGACACAATTTTTGACTGCTCCTAGGTGATTTAGGAGCCTAAGTCCTTTTGAGTACAGACTCCTAAATCACTGAAGTGCTTTGGAAAATTGTACTCATTAGTCATAAAATACTTTGAATTCTGTGGGATCTTACTCAAAAGTTGGAAGAGGTAGAGTCCAAACATAAATAAAATGCTCACAATTAGGGTCGTGTGGTGGATTGCATAGATTATTTATCTATTTTAAGGTGAGGCTTTGAGGCTTGGTGTGACTAATAATCTCTCTGGTTATGTCTATACTTGCTAAAATTAGTTCGAATTAGTTAGTTCGAACTAACTAATTCAAACTAATTTTAGTTAGTTCGAATTAGCTTAATTCGAACTAAGAAAACTAAGTTCAAACTAAGCAAGTGCCATGAATGGCACTTGCTTAGTTCGAATTAGTGATCCCCATTCATTTCAATGGCCGGTTAGTTCGAACTAACTTAGTTCAAATTAACCCTTTAGTTTGAATACCCTATTCGAACTTATTAGTTTGAATTAAGGAAGCCCTTAATTCGAACTAATGAAAGCCTAGTGTAGCCATGGCTTTAGTTAGTTCGAATTAAGCCTCCTTAATTTGAACTAACTTGCCAGTGTAGACATAGTCTCTGAGTTTATGCTTCACTTTCCAAAGACACCAGCTCACTGGTAAGGATTGTGGGTGTACTGGAATAAGTTCCCTATCTTAAATAGCACTGTCATTAAGACTACCACTAGAGGGCACCCAGAATACCATGGACCTATATACTACAATATTGTGATGAATTCAATTTATTTTTATTTCTCCTAGGAATGGGAGGGGGAAAGTACATTTCCAGAGTCATTCTTGAATGATCTAAAAGTTGGACTGATACTTATTTTGAAAGTGACTGATTTCATTGTGCTGGATTGAAATACAGTGTGAGTTCGAAGTTTTACTTCTCAAATTGTGCAAACGTTTTAATCCATGAGCAATATGAGATCATAAGTTTCTTTCAGATTTGCTTCAAACTGCTGTGAGGTGCTTGAGGGCTTTCCAGGAACCTGAATAGACTTTCAAGTCTGTAAGGATGCAGGAAAGAAGCCAGTTTTGGGTTAGTTTTGCATTTTGTTGCAAGTATTGCATGTGTCTGTAATAAGCTAAGCTTTGCCTGCTAAGGCCTGGCACTGAAAAGAGCTGTTCAAAAACCAGTATGACATTTTTGGAACTATGTTCACTGATAAGTTCATCCTGTTTTTTCCCACTGAAATAGCAAATTTTGGAAATATTCACCCCCAACCCCTCCCTTCTCCCTGACCTGAACTATCAGAGATGAATTTGCACAAGGGGCTGGAGGTGCAACATTGAAAAATAGCAGCTAACCAGGATGGACAAAGAAACTGAGCTCTCCTGGATCGCTCTCTGCTCCCTCCAGATCAGAACTGAGCCATATCAGTGAAGGGCAGCATAAGGGAAGCTTGCTTTGCTACTGCCTTTATTCAGTGGATCAAGAATTGCAGCCCCCAGCACTAAAATTCATGAAAAATATATACGGTGTAGCTAATCAGTAGGAGCAATACAAATGTGGGAAGTAGTTTCAGCTGCTTTGCTGAGTTAAAAATTAAACCATGTGGGGTGAGAGCCTTGTGCTATGGTGACACACGTGGGTGGTGGTGTTCTTCCCCACGGAGAGGACTGTATCTGTGTGTACATGTGGCACGTGTGTTTTTTATACATGCTTCGTAAAATGCCTGTGTGCGGTTTCATGCTTGTGGGTGTGAACTCGTGGATCTCTACGAAGGCCAGGAATGCACTAGTCTGGTGTGCTTCGGATCCCAAATATCAGTCTGCTTGGGAAATGGCCTCATTGTACGTTTGGCTGTGCACAGTTTTTAATGTCTCTGTCCTTAGCTGATTAGTGCAAGTGTTAGTTGCAGCTTTGTTGACTGTTGCTTCAGTATGGGCTCTAATATTTGCAGCATAGATGCATTGAGGGTAGCTAAGGCTTTCAGCTCTGCAGACTTGGGCTCAACTAAGGTTACTTAAGAAAACGTTTGCTGATCACAACCAAGTCTTAGGTGGATGTGTGCCCGCAACACAATACCAGGGTGCAACTCAGCATGGTAGGGAGGAGAAGTCCGGGACTGGGATAACAAGTAAATATGCAGGCTTGAGGCGTGTTGGGATTGCTGGGAGGGACTCAAAATTTGAATAGCCTGGGATGTGGCAGGTCCGCATAACAGTGATGCGGCAGGCTGGTGGCTCAACTAGAGTTGAAAGAGGTTGTTAAGGATCACAACTGCACGGTACTTCTCATGTGATGCTTCCCAGTGGCCAGTGCTATCAGTCAGTCATTCCTATGAGAAACAAATTCCTCTACCAGTGAAAGTAGGCCCTGAAGCAGTGACCCTGAAATGAGCTTGCATGCTCAATGTGTTCCCTTTAGGAAATGAGGCTGCAGTGTGGTGCTATGACCCACCGCTCTGGGAGGCTGGGCGTTTAACTTGGACTAGACACTAGAGGAAACTGCCCCCACCAAAGCAGGTAACTTGCAGTGCTGGAATTTGGTGACATCAAATGTCCTTGCTTATGGAAGAGGGAAAACAAACAAAAACAAACAAAAAATGAGGGAGAGGAACCAATTTGAGCAGATAAAGACGATGATTTACAGTCCAATGATAAGATGTTCTTGCCAGTACAGCTGAAGTAAAAGGAGGAGAAGCTTCCAGACAGGCTCAGGCTTCTTTCTTATCAGAAGGGTTAAAATAAATCTCTTTCCCTACTTCCCCTTCTTCTCCACTCCTCTGACTGATAAAGGAAAGTCTGTTTTATCACATGAAGCGATAGGGAAATCAGCAGGGACCAGGCAAGTTTTTCTTCCCTGCGTGTGGTAGAGTGGTACAGCACAGTGCTCTTGCGTAACATTCCCGCCATGGCCACTGACTGAGAGTCACTCCCTGCTCTTTGGGGCCTCAACTTTCCCATCAAAAAATGGGAATAATGATACTGCTAATGAGCAGAATGGGCTGGGATGTGCAGAAACAGAACAGGAAAATGCCTTGGCTGTGCCTGCCAGCACTGCTCTGGGAAGTGACTCTAGAAGTGGAAATGTGCGGTTTCACAGTGATTGTGACTCTTGAGTAAACATATTCAGTTCATAAAGAAATGCAGTTTTTTCTAGCTCCCAGAGCCCCAAACTCGGCCTGGGATTTGAAAGTCAAAATGGGCCTCATCATGATACTTTGGCCCCATCACAATGAAGGCTCGGCATCTGGAGCTTAGTTAACTATTCTGCTGCTGCTGCTGAGCAAAGTAGAGTAGACTGCAGATCTCTTTCCCAGAGCACTGCTGGTTCCTGCATGGTTAACCAGAGGAAAGAGCAGCAAATGCATATTCTAGTTGGGTAAGTGAACGTAGAATCGTAGACTCATGGAAGATTAGGGTTGGGAGGGAGCTCAGGAGGTCATCTAGTCCAACCCCTTGCTCAGAGCAGGACCAACCCCAGATAATTCATCCTAGCAAGGGCTTTGTCAAGCTGCACCATAAAAACCTCTAAGGCGGTGACTCCCCCTCCTATGCTCCCTGTGGTAAGAAGAACAGCTCTGACTGAGGAGGCCAAGGGCAGAAGAGGTGAGTTAGCCAGCAGCACTGTTTCAAGTAAGATCTGCACTCTGAGGACATAAAGCTGTTTCCTAACTTGTTGTGGGAGGACCTTTACTAAGCCCAGTGTTGTTGCTTTGCTTTCCATCCCATCCAATTGTGTCTAACCACCATTTTTTGCAGAGTGCCCATGAGACGTTAGTGTACCTTTCATTATTGAGAGAGTGCCACAAATATTTTGTGCCTCTGGCTCTGGCTTCAGTCTGTCATGATCACTGTTCTCTGTCACCTGTGAATTTCCAGTGTCACCCTTGAGTTTGATAGGATGGGTCTGGCCAGACTTCAAAAATCCTCTCCTATTTCCATACCCCAGTGTAGGTAATAAAAGAGATTTGTCAATTTGCTCTTTTGCCTTACTCAGTCTGTGGGGCTGGGGCTCTCGGAGGTGACTTTATACCCAACCCTCATGAAACCTGGCTTGATTTTCTTTCTGAATGCAGTATAACACAACTTTCTTCTATTTAGGATATTTCTCACAAATGGTGTCTCAAATGTTCAATGAGTAAAATGATAGTAGCTCAGTAGCTGAGAGAATAAATTAAAGCTGCCACTCATAGGGCCAAAGGCGCTGAGAGAGGAGAAAAGGGAAGGCATAGAGGGAAGAGGGGGTGAGATGTAACAGAGATGGAGAGCAGGTAGTGTGATGAGCACGGGGAAGCTGTCCCCTGGGACAGAAACTGCAGACGAGAAGGCACTTTTGCAGAGACTTGTAATTGGGTGGTGGGCTAGAAAAGAGGCTAGTGCTAGAAAAACCAAGAGTGAGATGAAGTGAAACAGAAAGTTTGTGAGGTACCACAAACCCATGGAAGGTTTGAAAACAAGGAGGGCAGTTTTCAGCTGGAGCCTGTATTAAAAAGTGAAGGAGTTTGATAATGTGACCAGAGTGATGGGATTGTACTTCTTTGTAATATGAGAGCACTGGACGAAGTACAGAGAGCAGGGCCTCAGGGTGCCCAAAGAGATGAGCTGTTTTTTCCTGGTACAGTCGCTTTGAAGTATTTGATTTTAATGCACATTTAGGGGGTAAATTTGGCCCCTGAACCATGCTACAGTCTTGCTCTGTCGAAGCAAATGCAAGTGTAGGGGGACTGTTATAAGCATGCCTGATTCTGCTCAACTGGGTCTGAGAGGTGCTGTCTTCAAACCCAGGTACCAGTGTGTGCATGCCACACGGCCACTAGCCAGATCTTCCCTTCTCTGCTGTACTGGGATAATGAAAACACACCTGAGACTTAGGAGTCTAAATAATGGTCTCATGCTCCCCATGAAGAGCTTGGTAATATTTACTGAGCCCGACAGCTTCATTCTCTTCTGTGCCTGCTGCATTAATGGCTGACTGCAGGGAGCAGGAGAAGGGATGAAGGATAGCTGAGAAGGGCCCAGGTGACGTGGCTAATGGATGGCCTTATTAGAGACACTTTCCGAGGGCCTAAGCGAGCCTTTTTGTCTGAGTCTGCAAGAAGTGGGTCATTCTGGTAGGTTGTCAGGCCCCAGCACTCACTTGAGAGGTGCCTGTAACTGCAGCAGGCTGCTGATGTCTTGGTTTTTTGGCTAGGAAAGGAGGTTGATAAGCTCTGAGGAGAGAGCAGGAGAACCCAGGAAATGGACCAGGTTAGGGCCAGGTTACAGAGTTTCCTTCTGAGAAGCTAAAACACAATAAAAGGGGGGGGGAAAACCTAGCTGATTCTCCCTCCTCCCCCCCCCCCCCCCCACACTTTGTTTTTCATTGTCATTCATTGTGCGTGTCCTGGTTCTGTCTGCAAAGGAGGAGACATCGGCGATGTCTAAGGTGGGCCCTGGTGAGAGCTGCAATCTGTCAGTGTAATCTACCAATGTGTTTTTGGAAACCCACTGCTGATCATGTTTTGCAGGTATCTTTCTGTGTCCAATCCACAGAAGATCTTAATCTGTTACAAGCCCTGCCTAGGTAGCATTCGCTTAAACTCTGGCAGCTCATGGTTTTAGCCTTGGAGGTCTGTGGTTCTATCCTAATACGTCTGCCAAAATAGTGGTTATCACATTTATATCCTGCCCACCACCCCACTAACGAATCATCCTATGAGACACATCCTTGTACTGGATGAGAGACCACTTGGTGGTGTGGGAAGGGGGTCAGAGGGTGGATTTTTCCAGCCCAGTGGGAAGTCCCTGGAATCCCATCAGAAGGCCCATTCCCACTCTTTTTTACAGCCCAAGTTTGCAGAACCTGGAGGCTCAGAATTAAGGACCGCATTTTACAGTGCTTTCCCAAACTCAACCATTGATCCCCCTACAGTTCGCCCGTCCCTAGGACGCATACAGATCTGCGCCAAAGCCACTGCTGGAAAACAAAGCATAGTTTAATCAATAGGGTCTGAAGCCCAGCCAATTTAGACAGAGCAAGCTCTGTATAAACTGTAACCTAAAGAGCCAGGGATCTTCTTTTGTATTTCTTAGTCTTAGGGGAGGCAAATCCAGCAAGTGCATTGTATGCTGGGCATCTGTGTCACAGCCAGGACCCAAGGAGGAGCTGAAAGGAGAGAGGAGGAGGAAGAGAGAAAGTGGGCCAAATTCCCCCCTAGCGAAAGTCCAGTGAGTTTAGTGTCATTGCATCAGCAGTGAATTTGGCCCAACAGACTGGAGCATAGTGTCAAGATACTTTTCAGTGGATTATGTGGATACCAGTGGACACTCTCTGTAAAAAAGGTAAAGGGGAGCTAGACACTAAGAAGAAAATCTGTTATAAACACAGGTGTCGTCAAGTTATTGGATGACTTTTCTCATAAGGTAGCAGTGAGAAAAGAGCAAAGCTCAGGTGTTGATCCTGGGCACCTTCTCCATATATAATCCTGGCAGTGAACTGTGGAAGGAAAGGTCCCAGGTGCTGGATACTCTGGGAAAGTGAGGAGGGCTAGTTTCAATAGATTTCATTCTTCTCCCCCTTTCCAATACTCCAGGGACCTTTCAGGTTTGGAAGCTGCATGTACCCTGTGGGAAGATTCATTCATCAGAGGAACTGTAACCCAGAACTTTGAGGGAGTTAGTAAATGACTGACCCCATTTCTTAGCCACAGGACACTTCTGACATCATCAAATCCTTTCTCCAAGTCATCCACAAAACTTGGAATTTGGAAATGTAGGCATTGCCATTCTCTAAGTCATACCAATCCAGTATCCTGTCTCAAGCAGCTACTATGATTAGATGTTTTGGAGGAAGGCACAAATAATAGACAATTATGGAATAATCTGGCCATGGGGGAAATTTCTTTCTCACCTCGGTAGTTAGTGGTTGGCTTATGACTTGGAACATGAAGGTTTATTGTCTTACAAAAGTTTGTCATATGTATTGTAACTGTGGGTGATATTCTCTAGAGGTAAGTGTTTTGGGGGGCTTTTTTTGCAATCTACTAGGCATTTTGCTTCAATATTGGCATGTGGTAGTGAGTTTCAGAGGCTAATTTTGCATGATGTGAAAAGGTATTTCTTTTCTCAAAAAGTTTCAAAAGTGTTGTCTGTTAGATACATGGTATGTTCATTGAACTAAGGGGTACACGTGGAAAGAGGTGGTGTAATAAAAAAGAATCCATTACAAATAATTGATTTCTGGATTCCTAAAGTAATCTGCTCCATATTGCTGTTTTTCTTTGTGAGAGGAGTCAATAAATCAAGTCAAATCTATGGATCTCCATGGACCATGTTTGTGGATCATGCATGGACACAGATCCAAACTTTATATTTAAAGCCCTTCAAATCTGTGAATATCCACCTTACATTAGTTAAGCATCTAATTAAATTACCAGATTTTCAAGAGACCTCTGGATCCAAAATGCTGATCTGTGTGGAAAAGGTGGCCATAAGTGTCACAATGGGAAGTGTTTGGTGTTCATAACGTTGGAAAATCTGGCCCCAGCTCTAGGTACTGAACACTTCTAAATCTAGCCCTGAACTCTTTAAACACTGGGAATGCCAAAGAGATCAAGTGCCAAATTTGGCATGTAAGATGACGAAGGAACAGCACAGAAACCTGTAAAAGTGCATTGGGATATTCGTCCAATATTGACATGGAGAGAAGAACACCACCTACTGAATCACCGTCATTTCCCACATCACCTGGATTTTCTTGGATAGCTTCATGTCCAGCTGGTGCCTGGATCTGAGCTTGCTTAATTTCCGACACCCGACAAGATCACTGATCATGGCACTAGAGTCCCAATTAACGCCTTCTGTTTCTAATGCTCTGAATTTGCCTGGAGAGAACAGGGATTAAGGACAGGCTGTCTTGATGCAGTTTCTATTAATAAATTGGGAAGATTAGGAGCTTTGTCAGGATGAGATTGTTTCCTTTAATTATTAAAAACACCTTCTGTCTAAATCCCCCAAATAAAATAAAAAAAGAGTGAGATTACTAGAGATAAAGTTTAAATTAGCTCTCTGTGTTGTATGTCAAGTAAGAAAATCCCATCTCCTGTAAATCACCAATGGTAATGCCAGTTTCCAAGGTGAATTCATAAAGATCTTTGATTCCCATTTCTTTTCTGTTATACTTTCCTTTTGGTGCAAGGTGCTGGTCCTTCCCCAGAAGATGGGGGGTATCAGCGTAAGCTTCACTCTTGCTCTCCTACCAAGGGGGCTTCTGCTCTGCTCCAGAGGAAACACTTTCAGAATGAGAGGGAAGTCAAAATTCCACATCTCATTTACTTCTCCTTGCCAAGGGCAGGTAGCATTGCAAGATGTGAAGGCACCTTTGTGCTGTGGATCTCTCTCAACTGGAACCCTCCAATTTATTTCACAATTGGCCACTGAAGAGGTATGAGGTGCAGGACACTCACTAGCAGCTTGGATGCAGTTCAAACTGCAGGGACCCAGAGGTCAAAAGTACTTTAGCCCATTCCTGTGCCGTTGAGTTCCCTTGGACTTGTATCTCAAAGTATGACTACCAAGCTTTCCAGATGTTTTGTATCTGCTCATGCTCTAAACAGAAAAATAGCTAGATTGCACTGTAATGACCTTAAAGATACACACACACACACAGAGAGAGAGAGAGAGAGAGAGAGAGAGAGAGAGAGAGAGGCAGGTAGTTGGATGGCAAAGTGCTTTATAGTAGTGGGATCTTTGCCAGTTATATTCATGCCTGAGCCAAGGACTTTTATTTCCCAAGAAGAAAGGGGAATTAATGCAGCTTCTGAGGTCAACCTGCAAACCAACATATCCACCACAGAGCTTAGTCTTGGTTAAATGTCTGGGACCCACAGATGTTTGTAGTGCTAGAGAAGATCAATGGAGTTGCATGATTACCTCAAGATTTTTGAGGGGAAGGGCTTCAATTGCTGTCTCTAATAGTGTCCAGGAAAGTTCCCTTCTTGCTTTAGACCTGGACTTTGGGACAGATAAAGAGAAACGCCCAAAGAATCCACCTCATGCCGTACGTGAGGCCCAGTGCCTGCTGGGAAAGGATTTAAGCGACTTTTCCTCATGTCTGCATAGTTCTCCAGCTCAGCTCAGTAAAGCTTCCAGTGCCATACAGAATCTTAGTGTATTAATTCTATGTTGTTGAAGGGCCACAACAGCATCTACAAATCTGCCCCTATGCTTGAATGATTCCTTCACCCATCCTCAGTTTTGTTCAGCTTTGGGGGAATAAAGGGAACATCTCATTGACCCAGGGCTGACCCAAGGATTTTTGGCACCCTAGGCAAACTATGATTTTGGCGCACCTTCCCCCACATGTTATAAGAGATAATAACATATATTAAAAAATCTCTTCCATCTAATTTGGTGCCCATTTAAAACCTGGCACCCTAGGCAACTGCCTAGTTCACCTATATGGTTGGGCCAGCCCTTCATTGACCTTTGTCCTAGGACCATAGCCATCCACACTGTTCTTTAGAGGTGAGTGTCAAAGGCTCACAGGTGTCCCAGCAATGGTTGTATTCCTTATGTCCTTAATGGCTCATCCGTTTACTCAGTTTACTCCCTGGGGCCATTGTATCTGGAAAATTCCTAAACAGTTTTGTGTTCTGACTGAAGCTGAATGAATGATTCAAAGTGAACAGTGAGCCATGTAATAGAGTAATATAGCGCTCTGTGTGTGTGTGTGTGTGTGTAGTTGCTGGATGATTCACTAGCCAATTCTAAGGAATAATTCTTTCTCTTTAGATAGTTTAAATCTGTTCTAAGTGAAGATTTCTTATTTAGAATTCAAGCAATTAGTTTTGATTGGACACACAGGTCACATGATATTCTCTGTTCCCCTGTTGGCTAACTCTTAAAGTCAGGTTTCCAGTGGAAATTCTTGTATGTAGAAGTTAAAAATGCACTTTCTGTAAATACTCTCAACTATTGATGTAATATTCACTGCTTCTGTAAATATTCTAGCTAGTCAACTTGTTTGCTAGACTATTTGCAGAGAATGAATCTGAAATGGTTATTAGCATGGTCAAAGCGAATCAGTGTATTGATTTAAGTGAATACTTTCTGTTTATCTGTCTAGGGGTTTATACCACCCTCCCCAATTATACTATACAATGTGCCTTTCTTGTCCTTGTTTTGGAGTATCTTGTTTTTTATGAAGCATATTACAGAGCTATATTTTTGCTGACAAAGACAACTCCCGCAGAGACAAAGAACTATTGAAGTGCTGAAGTATAAGAAGTGCTCTTCTTTTTTTCACCTTTCTCTAGCTTCAAAATGCCTTGCTGGTAGCTCCTATCTTTCCAGCCCAGGGCTTTAGCACCAGTCTGACTCTGAATATCTACACTACAATTAAGCATCCCTTTTGTCCAAGCCAGCTGGCACAACCTAGCTGTGGGTTTTTCATTGTGGTACAGATGTATCCATGGCATCTATGTTATAGCTCTCAGCCCAATCGTTCGAGCACATACCTGGGATGTGGGAGGATCTAGGTTCAATTTCCCACTCTGGTTGATGTGGAGAAAGGATTTGAACAGGAGTCTTCCACCTCCCATGAGAGTTCTCAGATCACTGACCTCTGCGATATTTTGATGTGCAGCTCTCCCTGTCTCCTGCTGAAGTGTTCCACTGAGTATAAATAATGAAATTGGAACTGGACCTGGGAACTCCCATCTCCAAGGTGGGTGCCCTAGCCACTAGGCTATAGACTCATGTTCTCTCACTGATCCAATGACCACCTGCTTCTCCTTTGGCTGGGTTTTGAATACACCCTGATCTGGCAGGCAGTATTTGAGCGTGCTGACCAGATCGGGCTCTGCACACATTCATGGACCACTCTGAGTCTTCTTAGCTGAGAGATAAACACCTGATCATCTAGTGGGAGGCAGGGGTGCACATGCTCAGAGGCTGAAACTTAGGTGCCAAGGGAATTTTCACCTGGGGAATGTAGGTGCTGAGTGAATTTAGGCACTTACAGGGTTTGTCAGGAGTTTTGAGTATTGCAGTGGAGCCTAATAGTATGTCACTATGGCTGCGTCTACACTTGTAAATTAAGTCGACTTAAGCTTGCTTAAGTCGACTTAATTTACCCTGAGTCCACACTACAGTTTCCTTAAGTCGACTTAAGCAAAATAAAGTTGTCTTAATGAAAATTAAGTCGACTTTATTAAACCTTGTTTTAATTTGACTTAAGCCAGTGTAGACGTGGGGGAGCCCTAAGTCGA
>ML685767.1:4662249-4758782 GCA_007922175.1 Pelusios castaneus
CTATCTATCTATCTATCTATCTATCTATCTATCTATCTATCTATCTAATCATTTGTAAATGAAAGTAAGGGCATATGCAGATCTAAAAATGAGATAGGTAGGTAAGTAGATACATTGATTTTTTTCCAAGAGCAGAGCCAAACTCTGTTTTTTAAAAGCCCAAATCTGCAATATTCTCTGGTAGGCTGATAGTTGACACAGCCATAGTTCTACAAAGGATGTGGTGTTCACAGCAGAGTGGAACAAGAAGCAAGGAACAAATGATGCCCAGACTCCCTCTTGCAAAGATTTAACCATGTCCCTAACTTTGTTCACTGTGAGTAGTCCAATTATAATCAATGAAAACTCTCACTGGCAATTAAATTGGATTGACAATCCCATAGTCAACTAAAGCCAGCAAAACTGCCATAGACACCAAAGACAATTTTATTAGGATAGGAACTTCAGGGTAAGGCTTTTCCTTTTCCTCTCACCCTTCCCTGCAGGTCCCTCGGTAGCTTCCCCTGAGCCAATCTCTGATACCATCACCCAAAGTCACTACGTTTCTTTTTTCTTTTAAGATTTTTTTTTTAATTGGAATTCTGATTGGGACAGGCCTATTTGCAAAGAGGAGATTCTTTTGCAATGATGACTATCTTGGCCAACGTGCCAGATGCTGAGCCAGGGACATTCAGAGCGAAAAGCATGGGCAGCTGCAGCTTGAGCTGAAGAACGAAGACTCCCTAGCTGGGGCAGTAACAAACGTATGTGGCTGAGGCACAGCGAAGACCTGCAACACTCACTCGCTGGTGGATTACGCATGCTATTCTCAACTTTGCCTGATCCGTGCTGCCAGGAGAAGGGACTGTCCTACTGGAGTTGGTAGTTTCAGCCAGAAAAGAAGCAGGGTGGGAGGGCATTTTAATGCCAAGATGTTACTGTCAACCCATCCTCCCCGCAAAAAAATTACTGGCAAAAATGTATGATTTCATTTTTAGAGGATCACACAAAGAGAAAATCCCAATCTTTTCCTTTCGTGCTTCTGGTTTAAACAGGTTTAAACAACAATAACAAATGTAGGCAGCGTCACACAGGGCCTCAGGAATGTCTGTAAACTCTCTTATTTCAGGGTGTCACCTGTTATAGCATGCAGGCCCTGACTGTACACAGCCTTGCTCCATGTGTCATTATTTACCCTTGCACGCAGTGCATGTCAAATGCCACCATTCTTATCTCTTTGCATTTGGCACCCACTCAGCACAGGTGTAAATAATGACACACAGTGCCAGGCAGTGAGGAATTAGCCTTCCACAGTTCCTGAGCCAGGTTCTGAGCTCAGTTACATGGATGTAAATCCAGAGCAACTCTACTGATTTTAGTGGAGTTACTCTGGACTCTGTATTTACCCTGGTGTAACTGTGATCAGAATCTGACCTTCTGTCTACTGCGATAATACGCCTCTTTGCCCATGCTGACGTAGATTCTGCAACTAGCATGGATTGACTGCCAGGACCTGCTTGTTACAGCTTGGGAAGCTCTCCGTCTGGCTCAAGATAAGCACTTTGGTACAACCATGATAGGAGTTGTTTTAGCGACATTCACCTCAGTTTTTACTCAAAAACCTTACACGTCAAGAGCTTAGGGGTTTGTTCTATATAATGTAGTCATAATATATGTGTTTGAAAAAACTGCCATCTATACTTCTCTACCTTAGTATTGGGTTTTAGGGAAGTAATGTAAAGCTGTAGGTCATAGGGGCCACTCATGCCTGCTCCTCCTGATTGGGCAACTAAGGCTTGATCCAAAACGCAATGAATTTCATGGAAAAATTCCCCATGAATTTGATAGGCTTTGGAAGAGGCACCTGGAGACAGATGCACCTAAACCACAAAGGTGCATACTGGAGCAGGTCATGAAATGGATTATTTTTCTCCGTAGAAAATTTCAAAGGAAATGGAGAAAAGAGTGTTTTGGAGTATTTTTTCTCGAAACATTTTCTGTGGAAAATTTCAACTTTTCTTGGGAAAAAAGAAAATCAATAGCCAAAATCACACACACACACAAACCCAAACAAAAACGAACAAAAAAAAACCCCTGAAAAATTGTCCCACTTCAGCCAAAATATTTGGGGGACTTATTTTTTTTTGATGAAAAACCAAATTTTCTAAGGACAGCAAAACGCTCTCCCAAAAATGTTCATATATACTCAAAGACCCACTTTTCTACTGAAAAATAGTTGCAAGGGGAAATTTTTAACCGGACCTAGACTGTAGTACCTCATTAGTTGACTTCATCTGTCTCATCTCCTCAGAAGAGAGAGTGCCAATGTGTGTCCAAGTCCAGTACCTAATTCCAGCAAAGTTCTTTTGTGCTGCCAAATTGCTGTCACAAGCTGCTGTGCCACATGAATGGCCTATATCGTAAAACATACTATGTATTCTAGAATTTTACTTTACGTTAACACCCTCCAGAAATAAATAAATAAATACGTTTTTTTTTAAAAAACCCAAAAAACTATGTTATACTCCAATGGAACATGAACCTTTTTAGTTTTATTCTTTTATTTTGTTTTGGTGGAATTAGCTTTTTGTTTACTGCTTCCTGGCCCTCTGAGATTCCTATACAAGACTTAGCTGCATCTGGTTTATATTTGTAGACATTCCAAGCTTACCTCCTCCTTGACCTCCCTGGTTTTCGTGTGCCTTGGTAGTTGGAAAACTATCTGAAATTGGCCGTGGTTGGGGCTGATTTGATGCCTTTTAAGACAAGAAGTTGTTCATCTCATTTTGCTTGTTTTTTGCGGGAGAGGGTTGCAGACACATTAAAATGTGGGTTATATATAATATTTCTTTATGGTAATTGCTGTGAGCATCTTTCTTGTGCTGTGGCACTTGCCGTTCAGTTTGCTACAGGGGATAGGGAAAGCAGGAAGCACACAGAAATGTCACAGCTGAGAGGGTTTCTGTAATCCTCCAACATATGTTCAACATTAAAGCTCCTTCAGCAAGTCTGATGTGCTCACAGTCATCGTGGGACCAGCAGTTAAAGTGCCCCACCGCTGCCAGGAAAACGTTATCCTGGCCCTAATTGAGAGCGACTTAACTAATGTTTCATTTCCTAATTAGTCCTTGTCAGCCGCTGGAAGGCCATGGATGCCAGAGGTGGCACAAGGCCCATCTCTGCTGTAATTGAAGTTGTTCTGACAATCGGAAGCGTTGGGATGGTCCCTATCATAGGGTGCCATTTCAGGGATGGAAAGTGTGAAAGGGTCAGTGAGCAGAACAGGTACAGCCAGAGCCGGCTGCACTGAGCCTGAATGTTAAAAGTTGGGTCTGAGCAGACAGAAAGGTGTGCTGGCAGAATGGAATATTTTTGTTGTTACGAGATGTGCTTCTGTCAGTCCTGTGCACTGGGAGGACAGGTAGCTGGAAAGAGCCATCTGAGAGAACTGAAAGCAGAGATGGCTGCGTAGCATGGGTAAGAAGACCCTTCTCTAATGTGCGGATACCCAGGCAGGACCGTCCATGAAGAACTGGGAACTTGTTTCCAGAGCACAGGGTAACAAGAGAGCCTGATCAAGAACACCAGCAGGATATAGGATTATATAGGTCAGAAAGCTTCTAAATAAGTTAACAGCAGAACCCCAACTTCCTCACATTCACTGGATTCCTGCTTGAAATCCATCATTGTCCTTCCCCAACATAACCCGCCAACACCAAAGTCTGTGTGGGAGGAAATCAAGTTTAACTGTTTCACTTTCCCTGTCATGGCACACCATGAAGCATTATACCTGAAACTCTCCACCCCCACACTACCTCCAGCCTTCATGGGTGATACCAGTGCTGGGTTACGGTGACCAGGTTTTATAGTATCAGGTGTATACAGTGTCTCTAGGCCTGGGATGTAAAGAAACAAAATATGGGGCTTGTGATCAGTAGTATGGAGCTCAATTTGTTCCCAGAGGAGCAACCTTCAACCAGCAGAATTTTTTGTTTGATCAGAGACCACTCTCTTTATTCCAGCTGACCATCTCTCCATGAGATAAGGGAGAAAATCAGCATCATGATGTAAATTCCAGGGTCCTGTGGATTGTGCAATCTTCTGATTCCTGGTGTTAATAGAGATTTCTCTTACTGAAAGGGAGAGGGAAGGAAGGAGCTGATGAAATAAGAGACTGCAGCAGTGAGAGAAAGTGAAGAATGGAGCTTTATCTAAGTAATGGGAATGGGGAAGAAGGGGAGGAACAAGATCTGACAGATTACACAGAGCTCCACACGAGAGGAAGAGATAGCCAATAAACAAGGCTGTGTTTCCTGGGCTTCCCAATGGGAGCATCCTCTCACGATGTACCACAGACACCGGAGAGAGTGGAGCATTAGCCTCTGACAGGTTATTGGTTTAGCAATTTGCTGGATGTAATTAACGTTGCTATCCCATATGCCAGTTGGAAAGAAACTTTTAGAAGCCTTTTCCAGAGGGAGATGGGAGCGGGGGAAGAAACTGAATTTCCTGTCAAATTACACTCAAGCGAAGATCATTTCTGATGCTGTTTGGTGAGGGTCACTTGCCCTTTACAGAAATCACTCCCCATCTTCTTGGTAAACAGCAGGCTAGATCTATCTCTTGGGGAAACATAGCCCATTAAATGCATCTTTCCCGCTGCAAAAGGGGGGCAGCTAGGCATGGCCCCTCTGGAGCTGGCAAAATGAAGTCTTGTTTACCCAACAGCTACATGGGTGAGAGCAAGCTGGCCTGAATCCTCTTGTTTTTTCAGGTCCTGGGGTTTATATGGATTACTTTGAATTCCAATAAAATACCTGTCCTTTTGGAGGCCTTCCTTTATTCTGACAGTTCCCGCTACCTCTTCTACTGCTTTATGCTAAGAGATGGGGGGCTGTGGAGAAAGCAGGGGCCGGGGGAGTGAAGGACCACTCGAACAGCCGAGGCTTGTCCCTTCTGGGGTCCAATAGCAGGAGCTAGTTCGGGACATATGTCCAAATGCAGAGGATCCATCTGTGCCTTGTAGCATCACTGCCCTGCTTACACATTGGTGCAGAGCCTTCTCTTCCTCTTGGAGCTGCGGGATCTGTCCAGGCCCATGCCCAGGGCCCACAGTAATTAACAGCTGTCCCAATAAAATAGTGTTCCAGACAGAGTCCTCTGGCTCCCCATCTTACCTCAAACACCCATCTCTTTTATAAGACATGTGCAAACACAGAGATGTCCTTTCCTGGCCATGGGATGTGGTGATGACGACTGCCCAAATCCCTCTCTGAAGTTTCCCATGTCCTGAGACTCACCAGCAGGAGGCAATGGAGAGCCACTCGTGACAAGTGAAATGCAAAGGTTCTTAGCTGGCAATGATCTTTGCCCTCCTGCTGCACCCCTAGCTTACGTGTCATGGCCACAATCATTTGTGCTTTTGTTTTTGGGTCTTCCATCTCCCATTCTCTCTCCCCACGAAAGAGATGACTTGTTTCTCAGACAGTTTGCTGAACGGGGCAATGAGCCCCGTGGAAAATGAAGCAGACAGTGTCTCTGCTCAGGGAGTTTAAATGCTGTAGTCCTGTCTGCACTGCAGCTTTTAACCAAGTCAGTAATTCGTCAGTGATTTGGTTAGTTCTAAACATAGTTTTTGCCAGCACACCACATGGCTAGCACTTGGTTTACTAACTGTGGCAGCTACTGGTGAGTAACTCCCGCCAGCAGTCTGGGAACCCAGTTGTCTTCCTGTAACGGGATCCTAATACTGTTCATTTGCTGTGCGGATTAAGAAGCCCCCCTAACCGTGCCTGCGTAACCAGTTTGACCAATACCTCTCCTTCCCGGCTCTCGTTGCTGTAGGGCATCTCAGAGCACATGGAGCCCCCTGTCTTGTTGGTGCTGCTCTGAGTGTTTGTCCTCTGGGAGCTTTCTCTCTTGCTAAGGCTCTATGGGAGAGCTGCCCAGCTTTTCCCAGAACAAAACAACACAAGCGCAGCTAAGGAGGGTGGATGAACAAATACTGGTGATGCTTGGCTGTGTTGTGAAAAAAGCCGCGGAGCAAGCTCCACTCAATGATATGTGTTGTAACCTGGTCTTATGAGCATGTCCTACTGGAATTATAGCATAGCATGGGCAGAGGATGGAAGCCATGCAGACATGGGAGAGGTGGAATTGAAATGCACCATGCCTCTAAGACTGACATTTAACACAATCCCCACCTCACTCAGAGATTCTTCTGTTTCTCAGCAGTCACCCAAAGAAGGAAGAACTAGTCTCACAATTTTTGGCCACTCGCAGCTAGCCCTCCACTAATATTCTCTCCTGGTTCCTGCCCAAGTGTTTTTTCCCCTCCGTGCTCCTCATCTTGCTTGACCTCAGTGCCCTTTCAGAAAGTTCTCAACTCTAAAGCAGCATAAATTCCCATCTCATCACCATTGCCTGTTAGCCTGAAGCCCCTGCAGGGAGGTGAAGGGAAAATGAGGGGCCTATGTCTCTTTACCAAAGCATGCTGACTCTCTAATGCCCCATTAGCATACTGCACACAAGCGTTTAGCTTTTAATTAGTTACGTGGTGTGATAATTAAGCAGTGTTTTGCTACAGTTTTCCTCTTGTGGGCAGCTGAGGGGAGGGGGATGAGGGCTGCTTGGGGAGGATGGGATGGAGGTTGTTCTGACGTCCAAAGTAAATTGCGGCCCTGGAGAGAAGCAAGGAGGCAAAATGCAAACTTTCAAGGGGAGAGGAGTGGAGTCATGTTGTTAACCTTCCTCCACTCTCACCCGCACCCTTCGTTTCACAATTAATCCCTCCCGCTGCAAACATTTGAAGGATACTATAGTCTCTCCTGGAACAGAATAAATGTACCCGCCTTCCTGAAGGGCCAAAGAAGAGTTTGGAGCTTGGCTAGATTGACAGCTGATTATAACACAGGAATATTATGGAGAGTGGAAAGGCTGGGGGTGGAGGAGAAGGAAATGTGTGAATAAGTGGTGTATATGTATTTTTTTGCCAGGGTGGGGACAGGACAAAACTAATAGAAAGCAACAGAGGGGCACTGGCAGAGCTGTGTGGGGAAGATTGTCTGTCTTGTACTTGGCTCCGTGTGCAACAAGCGTGGGAAGAGATGATCTGCCCTTCCTCCAAGTTGTAATAACAAGGGTCTCTGCCTAGAGTCAGTGGGGGGCAGGACTGGCCTCCCCCGCAGGGAAGCTCCTAGCAGGGAGGTGAAATGGTATCTTTGATCCAGGTATAATAAAATAGAAGCTGTTACCAAAGTGGTCTGTTGTTTCAACAATGTGCACGCTTTTCGGTTGCTTATGATGTGGATACAGATGGTGATTCTATGAGCCCCACACATCCTGGCACGTGTGGATCTGAAGAGTTACTGTATTACAGGAGAGGCAGATGCAAGTTTGTTAGGATATAAAATAAAATGCAATTTCATAATGAACTCGACAGCCATAACATCCCTTAAATCTGTTCAAAATTGTCTCCATTAAACAGCTCCCCACTTCCCGGTCAGAAAATCAAATGAAAATGAACCTTATCGTGTTGTAGGCAAATTGACGCTTTAGGGAATTCTGAAGAAGAGATGGGCATTGTGAACATTATTGAGAAAAGAGCCAGAAAAACCCTGTGAAAATTGCCCAGGTGTCCAGAAAATCCCCAAGAAACCAGTGAGCTGTTTCAAACACATCGGAGGATCCATGCAAACCCATTCAACTGGGCACTCATCTGCAAAACCCAAGTTTCAGTATGTGATCCTGGGTGGGGGAGGCCAGTGAGGAATTCACCTAGCATTGGTTCACGGGGTTATACTGAGCTCTTCTTCTGCACAAAGCAGCCTGTGCCACACCACAGCTGGCACTGGAGCATGGTTGTTAAGCCTTTCACTACCAGTTCAAGCTATCCCTAGTCGAGTGAGGGGACACCCCACCAGGGGCAGGTGGAAATGAGAACAGTCTTGCAGCACCAGCATGAGACGTATTCTCTCATGAAAAGGCTTTTTTCAAAAGGAAGCTTAATGAAGGCTGATACTGTATCAGAAACCAACTGTAAGCTCCCAGCACTCAGTGGAAAAAAGGACCAGGGAATCTATGTATCCTATGAAACAGGGAACCTTCTGTTGACATGAATGACCACAGAGAGAAGGTGATTGTATAAAAAATTGCTTCAAAATCATGTTTTTCTAAACTTTGCTTGTGTTGAAGGCATTGAGGTAGGGGTTGAAGTAAAGAATGAGAAGTCTGTTTTTCTCACAATTGTCCAGTTTCCTGTTGTTGGATAGCCCTTAGAATGATCTTTTCAGCCCCTCAGTACTGACCTACACCACTTACTGAAATTCCAGGCCTGAACTTCGATGGCAGAGCTGATGTTATGCCTCAGCTCTGACCCGCAGCACACCCTGCAATTCCAGTCCTGTCCCAATTCCCCCGCCCATCCTACCCCTCTGCAGCTACGCCAGGGCCCCTCAGTCTTGACTAACCCTCCTCCTCGCACCCACGCACACTATTCCAAAAGATTCACTGGAGGACTCATCTGAAACCATCAAACACTTTTACACACTCACCAATCTAGGATTTGAGCTGAGAACCCGGGAAGTGAAAGCCTTGTGCATTAACCGTAGAACCCCATAGAATAAAGTTTGAATGATAGTTTGTGTGATTGCAGAATTAATATCTGAATCCAGATGACTGTCAATTGTACCTTAGTATCTATCCACCAGTGTGTCTTGAAACATTTGATTGGAGCTTCTCTCAGGTGCCCCTTATTCTCCCCTGCTGCCACAGAGGAGGCTGCTCTCAGAAAAAGACCTGAATGGCCCAGAAAGGGAGCAGCACCTATTTGTTTAACACAACATGAAGAAAACACTCTCACACTTTCCCATGGTGCACAAGCAGGCTGCTAGACCAGCCCTTAGAAATGATCAAGGATATTTTGTCGCCCAGGCACAAATCTGATTGCCCAGCTCTTCCAAAAATAGGTTCCTGGAAAGCCACTAAGGTATTTACTTGCCTGGGGAGATGTCTGCCTATGGTACTTGTGTGGTTACCCAGTCACCATAGTATATGAGCACCTCACAATCTTTAATGTGTTTATCTTCACAACATCCCTGAGAACTAAGGCAGTGCTTTCATCTCCATTTCATAGCGGGGGAACTGAGCCAAAGAGGCTATGTCTACAGTGGCAAGTTAGTTTGAATTAAGGAAGCTTAATTTGAACTAACTAAAGCCATGGCTACACTAGGCTTTAATTAGTTTGAATTAAGGGCTTCCTTAATTCGAACTAATACATTCGAATATGCTATTGGAACTAAGGGTTAATTCAAACTAGTTAGTTCAAATTAACCAATGTGGTCATGTTAGTTCGAACTAATTGCTTAGTTCGAACTAACCGGCCCATTGAACTCAATGCAATTCGCTAATTCAAACTAAATTTTGCTAGTTCGAATTAATTCAAACTAACTACAATTAGTTCGAATTAGTTAGTTCGAATTAACTAATTTGAACTAACTTTAGTAAGTGTAGATGTAGCCTCGAGACTTAGCAACTTTCTCAAGGTCACCCAGGAAGTCTCTGGCAGAGCAGAGAATTGAATGGGATTTTCCCAAGCCTCATGCAGGTGTCCCAACCTCTGGGCCCATCCTTCCATTGACTTGGGTGAATGGGTGAGTAGAGTTTTACAAGGCAACAAGAGCACTGTGTGATGTTCGATTTAGAAAATGACAACGACTTTGAACATTGAGTTCTCAGGATAGGAGAGTTTTATTTATTTATTCTACCTAAAAATGTTACTTCAAATCAATATGACAGTCACTAAGAGGTTCTATATAAAGCAAAAATCAAAACCAGTGTTTTCCTTGTAATGTATAGAGGCTGGTGTAACCATCGGACACAGAGAAACTTCTATAGCAGACTGTACTACCTCTATACCAGGTTAACTTAAATATATATTGCCTCTGCAAGCTGTTTTTTTGTTAATGAGCCTAGAGACTTTCCCATGGGGCACCTTTAAATGCTAGTTTACTTAAAAGAGTTAAGATTTGAAATGAAGAAAGGATTAAAACAAATCAAATAAATTCTTGTCTATGATAGTTAAGACCAACATCAGTTTAGGCAGGGAAACCCATTCTGAGCTTCAACTTGGTGATGTTTTTTATTGGAAAGTAGAGTAAATTTAGTGGCTTTGACCCCACACTCAAAATTTGGCAGTCTGGGCTACATTTTGCTTTGATGATGTAGTTTTTTTTCTTTGAATTCAAAGGCAGACTTGAAATGACTCAGACTAGCAAAGAATTCCCAGCTCCAGGACTCACATGCACAGTCACTGGGAAACATAAGGCCTGAAATCCTCTTCAGTTAATCAGCTGACCCTGGAGTAGATAGTTATTAAGTCAGTAATATGGTGCTTTTTATCTCAAAGCATTTTACTTAAGAAGTAAGCGTTGTCCCAATTTTACTGAAGGGGAAACTGAGGCACAGAGGGTTACCAATGAAGTGCAAAGGTAACCCAGTAGGCTATTGTCTGAGCCAGGAATACAACACAAGTGTTCTGAGGCTCAGTCCAACGCTCTTGTCTCCTGAATAAATGAGGGCTTTTGTAGTTTTGCAGTTGTCTTGTCAGCACAGTTCTTATGTTTCTAGAGGAAATGGGATTAACCACAGACTTTAGGTCTGAAATGACTTTTATTTTGGATTAAGGAAAAACACAGCAAGAAATACCAAAAAGTAAAGTATCCAGAGGAGAGGACACCGTGTGTGTCTTCTTTGTAATACAACAAAATAGCTTCTCTCTGTGCACACATGGGCAGAGTTCTTAAAAACTGAAAGGTACCATACTAAAAAAGAAAAAAGAGGGGTTTGGGGGGATCCAGTCCTGTTCCCAATCCAATGTAAATCACCCCCACTGAAGGCAACAGAGCTATATTTGGGATAAAACTGACGAAAAGGAGGGACAAATCAAGCTCAATCAATCATGGTTTCATAGCTGCAACCTCCCCAAGGATCTCTCATCTCTCAACTCCAAATCAATGCGAGATGGTGGTAGTATGGTGTGATAAGATGGTCAAAAAACCAAGGTGGCCTCGGGCTCCACGCACTGCAGCACTATGGGAAACAGATTTCTCTGTGCGGCTCTAGTGACACCGCAGCCCAGCGACTGCTTTGCCTTCTGACTCTCTCAGTGCTACAAAGTTCTAGACAAATTGGAGGGATTGCAGAGAATAGCAGTAAAGATGATTAAAGGGCCGAGGGACTGATTTATTAGGGGAGAAGATTAAAGAGACTAACTAGGTCTAGGCTGGCTAAAAGACAACTGATGAAAGGTCATAAATGAAAACCATCTACTGGCTTTTGATGTGTGTAAAAGTCTCCTGAAGAAAGTAGAGGAAGCGCCATGGCTTCATCTGTTAAGTGGCAGTGTGAATAACATTAGTGTTAAAATGCACCTGGGCCCAGGGAAATGGTGCTGATAATCCTTTCTAGTCTTTTCTCTTTCTAGAGAAAGCGAGGCTGTTGTGCCTGAGTCCCTGGGGAAAGATTTTCAGTCATTGCTTCTCAATCCATTGTAGCTGCTGTTATGAAGGTAACCATCATAGTGAAAAGCCACTGCTGGACATTCCCCGTCACTGCTGAGGCCTCTTGGAAATGTGAAAATGCAAGAGAGGAGACAGAGTTTAGTGAAGAGAATCTTTAGGGACTTGATTCCCAAGAGCACCTCACATTCTTTTACTGTCCCTTCTCTTTTAAAGCACAAGAATCCAGAGTAACTTCTTCCTGGTTTCCTACTAAATCTAGTATAATAGATAGGATTGCTAATCTTTGATTAAAGATTCGATCTCCCTATTCTTTCACCCCTGTGGACAGGAGTCATTGCGCAACACATACACTGTGCTCGCAGAAATTCTGTGCATCATGAAACTTAGTAGGTAGCAGGCACTGGGTGGGTGTCTGTTGGGTTGATTCCACTACTGAGGCTCTAGTGTTGGGGAGGACGGGCAGTTCTAGTGTCACTTCTGCTAATTTAACCCTGCCCAAAACCCTACTGCTCTGCAAACATGGCTCAGTTCTGCCCCACAAAGCATCCCTTTTTATTTTAGTTTGCCTGGGTTGCCCACGTACAGCTCTGCCTGATCAATATGGTAATTTCTCCAGACATGGATATCAGTTTCCATTGATGGTCCATTCACAGGAACAAAGCCACCACTCAGGTGCTCCTGGTGATGACACACCACTCTGGCACATCACTTTCTCTGAAGATCACCAGCATGAACCTTTGCAATGACGCTGACAAATCCCTAGCAGGAATCAGACTGGCTCACCTGTGTATTAGTATTGCTAAAACAGGTATTAGGATCATGAGAATGTGTTTAGTCTTTAGACTTCATTCTTTGTGAATTGCTACATGTGATATAATCTCACGTAAAGCTTCCACATTCCATGTTATAAGGTAATATTTGACTATACTGTAAGTGTCTGGGAGCTTGTAAATCATCAGACAGGAGAGACACGTTAGCTAGGGTGAAGCGCTGGTCTCCAAAGAAGATGTTACATTCTGCCCAACAGGGGAGATCCATTGAAACTAGACAGCCTATTGTGGAACATTAAAGAGGTCAAAAGACATTTGTTGTTTTGCTCTACTCCCGGTGAAGATGAGTCATGTGAGTGGATTCCTCCCATCAGCAGAGTGTACAGCTCAAAGCACAAGTGAGGAGGAAGATAAAACCCCCTGACAGAAGGAACTGGATCTCTATGCTGCTTGGATCTCTATGCTGCTTAGACTTGGGGGGGGGGGGGGGCGCAAAGTTTTCTAAGCAAAAGATCCACAGCTGTTCAGCCTGGGTCAGCCCTAAAGGACATCAAGAACTTACTTATTGTAGATGCTTCTATTACATCTTGAAACGTAAGACTGTAATGTGTGTGTGTGTGTGTTTACCTGCTTTAATTTTGTAAATAACTCTCTTGTTTCCTCTTCCTATTTAATAACTCTTTAGGTTGTTTGTTATAAGACTGGCTACAAGCATTGTCTTTGGTGTGTCTTTGGTTCAAAACAAATAAAAGGAAGTTCTTCTTCACACAACGCACAGTCAGCTTGTGGAACTCCTTACCTGAGGAGGTTGTGAAGGCTGGGACTATAACAATATTTAAAAGGGAACTGGATAAGTTCATGGTGGCTAAGTCCATAAATGGCTATTAGCCAGAAAGGGGTTAAGAATGGTGTCCCTAGCCTCTGTTTATCAGAGGATGGAGACGGATGGCAGGAGAGTGATCACTTGATCATTGCCTGTTAGGTTCACTCCCTCTGGGGCACCTGGCACTGGCCACTGTCGGTAGACAGATACTGGGCTGGATGGACCTCTGGTCTGACCCAGTACGGCCTTTCTTATGTTCTTATGTGAATTCTAAAGTGCAAATGACCTGGGATAAGTGATTGGTCCTTTGGAACTGGGAGAAATCTAAGTATTGTTCTGATTCTTGGTGTAAAGGAGTATCTGTCACGAAAATAAGCTCACTTGGGGGCAGGTCTACACTGCCTGCTGTTTTCGGCAGAAGCCAAAGGAAGATACGCAAGTTACTTAAAATAACTTGTGTATCTCAGTTCAGCTGCCCTACGCCCGGCGCCTCCACCATGCTGAGTCGAAGGGAGAGGTCTCCCTTCAACTCAGCGTTTCTCCAGGTGCCAGAGTGATCTTAATAGATCAGCTTTCCAATTGACTGAGCCAGTCTTCACAGACCCAATCAGTCAATTGGGAAGGTCCATCTGACAGCAGTGATTTTTGCCATTGTCAGTGAAGACTAGCCCTGGGTGGCAAGACGGATACGAGTACCCAAGGGGACTGTCTGTGACTCCACAATGAGGCTGTTCTAGAGCCAGATGAGCTTTCCCTGGATAATTGGTTGGTGAAATCTAAGTATAGAACTCACAGCTGATTTGGGGTTTGTGCCCCGCTTCCTAACGGTCCGCTCTGCAGTTGGTACTTACACTCTTGAGTCACCGACGGCAGCTTGACACTCAGATCCACTCCTCTGCTTCAGTCTCCACTGCTCTGCTTCAAGCGCACATTGGCTAGGTCAGTGGAAGAGCTACTGTATTTCTTCTGAAATCCAGGCCAGGACCCTGGGAACTGGTTGGCTGGGACACAGCCTGAATTAGCCAAATTCCAGCCTGGGATTCACAGGCACCTCTTTCAGCAACTTCAGTGTGAGTTGACTGCAAACACACATGGCACCATTTGGCGCTGCGTTTGTAGTATAGAGGGGAATCTGCAGTTTTTCCTTCATCAATCACATAGAGCAGAAAAGGGGACATTTGCTGCCATGTGTGTGAGCCGCCAAGGTGTGCTCAGCACTTACCTAGAATAGTCAGGTTGGGTGTTGTATAATACGTGGTAGGCAGCAGGCAGGGGTTGGGCAAACCCTCCCCTCCCAGGCTGTGGAAACTCCAACACTGCTTCTGCCTGGCTCTCCTATTCTCTGCTTGCTTTTGCGTATGCAAACCCCTGCTTGTTCCTCCCACAGCTAGCCACCCTTTGGTTATGTGGTGGAACTGCACCAGCAGCTACAAAGGAGAAGAGGTTGGGTTTATTTCTTGGTGCGGGTTAGCAAGTCTGCTTGTTTCCCTCACATGTGTGCGCACACACATACAACCCTGTTAATAACTAATAATGTTTGTGATGCACCGTCATGTATCCCCAACCACTAGATTATCTGAAAGGGCACTTCATAGATTCTCAAGAGTAAAAGGTGGGAAGGCGTATAGCCAATAGGATTTGTACAGGCGTGAGTTTCCCTACAGTGGATTTTCCAGATTTTAAAACTAGCCCCACATGCTCAGATGTGCTTGCTACCCCCCCCCCCAGCCTTTTCCCCTCCCTTTGTGCAGAATTTGTTTAGTAAAAGCACTAGAGGGAAAGCAGCTTTTGCTAAATGTTTTATAATGTGCTAGGAAACCTTTATCAAACATTTAATCCCAAACCTGGCTTTGAAGCAGGGAGGCATACAATTTTGTAATTAATTTTTTTTACCTTCTTTTGCTAATCGCTGATAAAAAGCTTAATTCTATTAACGATTTGACTTGAAAAATTGCCACCGCTCAACAAAAGCGTTTAGAAATTAATTACGCATTTTATTGCATTAGATCGGATAAACAGGGGAGCGCCAGCTGAGCAGAGAGGAAAAACGGCAAAGGGTCCAGTGCAACCATTTTGGGAGGATGGCCATTTTTACGCCAACTCAGGACGTGCAGTTTACGTGTCTGGAGAATTGCTGGTGTGGCTGTTTTTCCTTTTGTTTGTTCTGGCCTCTGTGCTGATTGGAAAAGTTCCACGGAGTGGAATTTATTTTTGTAAAAGTGAATTGCAAAGCTACGGTGAAAATAAAGCTAAGCACAAATTTATGTGCTGAACAGCCTCCACAGGGGATAGCCGGGCTGTATGTACGTGTGTGAGCGTGCGTGCATGTAATATCTAGGGAGGTGGGCTGCATGACCAGACTGTGAAGAGAACCGATGAGGCTGTAGGAGGCCTGAGCAGGCTGGCTGGGTGGTGGGAAGTTCTCACAGGTATCTGCTGAGATGGCTTTTTATAAATACTTGTCTCCTTTATAAAATCCAGTATCATCTCCTAGTTTGCGGAAAATGCCCCAGAACTAGAGAGAAGCTTGAGCTACAATGCTGGGTCTAAATCAGTTACCACTGTCATGGGCCTTATTTAAACATAGCTCTATTGAGGAACATTTTTATGTGGACTTGTTTTTTGGACTCCCTCGTTTGGGAGAGTTCATAGTCTGGGTCCAGAGCTAAGCTTCGTCGGTACTTGGAGATAGGGTTTTGGTTTAAGCACCTCTACCCAGAATGCATCATTCAATGGCAACTAATAGACTTGCTGTCTGTATGCTGGTTTTGTGTTTCACGGGTTCATGCTCAGGGCCCTTTCTCCTAGATTTGATCTGTGTGAGTGTGAAGCTGACCAGTTCCAACCCGCCACTAGGGGTCAGACAAGCAAACACATTCTGCCAAAAGTTTCAGGTTTTTCCTCATTTCCTGTTGGCTAGCAGGCAACCCCCCAAGCCTAGGCTTCTCGGTCCCCCAAAAGCAGGTCTAGCAGGGTGCAGGCTTAGCTTGCTCTGCTACTTGTGCCCTAGAAGGCAGGGGAATGAAACCACCTGGAAAGCCTGCAGGAAAGGGGGCTGACGAGGAGCAGCTGGGTGACTCACTGAGCTTAGCCCTATAATGCATCCCAGGTAGAAGCTCAGTTGGCAGGAAGCTGACCAGGAAATGGTAGTGCCAGCTGAGGCTGTTAGAAAGGGGTGAGTGGTCAGCCCCAAGGGCTGGAAACCTCTGGGGAAGGGAGCTGCCCGGTGTAAGGGCAGGAACTATGAGGCCCCTGAGCCTGAAGCTGAGCAGTGGCGAGATGCAGTTGGTGGAGGGAACACGTGTAAATAAAGAGCACTGTTGCGAGCACTAAATGGATGTCTGGTCATGCTCTGTGGACACGGAGAACCAGAACCAACGTGGGGGGGTGTGGAGCACCTTTACAGTAGGTCATCTGTGAAACAGACTTCCTTGCCTTGCAGGGCGGGTGCAAGGAGGAGCGACTCAGGCCTCTGAGAGTGTTGTTGAAGTTCAGCAAATCTTTCAGTGGAGCCCGCTCCGAGCTGGGACTCTTCTCTTGGAGTCAGGGGTGGCATGGAATCCACAGCACGCGAAGGCGCAGCAATGGTTAACGCTCTGTTTCTCTTTTTGGCAACTCTTTGCTCATACCCTGGCTTTCTGCCTTCCCTGCCCTAGCCCAGCTGGATGGTGTGCTGTCACAGCCTTGCGCTGTAGGAAGTGCTGATCCCCTGAGGGTCTCCCACTCCGAGTGAGAGGACATGACAGCCACACACAACATGCTGTCAAAACACTTGAAACCAAAGAAGAGGGAAGAATAAAAATCAGGCGTGCTAAAGTTCCCCTCATGATTCTAGGCAACTGCCTCAAGAGACGGAGGCAGCGGGTGGCCATTTCTAAGCTGTATAAAGCCACCCACGCTCCCACAACATGGTTATGAGTGTCCCCCCCACCGCCACCCTTAGTGGTGCAGTCAGTAACTACAGACGCAGCCTGCCACATTTCTAGCCTCCCCCCTTGTCAGTCTGTAACAGCCCCGGCCACTCTTGGCTAAGCTGTCACATGCTTTCCATCTCTCTCGCTCTCCCTTAACTGTAGCTAACAGCCAAAGCATGTATGCATCAATAATGAAATATCTTTGAACTTCTCTAGCATGTATCATCCAGGGATCTCCAAACATTTTACAAACATTCCTAAATGTGAGGTGGTTCTGCATCCTCATCCTCATTTTATAGACAGAGAAACCGAGGCACACAGGTATGATGTGACTTATCCAAGGTCACTCCAAGAATAGGTCTTCACTCACAGATAACCGTGGGTCTTACCCAGATATTATCCTTATTCCCTTCCCCTCCACTCGGAAAAACCTCTAACCCAGGTTTGGAGGTGCTTTGAGCCCAGGCTAGTTTATCCAGCTGGGAGGGTGGATTGGAATCCAGGTTCCAGTTTAACTCTGGGTGGAACTTGTCCACTTAGCAGTGAGGACTCAGGCTTCCCATTCAAGTGCGGATAGTCCACCAGTGCTTTCCCACATTTGCCCTGAAGGTCAGACAAGTTCTCCAGCAATTGACACATTTGACTGGGAAAGAATCCTAGAGCTTCTCAGCACAAAGGCCCATTGGGTTATGACCCCTGAGGCACATGGGTGAGTGCAGAAACAGTGAGGACACTGTAACATGGGTAGGTCTGTGCTAAAGGGATGCTCACATGTGGGGCGTTAGGCTACCCAGTACCAGTCATCCAGGTTGGTGAAGTCACAGCCCAAACCAGGGACAGAGCAAACATCCAAACTCCCCATGCCACGATCTCTATACTATGTTCTTCCTCAAATTTAATATCTCACCTGTTTTGAAGGCATTGATTGTGATTCAGTAGTCAAGGTTGAATCTACACTTCCATACCTAGCCCTATTTTCTATCCCTCTCTAACTTCTCTTTGGAGTAATCTGTTTGCAAATTGAGATGCCTAAAATTGGCAAAAAGAAGTTGGGGAAGTGGGTTACTAGAATTTGGAAAATGCAGGATCTATATTTGTTCCTTAACTACAAATCGAGTGTTAATATTTTCCCCGTATCTCATGGTTTTTAGCTCGAATGTTCTCATGTATGGTGGGGTTTCAGAACTCATACACAGGGTATTTTTCATACACAGGGCATATTCCAGGAAACTGGTGGAGAGGGGAATGAAGGGAAGGGCAGATAGGAACTGAATAGCTTTAAGAGAGGGTTAGTGGAGAGAGAAGTAAGATGTCGTGTGGAACTGCAGTGGGACAGATTGTGTGGGTAATGTAGCTGTGGTGGGGGAGTGAAAAAAGCAGACAAAGATACACAGATGGTGCTCGAGAGCTAAAAGAATAAACACGGTAAAAGAATGAAAGTAAAATAAATAAAAGTTAATAGAGCTAAGCAAAAACACTGAAAAGAAAAATATAGTGATGTTGAAAGAAGGAAAGGAATAAACTCAAGAGAGTTAGCAGAGACTCAGGAGAAAACAATTGGTAATAGGAAACAGCTGAGAGGGAGAGAAATAAGCAGGAAGTTTAAACAACTCCTAGGAAAACTATGCAGTCCAAAGGTGAGCGGGAAAGGTGAGGGAAGAGGAAGGAAAAGGGGGGAAGGAAGTCACATGTGCCTTTGGCAATAATTCAGTGCCTAAATGCCACAATACTCGAGGGGCCAATATGTTCATCACTGACGTCAAAGGGGATATGGAGAAATGGTGGAAGAAAGTGAATAGAGTGCAGGAAGAGCATCGACACAGGTGATTCCATACCTGCCCTCTTATCAACCTCCCTTCCCCTCTTCTCCCCCAACTTCCAGGCTCCTACATCCCCTGTTCTGAACAATACTGATATGTTTAAAGCTTTACATTTTACATTGTAAGGTCCTCATCTGATACATTTCAGCATAGCAGTGGCTCTGCATTGATTCGTAGACGCTAAGGATCTGGTCTTAAGTGCTTAAATTTGCGTGAGGCTGAAAAAAAAGCAGGGATAAGACAGGGACAGGTGACTGGAGGAGCAAGAGAGGTGTATGGTGATAAGTGGGAAGGGGAGATTCTGCAGAAAGTGTTCTTTTCGCACATGAAAAAAACCTACTGGTGCATGTACTTTCCCAGTTTGCATGTGCCCCTCTGCAAGTAAAAATGCACTTGCATTGTTTGAAAATTTGGCCCTGAATATTTAGGTTTAGATTCTTCATTCATTTACACATGTGCAACCCCATTCATTTCAGAGGAATCGCACAGGGGTAACTAAGGGCAGAAGCAAAGGTAATGGCCCTGGTTGTCTTCTCACAGTCTTGTACAATCAAGAATACTTCCCATGTAAGAGAGAGACACTTTTGAGCTAAACAGAGCTCCGGAGAAGAGCCCTGTGGCTCAAAACCTTGTTTGTCTCACCAACAGACGTTTGAGCCACTAAAAAATATTTCCTCACCGACGTTGTCTCTCCAGTGAGGATGCACAGGAATGACCGAGGGCAGCACCTGTAGGTAGTGGAGTCGTACAGGTAGTGACTGAGGGCAGTGAGGTTGTACGGGTGCCAACGAGGGCATAATCTTAGCCAGAGGAATTGCTCTAATGTGCAGTGAGTTCAGTGGAGTTATATATGGCATAAGTGAAGGCACAGAGCTGCCTTTAGTGCTCTGTAATGCTCCATGAAGTTATTAGAAAGAGAAGTAGTAATATCTTTTATTGGACCAGCTTCTCTGTTGGTCAAAGAGACAAGCTTTCAAACGTCTTCTTCAGAAGAACTCTATGTAAGCTCAAAAATTTATCTTTAACCAGTAAAAGTTAGTCCAATAAAATATATGACCTCACCCACCTTGTCTTTCTAATATCCTGGGATCAACAGGTTACAACATTGCAAACTTTGACATTTCTGTTTAGTACTCAATCCATTCACTCGACTGGATACACATACCTTCCCGCCCCTGCTCCCATCTCTTCTGTTTTTCTTCTTAGGCGTTTAAAGTACTTGATGGAGGATGGCAGTGTCTGCTGGCAAATGTAATAAAAGTAAACAAAAGATTTCTATCTTTGGAATGTAAGTCTCAGTAAAACAGCCCCTCCTGCCCCCGTCTTCCTTACCTGGGTCACATGAGCTATCAGTAGGGTGCTGTTAAGGTTTATTATTAAGGCTTATACTGTTACATTGATCCTTCCCACTGCACCAACTCTCACACACATTGTTCTTCCTCCCACTCACCTCCTTCCAGTTAATGGTCATCTGAAAAGAAATGTCAAAAATTTAGAAGAAGAGCAGCTATACAGACACAGGAATAGCACGCATGCCATGCCCAGCGCCGCAGAGAAAGGTGAGTCCTAGAGAACTTAGCCTGTGATTATGGCTGGAAAGGGAAAATCTCACTCACTTAAATTGTGATTATAGCTGGGAAAACTTGGAGGCTTTGTTTCAGAGGGGGTTTGTGCAAATGTTTTCTTCGATTCCGATCCACATCAGTTGACAGCCCCTTGATTTTGGTTTGCGTTTGAAATCTGAAGGAAACAAACAATGATATCAAATGTATTAGTAATAATGATTATTTATTGCAGTTTTTATTTGCAAAGGTGCTGAGCATCCACACCTTCCATTAATGAAGTCAACATGATCTGACAGGGCTCAGTACTTTTGCAAAGAAGGCCGTGTTTCTACAGTCTGAAGGGGGGATATGGTGCTTTGCGGACAAATTAAAAAGATAGGTTTCTTCCCAAAAGAGCTTAGTATTTAGAGCAGTGGTTTTCAAACTTAGGGTCAGGACCCAGTACTGGGTCACAGAACCTCACGTACCAAGTTGCTGCCGCCGCCAAAAGACTGGAATGCATTGCTTAAAGATGTAATTGTTGGGTCGCAGGCATAAATGATTTTTTTCAACTGGGTCCCTAGAAAAAAAGTTTGAAAATCACTGATTTAGAGCATGATCCTGCAAACCCCTACTTGGGTGTATTAGTGCCCATGACGTTAATGGGATTACTCATGTGAGGAAAGCTTTGCAAGATGTGGCACTAAGGGATGACAGAAAAACATTGAGAGAAGGGGCGTGAGACAGAGACCTCTGATGTTATGAAACTGTGCGGGAGATGATATATATAGAATAGGGATCACAAGAGTTCATTTCATTACATACGCATCTATTTGGTCTCTATATTTTTGAGGGAGGGTTGAACACTTGTGTTCATGCAGGACTTTTCTTTTTAATGCATTGCGATATCTTGTCTAAGAGAGGAGGTGATGTAAAGAGGAAAACACTGGCTGGCCAATAGGAATGAGAAGTAAGGACTTGTCTACATTACAGAGATAAAATGAGCTATGTTAGGTCAACTTACAGCCACCGCATTATCACTGCGTTAGCTGTCATCCATACCTCTCTCTTTGGATCAGTAGTCTCTCTCCTCACCTGCAGTACTTCCACCAACCTAATGGGGCAGTGTGGGGAGTTGAGAGCTTGAACTTTCAACTGCCTGCCAGAAGCACCGCTGCACCAAAGGCTGCTGAGCTCCTCATGGGCTGTCCACCACCACTGCCTGCTCCCCACCCATCTTTGTCAATTTTACTGCTCTGGGGCTTCTTCCCTCTCTGATCCCCACTGGGAGCCAGGGGAAACCACATTCTGCGCTCCTCATTCCCCAGCAGGAGCAGAGTCCAGCCACCCAGTGCTTCTTGCCCCACTCCCACTTAGCAGTAGATCCAGCAGCTTAGCTCTCCAGGGTTGCTGAGAGCAGCTGGACTCGAGCTGCCCAACGTTCTTGTCTGGACCAGAAGGACAGCCAACAGCTGACATAGGGAATGCAACAGCCACCTTAAGGAACACTGACACTCTGTTGCACCAAGTACACCGACATAAGCCCTACGCCTCACACTGAGGTGGTTTTATTATGTCGGCATAGCAGGCGAGTTACATCAGGAGGAGGTGCACATTAGTGTGTACACCTCCACTGTTTTCTCAACAAAAGCTGACTTCTGTTGATAAAACTGTGGCACAGACTAATCCCAGGAAGAAATTGAAAGATGAGAGTGAACTCCATTCACGGGCAGAGCAGAGGGTGAAGAGGTTGACTCTAGGCTGAGGGGTGATGTAAGAAAGGGAAAGGAGTTGTTTCTGGGAGAAGGAGACCAGGGGAGCAGCCAGATTCACTGAGTTCGGAGAGTGTGGGTTTAGAGGTGAAAAGAGGGAATGAGAGAAACAAGAGAAAGCTGTGAGCATGGCCAGGGATGTAAGGAGCCATGAAGGTGATGGTAGGAGTTTAATATTCAGTTAAAACTGCTGAGTAGAGCTGAGCCAGTGGTAAAAAATAATTCTGCAAATATTTGCTCAAATCTGAAAATGAATTTCAATTTGACTGTGTTTGCAACCTTCTGCCTTCACTTTCTGTAAACATGCCAGCACTCCAGCTTCGCTAACACAAATACTTACAAAAAGGAAATTTTTACCATGAATATTTGTCAAAGGCAAATTTTAAATGGAATATCAGATTGTGCAATTTGCATTTTGCTCTCTGGTTACTTGCATAAGTCACATGATCTTGTTTGTGTTCCCTAATAGGATGATTTATATATCCAACCAACACAGTGTGATTGGGAAATACAGTGGTATATACAATTTCATTGTATTGGTTTAATTAGTGATGCAAATGCTACAGCACAAGTTAAAGCAGAAATGGTGAGTTTTCTTGCCGATTCTAAAGTTCACAGAATATATATCATGTGCAGGGCAAAGATTTGCTGCCAAAACAGATCAGTATTTTCAAATAATAAATAAACTTGAGAATTTTAGGATCCGTTCACTATCAGGAAAATGAGATTTTCATCAAATACATTATTTGGGGAGGTTATTCACTCTGCTGTGCCATGGAATCTCACCTGTTTGTGTGTCCAGAACTGTGGATTGCTCATTAGTTTGAAGCAAAAAGACAAAGCAGACTTAGGTTTGCCTTAAAGGCTGATAAATCTTGAGGAACCTTTCAACTCAACTTTCAAGTACTACCTGGCTTCAGGCTTCTCAGAGGTCAGTGATGGGCATTCTCCAAAAGATGGCATCCAGCCACAAAGGTCCAGGTCTGTGGGAACAGCCGGGAAAGAGGTGGTAATGGTACCCCCATCCTTCCTGGCAGAAAGATGGATTGAGCGGATAATAATGCTCCCGCCCTGTGCTTTGTGAGGGTTATAGCATATCCACAGCAGCTTCTTAGTGCCTGTCAACCTACTCCTAATATCTCCCCATTCTCTCTCCCAGCCCTGCTGTCTCTCTCTTTACTACATGTAGGGATGACGTAATTTTGCCAGCTGGTCGGCATTTTCAAATCTGCAACATTATTTGTTTTGGAAACTCTCCAAGGCCCATTGCTGCTGCTGGGAACGATGAGAATGCCACGAGAGTCTCACCAAGAGCTGGGCACTGGCGTAGGAATCCACATGCTTGCTTTATCTGCAGTCTGTTGCATCCTTTCACTCTGAATGTTCAGCTGTTGTAGGGCCAGATCCTCAGCTGGCATCAATCCCTGTTGTTTCACGTAAAACAATGGATCGATGTCGACTTACACCAGCTGAGGATCTGACTTTGGATACCAAAAGTATTTTAGGGCGAGTTGGAAGTGTTTCTTTCGGCAGGAATCTGATTTTGCCTTTTTGTCTTTGTGCAGTTGTGTTAGAGAACTCACAGGACCTGTGTGTGCACTTGGGTTGTATGCATGGGATATTTCTGTTCAACCCGGTCCAATTTCAAAGGTATTCCTTAAGTTTTTGAGCACCTACTTTTGTAGGCCCACTGGGACACACTTTGTGCCTTTTAGGTCCTCCTTCCCTATGAAAATCTGTCACAAAGTATCCTGAGATGGACATCCAAAAGGAAGGCACACAATACTAGTGACATTTTCCCCCATAATCTCCCTGGTTTGTGCATGGGATTTTGTCTGTGTGCACATGCACTCTTGTGACACCTGTTGTTAATCTATATCTGTGTTTCTGTGGTCATTACAAGTTTGTATGGATGTGTGTGTGTCTGTTCTTGTGCAGCGTGCTCAATTGCTTCTTCATGCGGGTGTTTCTGAAGGAGGCATTTGCCTACGTGCACTGTGCGCATGCGTGCAGACATATTTGTGCTGCATGTGCATCTGGGCTCTGTGCACGTGTTTGCCAGCATGCAAAGTGTGCACACATGCTTAGTGTGTCTAAGAACCTGGCTTGTTAATCCTGTTTATAGCCTGCAGCAAGAGGGGCAGGGAAGCGCTTACCTAGAGCTGACACACGAAGAAATAAGGCTTTTATCTCCATTGCCCGTTAAACAATTCCTGGGATCTGGGGATGAGTGATACTTTTAATGAACTGTGACCTGTTTAGGCTGTGTACAGCTGGACATTTCTCACAGAGGGCCGGAGGCTTCAAGCAGAATAAGGAGATGGGTTTGAGTTAAAAAACCTTAACAAACCACTGGCATTTCCAACTTGTGAAAATTGAGACGTACATAAGGAAGAGTTAGCAATAAATGCTGCCTTTCCACATCTCTGGAGCAATCCAAAGGCAGGTTTGTAGCAACAATGAGAGAACAAGTGAATAACTCCAAAGTGACAATTCTTTATCCAGAGCCACATTGATTATCACTGACAGATTTGTTCTTCTCTATGGTATCAAGGACAAGAGTTCCTTCCTGCTTATTTTACAGCAGGCACCATGTTAATTCTTTGCTTAAATCCCACCTGAGTATGCAGGATGGAATAAGGAGACAGGGTACAATCAAAGAATAGAAGAAACCTTATGAGAATGGAAGCCTTATAAGAATGGGTATTTGGTACTTGAAAGAAGGGGAGGCTGCAGAGAAGAAATAGAGATCTTTTCCCAGTGTTTACATGTCTGTGTTACAGCCCTGAGAGGTATTTTTAATTTGTTGTACTTTATGCAAACCCCTTTTTAAATGTCTGTGTTCTGTAAAACCCTTAACTGACAAAAAGGCTCTTTTCTCCCTGCTGATCCTTTCAGTGTGATCCACTCCACCAGCTTCTGTGCCTTCATATTTTCATGAATAATCCCATTTGGTGGCCTGCTGTCTATGAAATGAGCTAGAGGCTTTGAGTTCTGTTCTGTGGCCGGTGTCCATGTCACCTTCCTAGTCCATCTCTACAATTAGCAGTATATTAGGACCCTCGTCAACACTCTCAGCAGAGGCCAAGGACTGAACAGAGTCTGGACATTGAACTATCTTCTTACCCAGAAAGCAGTTGTTTCTGGTCAGAAGTGAAGTACGCAGACAAGGAGGTATGGGGTGGGGGGGAAGCACGCACTGTCACTGCCCATGATATGCTATGTTCTTTTTTGTTGCTTGCTTGAATTATAACAGCTGATCCCAGATCCAAGAGGAAGCAGTGAGCGGTGCTTTTTTATACTCACTCTGTCACACACCACTTACACATCACACCAGAATTGGAAGCAAGAAGTCTGGCACAGATGATTCCAAATGCACTCACGGTGCTCCATTATCTGCATGCATGTGTGCAGTGGAGGAGATGATGTCCATCTAGCTCATGCTTTTTCTGTCCTTCCCATTCAGGATGGTGATAGATCAAATCTTGAGAGAAAAATCCCACTGGGATAATCATTCAGTCTTTTGTTGGCAGAGACCAGAAGCTTCCCCTTTTGAAGGTCATATTTAGAACGTCTGGTCAGCTTTGGCTACCACAGCCAGACCTTTCACGCTGTCCTGGCTACAGCACAAAGGCATCTAGCTACAGAGGAAGAAAGAGCTCCATTTTGATACCAGGCTTTATTTCTAGGTGTTAATATATTGAATTTATGCAGTGTCTTTTAACTGGAAGGATTTCAAAACACTCAACAAACTATATACATCAATCACTTTACCCGCCGCTGAGATACTACTACATCTGGGGTGGAGTACAGAGCTATTTCACAGCATACAGTTTCACAGTTTAATTCAGTCTAGACTTTAAACCCTTCAGATCAGGAATTCTCTTTTCTTACATGCGCAGCGACCGGCACAAAGTGGCTAGGATTCCAGTTGGGTCTTTTGCGTACTGCCATAATGTACATATATACTAGGAGTGACGTTCTGGAATAACCTTCCAAGGGAAGCAGAGGGGGCAAAAAACCTAGCTGGCTTCAAAACTGAGCTTGATACATTTATGGAGGGGATGGTATGATGGGACAGCCTAGTTTGGCAGTTGACTGATCTTTGACTACTAATGGTAAATATGCCCATGGTCTGTGATGGGATGTTTGATGGCGTGGATTCTGAGTTACTACAGAGAATTTTTTGTTGGGTGTCTGGCTGGGGAGTCTTGCCCACATGCTCAGGATTTAGCTGATAGTCATATTTGGGTCCGGAAGGAATTTTCCCTCAGAGAAAATTGTCAGAGGCCTTGCGGGGTTCTCGCTTTCCTCTGTAGTATGAGGCACAAGTCACTTGCCGATGGATTTTCTGTACCTTGAAGTCTTTAAACCATGATTTGAGGACTTCAACAACTCAGTCAAAGGTTAGGGGTCTATGACAGGAGTGGGTGGGTGAGGTTTTATGGCCTGCATTGTGCAGGAGGTCAGACTAGATGATCTTATTGGTCCTTTCTGACTTTGAAATCTATAAGTGGGTTAGCATTAATAACAATAATAATTTAGAACAATATGTCAGAAAGAAAAGTGCCTTAGATGGAACTGCAGGGGAAATTTAGGGAGATAGAATGTCATCAGATCTCCAGATTAGCGCTTGGATATTGTGATGGGGGCTTTGTGCTATTAGATTGTATCAAACAGGATTTTGGTCAGGACATCAGAGTTAACAAATCTGTAAAGAGATTTTTAAGAGCTCACAAAGGTCAAAGCATTAGCTTTGGCTCATCTCTGATTTTATGTTGGTATCTCCAGCAGCACAAACATACTTTTAGCACCATAGTGAGAAAACGGTGCTGCATGGTCTCAAATGGAAGAGCGTCACCTATTGACTCACCTGTGCCACTTGTGATGGGAGAGCTCCTATGCTAAATACTCTATGTAATGCCTAATTAGCACATGAGACCTGACACGATCACAACACCTCTCCTAGTGTCATTTTAGTTAGAGGAGGTAGCTAGCCTCAGGGACCAAAATGTACAGATACAGCATTAAAATACTGTTTTAACAGTATCCCTTCACCAAAAAAAAAGGTTTCTTCTCACACAGAAAGGTCATGAGGAAAAGCAGAGAATTGCAAAGGAAGATTGAAATCTACAGCTATAAGATGTCAGGTCTCTGTGACTCTGGAACCATATTATTATGTTAGTGCCATACTCGATGGTAAATTACTGCTCAGAAAAGACAATGCCCTTCTAGGAACAGCACGCATTTATCTGATCATTTCCCCATGGGACAAACCTCTGAATCCACCGTTATATAACTGGGCTGATACCTGATCATCATGAAGTTTGTATCCTCTGTCTTTCTTTCCAGAGATCCAGGAACCATTGAATTGCAGCTATGCTGGATGGATTGCTTTTTGATCCTGCAGCTGAAGGTTTGGGTCTGAGAAAGGAATGAGGGAGGGTGGAACCGAAATCCTGCAGCTTCAGCCATCTTGAAATGTGGTGACACTCACCACTCCATCAGTTGGCTTTTGATCTCTAGAAAATGGCTGGCTCTCTGTGCCCAGTGCTGGGGCTAGTAAGATTGTTTTGCACTGTTCTGGTGGCATAAAGAAGCCTTAAAGCTATTGTAACTGGTCAGCATAGGATTTCCCCTGGAGGCAAAGAACTGTTCTCTTGCCTTCACATTACAGTACAGGGAGCAAGGCTGTGGAAAAGGCATGGCTGAGGGGCATTTCTGCACCCAAGTGAATGGCTCCAGAAAACCATGGGCAACCACAGGACATCAGATGAGCCTTTAAGCTGCTGTTCAATCTCTGGGACTGTGTCCCTGCATCCTGTAGTCACCTACAGCATCTATCTGCATAGCTATTGATCTACCCATCCATTCCATTCATATATACTCCCCTGATCTCTGTGCTTCTGCTCCGCCATATGCAGTGCTCTGGATGTGTTGTCTCCCCTCCTGTTTTCTGCCTGGAGGTGATGGTGAAGCTCAAAGAGTGATGTTTGGTAGGGCTCTTTATCACACATGCTACAGAGGAATACGGGGATGACAGCCCTGCAGGAGCAGATGGCATTGTACGCTTGGCACACTTTCTTCAGACAAACCAGGGTTCCACAAAGTTCTGTTCAGCTGACTCAGTCACATCAGCACATACTGGTACTGAAAAATCTGTGTGTCCTGTGCAGTTTGGAAAAGTGAGAGGATTATACAGAGTCGTGGAACGGGACAATGATAATGACATGAAGGATGTGAAAGTCCTGGGTGTTATAGGTCCAGCTCAATTCTTCAGGTGAGGGGATGAGCAGCAAACAGGAAGAGTTGTAGCGGGCAGGGAATCTGCCTGCCTGACCATATACAGAACTGCTCAGATCTCCATCGGTGGTAGCCACAACTGCCAGAATAAAGAGATTCACTTGTTTGGGAAAAGTTTCAAATGCATAGGACAGTTGGGAGCTCAGAGTTTTCAGGCAGAATAATAGATTTTTGAGGTTCTGTTTCCCTTCAGGACTTGAAGAGGCAGAAACAGGCTATGAATACCTGATCCAGCCAGCCAACACAACATGGCAGCATTTGCAGTGTGATCAGGAGGAGGCCAACGCACATGTTACCCCAGGGGTAGCCCTGTGAAGGGGTAAAGGCAAGAGACTAGGAGAGAAGTTTTGGAAAGGGAATAGGAGAGGTGAAGAGCCTGAGTTGAATGCAAAGCGTGGGATAGGGGAGAGATGAAGCAATGAAAAAAAGAGAGGGCGAGAGAACATACTGAAAGGAGAAAAGAGGAAGATTGATGAGATGTTGGGGAAAGAGAGAGGGAGCGAGGATTAATTGGACTTGAGGGAGGGAAAAAGCGATTCAAAGCTATGGGATGTGAGAGAACTTGGCCACCAGCCCCTCAGAATCTCAGCACATTGGGCTCTCCGCCGCCTGCAGGAGGTAAAGTTCTCCTGCCTTCAGACAGGAGCCTCGTTAATTTCAGCTCGGAGGCTCACTTCCTCCCCATTAACGCCTTTCTGTTAATTACCATTTTTTCAGCGCTATTTTGACTGTTTAAAAAATGCTTTTTTTTTTAATAAGCTGATTAAAAGAGGTTGCTCATTAGAATAAGCTCCTTGCCGTTCAGCCCTCTTCCTAATTAAAAGCACTCATCCGTGGAGACCTCGATTCTCCCCTGTCTTCCAAGCTGGCTTTTTGGACATCTTTCCATGGTAGTTTGTTTTATTTCACTCCTCTTCCTTTTTGTATTTTCCTCTCCATGAGCTTGGGGGGCTGAGGATGGCAGAGGCTGAAGGGGGGTTGTGGAGCAAGTTGGGGCTTAGTATTTTGAAATAGGAAAACAAAATAATTTTTACTGTACCTGAAAGCTTCATTTTAAGAGTATCATTGCTTGCTTTGAATTAGGAAAGTGACCCCCAGTACCTGGAAGACCCATTTCCTAGGTCTGTGATCTCATGCGCTAAATAGGGTTGGACTGGAGACCTACAGTGTGTCAGAAGTACAGCATGTGGTGCATTTCCTCCCAGTCAGTAGTGAACCAGTACCCCAGGATGGGGATAGCAGCAGTTATGCTGCAGGAGGTGTTATCCCTTGGATAACATAAATATCCTGATCACCCGTAGATGTCACGGCATCTGACATTTTTACCTCCAGTGTCCTGGCAGATTCCAAAAACCAATCATTCTGGTCCGTCTCCATAAGTTTGCCCTGTGGTTTTAATGAGATAAAGTTTTCTTCTTCGTGAATTTCATTCACTGTTGCTTATTGTGTCTGAGTGGTATCTAAGCAGCAGCTATGTTTGGCCCCGGAAGTTGCTGCATTTCAGTGCACGGGAGGGGCTTGCCTGAGGGCACGCAGTATGCTTGGGGTGGAACCCAGGACTGCAAGTTGGAATCTCTACAAACTGCGCAACACCTTTGTGACAGGCTGCTCCCCAAATCCGGTCTGGTGTGCTGCTATGACCGCTTGAACCCCACTCCTGAACCCCAATTTACCCCGCTCTGCTGGGTGACCGCTCACTCCTGAGTCAGTCCACACCAGCCACCAGCGTGTAATTGGTCCCAGGCAGTGGGTGTAAATCCACTAGCCACACAGGCGTTGGTCCCCAAGCAAGCACACCCAGCCCCAGACACTACACTGGGAGCCACTGCCTTACAGGGATTGGGACCACTCCCAATCACCTTAGTCTCAAATCCGTCCACTTAACAAAGAAGTGGATTGTGCCCAGCCTCCCACATCCACACCCACTAAAGACCACACAGCTTTAGATAAAACAACTACTAGTTTATTGATCAGAGTCTGATTTCAAGTGAGAACATGGCCAATCAAGGCAGAACCATACTATAAATGAGTCAGGAGTGACCACTATCAAATAAAAGGTATAAACCGCATGCTAATCTAACATCTCTACCTAAACTGACCTCAGAGTCCAAGATTATGCACAAGGTGTTCGGCTGTTTGATGTTTTACAGCCATTCTCTGCCTGTTCCCAGGCAGGGCCCCGATCTTGCTTGAAGTTGGTTGCAAGATGGTGTCTTCTCAGGCTGAAAGCCTGCAGCTTCTCTTTCGTCACAGTCTTTGTCTTTGTTTTAACAAACTGCTGACAGCCCCTCCCCCTCACTGTCCTGTCGTGAGATTCTTTTCACTCCTACCTGAGCAGGGGAGGGCATTAGCATTTCCTTTGATGTGTAAATCTTCAGCCATTGTGCTAGAGACAGCCCTGAGAGTCTGAACCCTGTAACATGCTTCACATCTATACATGCATGTCGCAGCAGGGAACATGGCACCCTGGTAATCACGTGGCACATGTTCTGAGCATTTACAGAGGAACCTGGTGTAGCGTAATTGTCATCAAATAACACAATTACACTGCAAAACTGAACAGAAAGATTATACAGGTCACGCCCAAGGGCTGCACAGATGTGCATCCCGTCACAACCTTTCAAGTAACCGAGGCTAAAACCTTGAAACAGATTTCTGAAGGGCCTGAACGTGAGCATCTCGGCTACACCTGTGGCCTGACTGTGATAATTTCCGTAGTGCAGACCATTTCCCTGTTACTGGCGATGTCACCCATTGATTGAGGGGAAATGCACATTTGACAGCCCCAGCTCCTGGCCCGAACCACTTAGAACAATATTGCTGTGGAATCTTCTTTAAAAATACTTCCTACATGCTGTGAAAGGGATCTGGGATCTTAAACAATTTCCCTCTTTACTTGCTTTTCTTAGAAGCCCTTTCAGTTCACTTATAAAATGTGGTTCTAGTCAGGGAACCTCTTCTCCCTGCGTAATAGGCTCATTCCTCAGTTATAGCCAAGCTCCACTTGGCGCAGTTAAAGGGAATGAGAGCAAACGTCCCTGGTGCTGGAGTTGGCCTCGGAGACCTTTTGCCCTGAGGACAACTTGGAGCAATCTCAGGATTTGCTGGCAGGGGCCGCTAGGAACACCTTTCACTGACGGTGCCATTCTTTCAATGCTGGGAGCTACAACAGGAGGCCCTATAGGGCCAGCTGCACACTGGGGAATGCTTTGGTAGCTGGGTCAGGGGGTTTATAGCTCCGTCACATTGCTAGAGCAGAAGCTGGCATAGCTAAGGAAGAGTGACCTAATTTGATTGAGGCATGAGCGGTAAACCTGCCGTCTAGTCCAACTGCAGGCGTTTTCCTACTGGGGATGATGTAAGAGGCAGAAAGAAGTGTCTGATTTTCAGATCCCAGGGGAGTTTGTGGTTCTGAGAGGCCTGGTTGGCCTTCCATTGACACCAGTGGAACCCCACTGATAGTGATGAAGTGACTCCTGATTTACACTCACGGCTGAAATGAAAATCAGCTCCAGTGTCTTTCAACTGAGCTCATGTGAACTGGAATCGCTGAGGGGGAGTAACTACAGAACTGCACAGGGTCACTTCAGAGACTGTTTGCCCTTTAGCTTTGACTTGTATCCCAATGCCCACCTGCTCACTTCTCCTTTCACTTTCCCCATCTAGACACATGGTGGCTGTTAAGCTGCCATGCCTCTGTGTCAGACTCTGCATACAGGATGTGTGCTGTGCAAAGGCTGTCTTCAGGTTGGACTGTGCATGCTGGCAAGGGGGCCTGAATTGCTGCTCGCTTTTACCCATAGTGCTGAGGAGCAACTCCCTTGAAGCCAGAGGGCTACACATGTGTAAAACCCTGATATGAGATCAAGCCCCAGATATGTGTTCAGACAAAGACAGCTACAGAGTAATATTTAAAAGGTCAGGAACAATGTTCTCAGCTCTGACTTCTTATTTTTCTTTCTCGCACCTCCTCTCTTTCCTTGACTGTGTAGTCAGAGGTGTCAGGCAGCCCAAGGTCTGGCATGAAATAAGCCAATGTCAACAGCCTGAATAATCAAGGGGAGGTGGAAAGGTCATGCTGGGACACAGCTTCTGATGAAGGGCCATGTTCATTTTTGGTTTAACTTTTGATATTCAGTGGAGTTATACCAAGAATGCATGTGGCACAAGGCGTTGGTTCCATTACCTCTCTGGCCTTATCTCAACTAATAAAGCCTCACCTTCCTGAGGCCAGCAAATATTATTACCCTATTAAATAGATGGGCAAACTGAGGCTGGGGAATTCATAAGCAAATGTAGAATTTGCACTGACCCTATGAGGATAACACTTTGCTCTGTTACTCTGCTTTTTATCACTAGAACTCAGTGCTCCGTAAAAGGAGGCATGGTTAATTCCTTATCTTACAGGTTGAGAAACTGAGTCACATAGCATTGCCACGGTAACACAACACATCAGCAGGAGAGCCGCAAATGGAATCCGCAACTCCTGATACTTGTCCAAAGCCTTATCCATTGGATCACACTGCCTTCCATAAGAGCCTTGGAAGGACTTGTGGGTTAAGACCTAAATGTATGCCTGCCTGAGCTGAGCGAGCTTCCCAGCCCAGGTAGACAGACTTGTTTTAGCAAGGCTCACCCTAGAATGCTAAAAATAGCTGTGTGGGTGTTGCAGCTCTGACAGACACTCACACTAGCCCCCCAAACTCAAACCCACGCCAACCTATCCTCCCCTCCCCCCCAGGTTTGAGCTCAGCTGGTTAGGTCTTGCCTCTAGTCTGAGTCTCTGCTGGTACTGCAGTGTTCACACAGCTATTAGCACACTATTTTCAGCACGTCTGCCTGGGCTGGGAGGCCTGTTCTTAGCTGCCGTGTAGACGTATCTCTGGCACAGGCCTCTAAGCTGGGAGTCTTGCAGGAGGGAGGGATCAGCTCTCTGACCCTTTGCAGTGTGATACAGTAATGCATCAACAGGTGAACAAGGGAGTTTGAAACAGGAGGGAAGGAACCAGTTCACAGAGGTGAGAGGGTCTCATTGCTTCCCAGCAGTAGCAGCACTGTTTCACTTAACTAAGTCTTCCTCCTCCTTCCTTGGACAAAGTCTGCTCTGTGAGGGATGATTCACCAAGCCATGGTGTTAATTACAACGGTAGGGAGACGTCATACTTGGGTGTTCTCAGAGTTGTTATAGAAAGGTCACCTGAACTGGCTGTGCTCTTTCCTTTCTCCTCCAGCCCCCTCTCTTCTGACACTCCATGCCAGCAAGGCCATTTCAAACACAGTTCTCTTTCCTCCTTCTCTGCATTCGTATATTTGTATGCAGGAGTTCATCAGTGAGCACATAGGGAGTTTGTTGTAGGAAGAAGAGAACTAGTTGTGTTCCCAGTCCCTTCTTTGGGAAAGGCACCCATCCACCTCTGGCATCTCCAGGACATTTGTCAAAAACCCAGGTGAGCACAAAATGAATATAGTCACCATGTGTCTCTTATCTGATTGGTTTCTCTGGGGTTGACTCAGGCACCTGTGTATGGATAAGTGCCTGACGTGAACTGCCTTCTTGATGTAATGTCAGGTCTGATCTCACAAAGTGTGGTGTCCAATCAACCCATTGGCTACAATAAGATATAAACTATCAATCCAGGCCATTTTGCAGATGGCATTATAAGATTCAGGGATGAAAGGAATCAGTAAAGTGTCTCTGTGTGCTTGTTGTCTGCTGGGGGTAGGTGCCTTCCTGCAACTTGCCTTTGCTATTTCTAGAATCGTAAAAGATTGGGGATGGAAGGAACCTCAGGAGGTCATCTAGTCCAACCTCCTGCTAAAAGCAGTACCAACCCCAACTAAATCATCCCAGCTGGGGCTTTGTCAAGCCACACCTTAAAAACCTCTATGGATGAAGATTCCACCACCTTCCTAGATAATCCTTTCTAGTGCTTCATCACTCGCCTAATGAAAACAATTTTCCTAATATCCAACCTAGACTTTCCCCACTGCAACTTGAGACAACTGCTCCAAGTTCTGCCATCTTCTACCACTGAAAACAGTGTAGTTCCTTCCTCCCTGGAACCCACTTTCAGGCAGTTAAAGGCTGCTATCAAATCATCTCTCCCCACCAGTCTTGTCTTCTGCAGACTGAACAAGCCTAGTTCCCTCAGCTTCTCCTCATAAGTCATGTCCTCCAGTTCCCTAATAATTTTTGTTGCCCTCTGCTGGACTCTTTCCAATTTGTCCACATCCTTTCTGTAGTGGGGGCCCCAAAACTGGACATAGGACTCCAAATAAGACCCCACCAGTGCTGAATAGAGGGGAATAATCACTTCCCTTGATCTGCTGGCAATATTCTTACTATGCAGCCCAATATGTCATTAGCCTTCTTGGCAATAAGGGCACACTGTTGACTCATATCCAGCTTCTTGTCCACTCTAAACCCCAGGTCCTTTTCTTGTTGCCTAGCCAGCTGGTCCCCAGTCTGTCTCAGTGCATGGGATACTTCCATCCTAAGTGAAGGACTTGTCCTTGCTGAACCTATCAGATTTCTTTTAACCCAATCCTCCAATTTGTCTAGGTCACTCTGTACTCTATTCCTACCCTCTAGTGTATCTACTACGCCCCCTTGCCCCCGAGTTTAGTGTAACCTGCAAACCTACTGATGGTGCAATCCACTCCATCATCCAGATCATTAATGAAGATGTTGAACAAAACTAGCCCCAACACCGATCCCTGGGGCACTCCATTTGTTACCAGCTGCCACCTACACATGAAGTCATTGCCAACTACCTGTTGAGCCTGGTGATCTAGCCAGCTTTCTATTTACTTTACAGTCCATTCATCCAGCCCATACTTCTTTAACTTGCTGTTAAGAATACTGTAGGAGATCATATCAAAACCTTTGCTAAAGTCATGGTGTACCATGTCCATTGCTTTCCCTACATCCATAGACTTGCCCCAGTTCACAGAATGGGTCAGTGGCCTTGCTGAGATTAGAACCCTAGCTATTATGATGTTCAGCCCTATGCTCATTACTCCAGACTCTTCTTCCTCTTGGTGCACAGGCTGTTGTTCCTCAAAGCACAGAGAGAGGCAAGAATTGAAAGAGCGGGTGGAGGATGAGTTACAAGGCCTCACCTAAGGCAGAGTGGCATTCCACAGCCTTCCTGCTCACTGTACGGAGTACAGAGGATATCAGAGTCTTGAAGGCCTTTATTGATCTCAACCAAAATCTAGATCCAGAGCCCTCAGGCACTAGAGAATACTGGATGTTCTGGGTCTGAACTTTATGGCTTCAGCCCAGTACTAATCGAAAGGGGGCTTCATACTTTGACACAACTCCCGCGGCCGCATATTGGTTTTTCAAACTCTTTCCCTTTGCATTCTGCAGGGCTGCCGATCTGTAAAGTTGCTATTTACTTTCGCCAGTCTCATCCCTTATTCAGTCTCTTACTTCCCCATCCTTCCTTGCTGACAATTACCCCTAATTCTTAGGCATCCTGTCCAGGATGCCAACTGTATGACCACAATGGTCAAGATAGAGCACAAAAGGTTATGGTGTGAGAAGAAGAATGCAACATGGCAGATTTATTAGGGCGAGGGATTCTGACATGCTAATCATTTGTTAGCACTGGCCCTGCTCCAATTAGTGCATCAAGTGTGTAAGGTCTCTGCTCTCATCTAAGGAACCAGACCTTTTCACTGCCTGAACTAGGGCAGGAAAAAACCCTGACATCAGGTCTAATTAATAATAATAGAAAACCCAATTTCACAGCCCATTACTCCACACAGTGAGGTAGGAGGAAGGTGATGTTGGGGAGGGGCTTGAACAAACATGGGCGGGTGTGTTTGTAGACCTCCCGGTCACCCATAGCCAAAAGGATGGGTAACCATGACTGACAGGGTTTCCCTGCCAGCTGATAGCTTTAGGCTCCATTAACGCAGAACTCAAGAGAAGGCACAAAAAGGAGGGGGAGAATCTTTAAAAAGCCAACAGCATCATTTTGCTTCATTAGCAGGGCTGCTGCGCTTCAGTCTCCCCCGCCGCCCCCTTTCCAACCTATCCCCATTCCCTTTCCCTTGCTTTCCATTTCATTTAACTGAAGGCAATTCATCTCGTTTTAATTAATTTTTACTTTCAGCGTTATCACCCTAAGTATAAAGGCAAAAAGTTGTTTTTTTTAATTACAAAGCTAACGGTATTAATTACCAGTACAGTAAATGCATCAACGCATGAGAGCCAAGTGATGTTTGGAGGCGCTGAGGCAGCGAGCAGCCACGACAGCTGCAGAGGGTTTTTACTTAACAGCTTCATTGCGGAGGAGCCTCTCTTTGGAGAAGGAGCCCAAGAATTTTAAAATGAAAGGCAGCTCAATACGGGACATCTGAAAGTGAGGCAGCATGGGAAACATGCATCACAAGCATTTCCACTGCGCAGGGTGAGAATCTGGACTGCTGGGTAATTCAGGCCAGTTTCATCCACATCTCCCTAGGAGGCCTTCCAAGATGTAGTATTTGTGGCGTTCTGACTAAGAAACGGAAAAGCTTGAACAGAACTTTGGGGAAGCCTAGGTCTGATCTCTGGGGCCTGAGCCCATCTTCATAAGGTGGATCTCAACTTTCTTCACACCTGCTTTGAAGCCCCTCAGACTCTGAGAAAGATAGGAAATTGAGCCAATCATTCTGGCTCTGGTTTAAGAAGTGCTTGAGAAGTATGGAGAGTGAACCTTAAAAGGCTGAGAGATTCTACTCAAGGGTGAATATTGCTCCTAAATCCATTGCGGCAGAGAAGAAACAGCAGGTTTGTCATATGATGTGTTGAAAGATACATCTACACTGCACACTTTTTGGCAGCATGTAAAGCACGTCCCACATATGCTCCTAGCACAAGTATAAATAGCAATGTAGATGGTGAGTCCCTGCTTAGATGAATAAAGACACAGTTGAACCCTATAAAATGTACCCAGTTATGTACCCTACCAGCTTTCTACTTGCCATGCAGTGCATTCTTCATCTACACTGCTATTTTTAGTGAATTAGTGTCCTGCTTACCACTGCCATAAACTTTCCCCACTGCCTCACCTCTCTAGAGCCTTTCATAGACACATGTAGCTACACACACCGTGTGGACACAGCCTGTTTTTCACTCTGTTGGGTGAAGCTAGTTACACACACCCTACACAATACAGCAGGCGGTGTGCATGCAGTGTAGACATAGCCTATATAAATATAATAGCATGGGCTGCTGTGGGATCTTTTCATGTATTATGTTGCTAGATGGGCAGAAAGATACCAAAATGCTTTGAGGGGAATGGCATTTTGATTAATCACATGTCTTCAAAAGTTAGTAGAGAGCAGATGCCTGACTAGCCTCACATCTTGAAATATTACTGCTTTCTAAATGGGTCCGTATTGCAGAGATTGGTTTTGGATCACAGTATTTGGTTAGTTCCACTATGGAAATGGGGTGGAACATTGGTCCAGAAAGTCTAACGTAACAAGCAGTTTGATTTAAGCAGGCATTAGTTGCAGAAGACCGATTCCTGACTCAAATCTGCTGCATGGAAACCACAGAACTGGAGGTCCTTTAGGCAAGGAGAAAAACCATGCTTGTGAGTGCTGGGGAAAGCTCTTGCCACCAGGAACCACATAACTACTCATTTATGTGCGCGCCCCATCCCTTCACCATCTCCTTTTCCCTTGGAAAGAGCCCTCCTATCCAAGGGCTAAAGGAAAAAAAAATAAATTTCTTATACTTTAAGGAGGTTGCACGAAAAGCTCTAGTTATGCATATCAATTGGGAAAGGCAGGCTGATGGCAGGTGAGTCGTCAGTCTGAAGCAGAAATAACTCTATGTATATACAAGCATGGGGCCCATAGGGTAATAGACCTTCCAGCCATGAGGGTGTTGGCTTTTAGAAGGAAAGTTCAGTAAAGGGACTTTCTGAGAGAGCTATGTTTGTGGTCTGAGTGCCATAGTGATACTAATTTTAGGCTTTTAGAAAGAGGCTGGCCTAGGGCCTGTACAATGGTTTTCTGCAAATTGTTCTCAGTGTAGCATGCAGGGCCAGCTAGAGAAAGGGATGAAGAACTTTGGAGAAATGTATGGATGAAACAATATTTGCAATAGTGAAGAGGGCTTTAGTTTTATGAGGCAGTGAGAACCTTTGGCAGAAGGAGGAGACTATACGGAGCAACCATAGGAAGACACTGTGACGACTGAACTAGTTTGTGCGGATTATTTTAACTAGACCAGCAAGAGCCAAGAAGCATTTGAGTCACATAGTGATACCTGGCAATACAAGAGATGAGATACCAATTGTAATGTTCATATCTCCAAGGATGTTCCTGTATATTGTTTTATTTTGGTCCATTTCTGGCTAGACCCTTATTGATCATGCAGTGGAGACACCATCCTTCAGCGTCATCAGTTTCTTGAGCTCATTCTGCAGTTTCCCAAAAGCTGGGAGGTGCCTTTGATCTGGAGTACCACGCAGAGTTTGGCAGTGGCAAGACAGGAAGTGTAAGTAACAATGACCATAGGAAAATCCCAAGAAGCAGTTCTGTGATATGGAACATCAAAAAGGATATTTTAAGAGAAAGTTAGTTAGAAACAACCTGCAGGGAAAATTGAGGAAATTAAAATCTTATAGCATCAGCAGGGAGAGTGCTTTAAAAATCCCTTATTAGAATCACCAGAGGTAGCACCAAACCCCAGGACTGAAATGAAAAAAATGGAGGAAAAACCAGTACCAGTACCAAAATGGCAAGGTTTGTTCAGGCCAAAGAAGAATCCTTGAAAGTTTGGATATACAGTCCAAGTGATGCTAATACAATGGAACATGAGCTACAGCAAGTGAGATTAGAGAAACAGTTAAGAAGAAATTGGGTGAACATCAGCATAACCCAGTAAATCACCGGGATCAGGGCAGTATCTTGCAGCAGCTCCCCGTTGTACTTCTCAAGTTCTGACTTGGCACCCTAAGAAGCAGGCTCATTCCCTTGGCATCACCAAGTTGGATCCCTGGCGCCATGATACAAAGTGGTGTTTGGAAATGTCACTCACCCCATCTTGGTTCCAAACTATGGAGCATCATCCCAAAATGGTAGGCATCATTTTACCATCCACTAACCCTGGGGTCCAATCCCAGGTAATGATAGGCATCCGAAAATGCACACCACCCCAGGTACAAGCTGTGAGTTAGCAGATGGCCTGTGATGGAACCTGAACTACTCTCTGTTTCTAGGAGCCAATGACCACCCCCCTCTCAGTGCTCCAGATCTGTATATCTCAAAACAGAGTCAGCATCCTAGACTGCCATGAACCCCCAGGTTAGCTATAGATCAGATCCCCAAATTGCTCCTCTCCCCACCCCCACCACCTTTTGCAGGATCTAGGGTCTAGAATCTGTATCTCTAAGTCACCTTTTCAGTTCCATTCCTCAACCTTCTCTCATTTATTTATTTACTTATTCTCCCTAGGGGGCATGGGGGGGAATAAATATGCAAATGAAGGGAAAAACAGGAAAGAAATTTAATTAAAATGTGTCTGTTTCTTTCTCTTCAAGTGCTTGAGGGTGGAATAGCAAATTGTTATAAAGAAGAGCACTCAGAAAAAGGTTAAAGAGCTGAAAACTGATTACACGCTATTGAAAATGAAAGCAGGATGGGGGCAGTTGAGATACAGCATATGTAGGTAGGGAAAGGATTCCAGGAGAGACTTGCAGGAGATGAGGCAATTTTTAACTGTGAATGACAGCCAGGTGTGCATTGCATAGTAGGTCTGTAGGGTGGATTCAGTAACTGCAGCAGGAGAGTTTTGGAGGAGGGAATCAGTTTGATACCAGATAACTGTCTGGAGACCAAGGAAAGAGAATGGGTCAAAGGGGATTCAAACTTGAGACTGGCCCCTCCTCCCAGATCTGCAACTGATGTCAGCAGGTCACTGAGAAGGTTGTATGTATATTGTATGTGGGTGTGTGTGAGAGAAAGACAAATAGTCAATACATGGGATCATGTACAAGTTATGCAGGGGAGACAATATTCAGATCTGAACTTGCCCAAAATTTGGGGTGCAGTTTGGTTGCTGGAATCTGGGGTTTTGTTTCAGCTCAATAAAGATGTGAGGGCCGGAGCAAAGTCTGGGTCTGGAGCACTGTTCCCTCTAAGCTGCGCGGGTGCGCGGCCGCGCAGTGGCCGCCGCACCCCCCGCGCATGTATTTTCCTGGCCCGCGCACTCCCAGCCGGCTCCAGGCCCAGCCCCCAGGCCAGGGGCGCTGCCACTAATTGACCACTCCCCCCGCCAGACAGGAGCCAGCACAGCAGCCGGCCGCCCTCCTCTAGCTGCCTGACCGCCACGCTCCCCTGCAGTGTCGAGGTGAGGACAGGTGAGTGGTGCCTGGCGGAAGGGAATCCCCCTCCAGTACCCTCAGCCTCAGGCTTCACCTGGCATGCTGCTAGTGCTGGCCACACACAGCACACAGCAGAATGGCCGGATCGGGGCGGGGGGAGCGCGTGCCCCTGGCCAGCACACAGCAGAGTGGCCGGATGCCGCCACCGTGTTCCCCCCGCCCCAAAGACTGGCCAGATCAGGACATGCTGCTGTCGGCCACCGCGCTCCCCCTGCCCCAAACCGGTCAGTCTGCCGCGTGCTGGGCTGGCCCCCACCCCCCCATGTCTCTTAGCCCCATCTCCCCCCAGCCCCACATCTGCTCCCCCACCCTTGAGCAGCCCTGCAGCCCACACCTCAACCCTCATGTCTCTCCCCATCCCCTCAGCCCAACCCCAGGTTAACACAAGTCAGCTGCATGTGTTGCAGTCCATATATATTTGTTGCAGTCCATATATATTTGAATGATTAATAAAAACAATTTAAAATAACTTTTATTAATTTATCATTGTTCTGTATTTTTCAATAATTTCCGTCGTGTGAGTTTGCACAAAAATTTTATTCAGAAAAAATTTTGCACACAGGTTGAAAATTTTGCACACAAGCCGCCAAACCTTAGAGGGAACATTGGTCTGGAGCCAAACTTGCCCATATACAGTATTTAGATCCAGGAGTGGGGCTAGAGCCCATTGCTGATCAAATCGCTCAAGTTCCCGGGATCACCATAGTTTGTTAGGAATGGAGGCGGTCTGGACCGGTGTGTTCAGTCCCATCAAGGGTGAGCTGTATCTTGCCCCAGAGACAGAATGTATTTATATGTATTAAACTGATACTGACTGCAGTGCATGTTAGCTGAAATATGCTTATATTAACGTATAATGGAACAAAGATCCACACTCCAGGAGGTTGACTGGCTTCATCATGGGTTTTCCCCAGTTCTCTAAATCCTGTGTTGGAATGATGCCAGGACTGCCCTTCGGTAGTTCAGTGCAGAGTCTCTGGAAGGTTAGACTCTGAATGTGTTCACCACAGCACTGCCTACACATCTCTACTGCTCTCTGAGCGCAGGGGACTCCATAGACTATTCTTTGGTTTCACAATCTCTCTCTAGCTCCTCTCAAACCGGCAGGAGCACATCAGGAGCCTAACCCAGTGAAGTCACAGGAAAGGTTTCTGTTGACTGCAACAAGCTGTATCCACACCGCATCTAATTTAATTTATGTGTGGCCCTGCCCTTTCTCAGTTGCAGACATTCCTGTTTGCTCCAGGTACCCAGGAGCCTCTCCCCCAAGCTGAAAATAAGCCCAGTCTTTGCTGTCTGTCTTATTCTAAAATGTGAATAGCTTCTCTCTCCCAAATATCTGAAGGCTGCTGTTCCTGTGAGATTTCCAGCTCGTGGCTAGTTTGAATAGTGTTCAGAGAAGCATCCAACCTGAAAACCCAATCTCTCTGAGCTTCCCATCCTTACTAGGCTGCAGGCTTTCCGACTCCTCTAGGAGCTCCCTCCACAGTGGGTGTGGAGCCAGAGGCAGAGCTCATTCCTTCTCAGTAATGCCGGAGCTGGCCATGTCTATTTTACAACAGTCGTGCAGTTACCTTCTTCCTAGTTCCTGCTTCTGCCCAAGTCTCTTTTAGGGGCCAATTTTACCTTCCATTTCCTGTGACTATAAGAGAAAACTCCCATTGCTGCGATTTAGAATAATCTCTGGCATTTGACATTTCCACTTTTTTGCTCTTTTCATTATCCTTCTCATTTGCTTCTACTCAGACTCGTATATCTTCCTATCATCCTCTTCCTCCAGGCTCTCTGTGGCTATGTCTACACTTGAAAATTTAGGTCGACTTTAGTTAAGTCGACTTAGTGAGTCTACACCTAAATTTTAAGTCGACTTTGGGGGGAACTTACAAAGTCGACCTAGAGCATCCACACTGGACGCCTAGGTCAACTTCTAGGGGCTAGGGGGACCTAGGGCAGGTCCACGGGGGCAGGGGGCACCCCTTGCCCAGTGCCAGGGGGTTCAGCCTTTGCCCCATTGTACATAGGTACAGTGGGGCAAAGGGGGACAGGGACCCTGGCAGGGCATAGGGGCAGGGTGGGCAGGGCTCTGCCCTGCCCTGTGGGGGGGTATGCCAGTCTCCTCCTGTGCCCCCCCGGCAGGGAGGGCAGTGGTGCAGTCCCGGGGTAGCCCTAAGTCAACTTAGGGCTACCCCAGGTCTACACTGGCTTAAGTTGACTTGAAAAAGTCGACTTAAGCCTTAAATTGAATTTAATCTAGGTTTAATAAAGTTGACTTAATTTTCATTAAGTCAACTTTATTTTCCTTAAGTCGACTTAAGCAAGTTGCTTAAGTCGACTTAAGGAAACTGTAGTGTAGACGCAGGGTAAATTAAGTCGATTTAAGCAAGCTTAAGTCGACTTAATTTACAAGTGTAGACGCAGCCTGTGCGTTCTTAAAAGCCATCTGTTTACACTGCTCTCTATACACTGGTTTCTGCTTCCCACTCAATGGCAAGATAAACTCCATTTGTGGTTCCACCCTAAACACTCCCCATTTTGCTGAGGTGGATCCCCTAAAATTGTAATCAAAACACCTTAAGACATTTTTTATTCTGACCCTCCTCTGACAGACCTGCCCTATGTTACTTTTCTTGCTACTTGCATCATTGTGTTTTTTCGAGTCCAGTGATATTACCACTGAATCCTATCATGGATGCCTCCCTAACTTTGAACCCTATTTATTAGTCAGGATACATAGCTTATTTTTTGCCAGGTGTACTAGATCAGGAGTAGCCGCTGGCTGTATCGCAGCTTTTCAACAAAGTACATCAAAAATAGTAAAATCTTGACTCGAGGAACACATTCCTTTCCTTGGATTAATTCTGCTTTGTTACGGTCCTAGTCAGTATCTGATTCACCTACAGATAGCCCAAGCTACCAGTTCAGATCAGAATTTCAGGGACATTTGTATCCACTAGTTTGCCTAAACACAGGAGTTTTTTTTCCAGCTCGAACTATATTAATACACCAGGGTAAGCTATAAACACCTTTATAATTGCATAACTGTATCCATAGTTGAGGTTATATCACTTCAGGTTTATTGGTTTCTAAACCAGTACAGTTACAGTGGTAAAAAAAAAAAAAATAGTATGTAGACGAGCCCTACGGTTTTTTGTGTTAACTTTCTATCTCTTCTCCTACATAAACACGCACCATGAGCCAAGATCAAAATTTTGTTGTTTGTGCAGATCTCTCTGCAAAGCTATCACTTCCCCATTTTCTTTCTCTAAGATCAATGCTATTTTTGGAATCTGTCTTGTTTTTAATTATATTCAACTTAAAACTGTGCTGAGTGGTTTGAAAAGAAAAATGATGACACAAGACAAAGAGTTTGGATCAGCCGCTGCATGAGACCTTTCTCAGTGTTCAGGAGCATTTGGATTCCGGTTTTAGATTCTGAGCCATTAAAAATAAAATAAGAAGTGACTTGAACCTTTGCTCAAAATTCAGGCTGATTTCTTTTTGATCTTTGAAATGCTTTTGTTAACTTTCTAAAAACTCCTCTTCCATTTTCATGTGTGTTTTGACATCAGATGGAGTTTGCATTTGGTCCAGCAAAGTCCCCAGAAATATGTGTATTTATTCAAAGCTCATACGGACCATTTAGGCTTAGAATTTTCATGAAAAGAGCCTGTTCTCTCATGAGATTCCCTCTGCCTGCTTCCAGTCAGAATGCAAGTGCTCAGAGATGGAAGCACCTCACCGTGCTGGGTAGGCCAAGGGCGTAATTGGCAATGGAAATTAAAATCTAGCCAAACATTTTCAAAGATGAAGAGAGGCTGGTGGTTTAAGAAATCTAGCAGGGGAAGATTCAGGTCAGTTGTTTTATCTGCTTTGTCCATCCTTAGCTTTTAAAATGCTGTATGGCTGTGTTTTGGCATTTGGTAAAAACTGAATTTCTGTGCCCTGGAAATCGCAGTGTACTGTGTACAGGTAGTACTTTATGTCTCATAAGAAAAGATGGAGTTTGAAGTTTAACATTTAACTCTCCAAACTCAGACACATTCAGTTTCCTGTTAAAGATTCTTCACCGAATAGCCCAACTGGTAATTTCCTGTACTAAGAAATTATATAATTAGAAACACAATTAGAACTCAGAAGACCATGTGCCCAGACCTCAGAAATTATAGGGACAGTCCCGCAGAGATGGCATGATCCCATAGAAATGAAAAATCTTACTAACCAGCTGAGGGGTAGGAAATGGTAGGGGAGGAACGCAAAGCGGGTGAGACAGCAGTCACTGATCCAAGGATTGCTCCATCGCTTTGCTTTTCCAACTGCGAAAGGCTGGCAGTATGCATACATCACTTGTTAATCTTCTTTTGCATCCCCGTTTTGCAGCTCTCAGAGTTCCATATTATGCAAATTGGAATTAAGCAATTAAGGTGATGATGTTTCCCTTGAAAAGCTTGACAAGGCAGAGGGAACATGGGCTGCTTTTCAGACAAGATTTTGGTTGCATATTCACCTAAAAATGAAAGTGAGTGAGAGAGAGAGAGAGACAGAGAGAGACGTGCGCACACATACGTGCGCATGCCAGTACTGGAGTTTTGACCAGACCACACTATGCTGTTGATCTGCCCTTCACTTTTATGCTGTTCTGTAGTAGAAGTCCTAATTGCCATTCAAGACAATGGACATCCAGTAACTTTAGAATCAAGAAAAGGTTGTACTTCTTAACCCGGTATACATCAGCCTATGGAATTTCCTGGTAGAAGTGGCCAGAATCCAGTGCAGTGCCTGGATTTTAAACATGCCAGGATGGTGTAGTAATCATTAATTAAATGTTCTGTAAGATAAGAATGATAAAGCATCAGGACTACAGCTGATCGCTGCAGGACTCAGAAATTAACTGTCTCCCATGTACAGCTGTATTTATATGAGGATATCCATTGTGTGGAAATAACGCATAAGCTATTGGCCACTGCTGGAGGCAGAGTGCTATGGTAGGTGGACCATTGATCTGATACAACACTGTGAATTGTATCCCGGAGAAGCTGGCTTTGAATCCCCAGAATTGGCAGGAGTGAGCTGTTTATAAAGGAGTGTGCTTCTCTTTCTTTCTTTTTTTGAACAGAAATATGAAGAGAGTCCAGAAAGACCTTGGTAAACTTCATCAGTGAAAAGCTGCTCAGAGCAGATGCCAGGCAGTTTTAATGGGGATTGGGTAAACACAAGGTTGGCAGGACCCATTTAAGGGATTCAGAGATGCTGAAATATAGGGATTGGGGTAGAGTCTTGGAAACAATTGATTAATCGTGTAGCTCTTCAGGGCAAGAACCTTATCTTCATACTTCTCTGGCACCATGTTGATGTTTATATAAGTAATAGTAACAATAAAAGGTTAGAAATGAAACTGAATCTTAGCCACAGAGGGGCCAACTTTTCTTTTCTAACAGCTGTCTCTTTTTCCAAGCCACTACACAGGAATCCACTAGAGTTGATTGGATCATATTAATTGAATCATTCGCTTGGGGAATTGCACAATATTTTTCAAATACCATATTTACAGAAGGATCCTTTTCCTCATTCATCCAACTTTCTCACTTCTGCTTGGGTGCAAATTTAGTGCTTGATGATGCGAGGTTCTCAGTGCTACCTAAGAGAGACTTAACGCTCTCAACTAACATTGTAGTTAATAGAAGTCAAAGGCACTGAGCAACTCATATGATCACTCATTCGGAAAGCAATTGCTTTACCAGCAATTTGCCTGAATATTTTCCTTTTTTTGCTATCTTTAAATATGTTTACAGAGGAGTATTTGAGTCTAGCCTGGCCAATCTTCTATATGTCTGCTTGGCCCTATGGCCAACTCCTAAATAATCCCGTGGTCATGGGGTATCAGAGTATTTCACCATGGCAATGATTTTGATATCATAATCAAAGATGGGCATTGCACCAAAACTCCAGATCCTATCTTTCCTATGCCAACATCCTAGATTTCAAACAGATTTGGAAGTATGACAGGAGACCACTCTAGTTTAAATGGTAAATCTTAACTGACTGAGGAGATATCTGAGCCATTATCAATTCTCCTCAAAAAGTCATGGAAGATGGGAGATATTCCAGAGGACTGGAAAATCTAGTGCCAATCTATACAAAGGGGAATAAGAACAATCTGGGAAATTATAGACCAATCATTTTAACCTCAGTACCTGGAAAGATAATGGAGCAAATAATTAAGAAGTAAATTTGTAAACACCTAGAAAAAAAGGTCACAACTAACATTCAACATGGATTTATCAAGAATAAATCCTGCCAAACAGACCCAATAGGTTTATGTGATAAGATAAAAAGACTTGTAGATTGAGGGGAAGTGATTGATATGGTATAACATGACTTCAGTAAGGCGCTTGATGCTGCCGTGCATGACTTTCTCATAAACAAATTAGGGAAATACTATCAATGGAGTTAATATAATGTGGGTGCATAACTGGTTGGAAACCATTCCCAGAGAGTAGCTATCAGTGGTTCAAAATCTAGCTGGAAGGGTATATCAAGTGGGGTCCTGCAGGGACTGGTCTTGGGTCCAGTTCTGTTCAGTGTCTTCTAAATGAGTTAGAAAATAGGATAGAGAGCACACTTACAAACCGTGCAGACAATACCAAGTTGGAATGGGTTGCAAGTGCTTTGGAGGATAGGATTAAAATTCAAAATGATCTGGACAAACTAGAGAAATGGTCTGAAATAAACAGGATGAAATTCAATAAAAACAAACGCAAAGAACTCCACTTAGGAAGGAACAATCAGTTGCACACATACAAAATGGGAAAGGACTGCCTAGGAAGGAGTACTGCGGAAAAGGATCTGGGGATCGTAGTAGATCACAAGCTAAATATGAGGCAACAGTGTAATAACACTCTTGCATATTCAGGAATATTAGCATGAGTTTACCATGAGAGGTGTAAGCAACATAACAGAAGTAATAGTTCTGTTCTACTCCTTGCAGATAAGGCCTCTGCCAAAGTATTGTGTCCCGATCTAAATGTACCTCTCAGGAAAGATGAATACAAATTGGAAAAAGTCTAGAGGAGAGCAATAAAAATTTCTAAAGTTCTAGAAACCATGAACTATGAGGGAAGATTGAAAAAAAATAACAACTGAGTTTATGTAGTGTGGAGAAGAGAAGACTGATGGGAGATGTGACAATAGTTTTCAAGTATATAAAATATTGTTACAAGGAAGGTGAAAAATTATTCTTGTTAACCACTGAGGATAGGACAAGAAGCAATGGACTTAAATTGCAGCAGGGGCAGTTTAGGTTGAACATCAGGAAAAACTTCCTAACTCTCAGGGTAGGTAAGCGCTGGAATAAATTGCTGAGGGAGGATGTGGAGTGTCCAGAATTGGAGGATTTTAAGAGAGGGTTAGACAAACACCAGTTGGAAATGGTCTAGCTCTAGTAATACTTAGTCATGCCTTGAGTGCAGGAGACTGGACTAGAAGCTCTCTTGATCTCCCTTCCCTTCTGATGATTCTATGCAATCTGGGTGATTTAAGATGGGTGTGTTTTGCATCACTTCCTGTGATCCACAGCTTAAAAGGAGATTTTTAAAGCATTTGATCACATAAAAATGTTGTTTTCAAGCCATAGTTGTGCAAAGGATCAGATCTTGTGATACAGCTGTGAAGATTTGCAAGACATTGTGCAGTGGTGTCCTGTAAAAATCAGCTTCATCCTGTATTTTTTATCTATTTGTCATTTCAATGTAGGTGGTCACCCAAGCTTTGGGCCTAGCCTTAGATGCAAGGTTGGCATTCTCTAGCTTCCCAGCCGAACCAAATAGAGAAAACTGAGTGGAGAGGGATGTGATACCACTCGCTTAGATGCTGAGGGTATGATTCACCAATTCATTACTCCATTGGACACATGCTGGCATAAAAATGGTGAATCAGAGGGATGACTCATATCCAAGTGCCTTAAATAGTTAGCATAAGTAGCAAAGGAAATTCTGAGTGGCTTACATTGGGAAAACTTCTTGTTACTGAGGGGTGTGGAAAAAACACCCCCCTGAGTGGCATACATTTTGCCAGCATAAGTTCTTCTGTGGCCAGCGCTATGGTGGTGGGAGATGCTCTCCTGCCATCATAGCTACCGCGACTCATTTCGGTGGTTTTTTATGTCAGCGGGCGAGCTCTCTCCCATCGAGATAACGCAGCTACACAAGCACTCATACAGCAGCACAGCTCTCCCAATACAGCTGTATGTTTTAAATGTCGACTAGCCCCAGTGCCTTCAGGACTACTGAAGAAAATGATTTAGTTGCGTCTCTCTAACACGCTCATCTCCATTCCCTCAATCCCCTGTCCTCGCTCTCCCTGATCCCCCCCACAGGCCTGACTCAGTGGCTATTCCTTATTGATTTGTTCTTTAACCAGCTCAACAGGCACATGTTTTCAATGAGAGTTCTTTTTGTTCATTTTGCTAGCTGACGCTTTGCTTCACATTCTCCCCTCTCCTCCTTCCTCAGAGAGGCTCCGGACATTCTGCCGGCTGTTTTAATGAGCTTGCAGTTTTGCAAAAGGCCAGATCCGATCGTGACTTGAATGGCAGCTGCCAAGCAGCTTTTTGTTCTAAACTCAGCAAAAAAAATGGGTTTTCCTCACGTTGGAGTAGCCCGTGTGCTCTATCAAATCAATTCTGCTTGGTTCTGAGTGCCTCCAACAAAGGCCTGAGCATCTTCCACTTACTGGAAACTAAGGGCACTCAGGGGATGCCCAGCACTTCTCAGGATTGGGCCTTCTGTGTGTTTGAACTAGCATCAGCAGAGATTAGAGGAGTGTTGGGAAAAGTGTGGCTCAGATTTCAGTCCCCAAGGGGCTTTTTGTTGTTGTTATTTCTGCTGGTTTGTTGGATTTTTGTTCCCCTTCTTGATATATTTATTTTACAAGAGTTGCATTTTGTATTCCCCTGCAAAGCATTTTCCATTTTCTGTGTGCTTGCCCGATCTTCCCCAGATACCACACTCCCCACCAGGGACTGCATGCATTTGAAGGGTAAACACCACACAGGGTTAGGAATCACAGACGATGGCACACAGTAGTATAATTAGGAAGGAGGAGAGGTCATTAAGGAAAGGGAAAGAGGAAATGTTGAAAAGATGGCAAAATCCATTGGAGTCACAACTGCAGAGGAGTCTCCAAAGGGAAGTGGCCGAAGAGGAGCCTCACTGCATAACAATTGTACTGCTGGACACTGGTCATGGCAAAGGGAGCGATCCTGCAGTAGTGAGGTGAATGGACTAGATCTGTCCTGTTTCAGAGTGCTAATGGGACTCTGCATTTAATCTATTTTAGGTACTTCTGTGGCCCCCATCACTGTATTATCTGAGGCCTTCCCAATCTGTCATGTGTATATCCTCACCACAACCCCGTCAGGTAGGGAAGTGTCATTATCTCCCTTTTGCAGAAGGGAAACTGAGGCACAAGGAAGCTGAGTGACTTGTTCAAGATCATATAGGAAATCCATGACAGAGCAGGGACTTGAATGCAGATGCTCAAGACCTAACTTAGTGGCCTATTCACTGAGCTAACACACACACCCAGTCCCTCTAGTGTGAGTGAAAAATTCGAAGCCAGCCCAGCAAGAAGGTGCATTAGACTAGCTCTGTTTATTCGATTAAAATGCAGGTATGCTCTGTTTGTTTATCTCCCTCTGGGAACAGACTGGGAAAAGTGTTAGTGTTAGAGAAAATAGCAGTAATAATAATAAAACCCTAAGCGTTGACTCCACATTTTCCAGAGCCTGGTAGGTTCTTCAGAGCGTATCACTCCATCACTTTTCTCAGCGGGGCATAATTACTCATAACCTGAAGGTTTTATCTCCAGGCTGCCTCTAATAGAAGGGAGAAAGAAGGTAAATCTCACATTCCTTGAGAGTGGAGATGTTTAATTAAGTATCACGTTTAATTGTTCCAGTCTAATGCTTGACAGTTGCCGAGTTTCACAGATTTTTTTTTTTAATTGGAGTTGGAAGAATAGAAAAAGCCTGCAATGTAACGGTGTCATTAATGTGCCTTGGATTGGTCCTGTGATCCAGATCTGGTATCCAGCTCCCCTTGGCATGCATTTGTGTTCCTTTGAAGGACTCTGCACTGTGTCTCTACACTCTGGGGGAGAAGAGTCTTTCCCACCGCTGTGCTTCCCACTGCCCTTTCTGTCACCTTAATCTGACTCAGCTCACACCTGCTGTCTGGCGTGTGCAGCAGGCCTCTTTAACACCCCTTTCTTCCAGTTCCTTCAGGACAGGGCAATAAGGACAAACTGGACCTCTGAAAATAATCACACTCAGCCTTTCTCTGGTTCCTGTCATCCAAAGAGCTCAGAGCACTTTGCAGGCTTTAATAATTTAAGCCTCTCTCCACCCCTGTGAGGTACATCAGTTTTCTTATCCCTGTCGTACAGTCAGCAGTCTCTTCCAAGACTGTTGAGGCTAAATTAAGCTGAGGGACCTTGTGTGTAGATACTAGGCAAAACCAGCTCTGTTAGAAACACACGATGAACAGTGCCCAGCAACTTCAATAAACAGCACGCCTTTATGTTCATTGTGCTCCCCGTCCTTTCTCTCCTGTACTATAACAGACTCTACTATCACAATTCTATGGATAGACAAAACAAGAGATCAAAAGTGACTCGCCCAAGGTCACACAGCGAGTTGTCAGCAGAGACAGGAATAGAATGATATCTCCTGACTTTTTGTGGTAATCCTCTTCCTCCCTTCCCACCCATAGCAGATCCCCAGTCTCTGAACACAAGGGGGAAGAGTGATTGCCTTACCTCTGGTGCAGTGTATCCCCCTTCATGGATACTACCAATTCATGTCAGGCAGGCTTGACTTTTCCCTCTGGCTCTCAGAAATATTTCTGAACAGCAGGTTTCCTTTATTATTATGTATTTATTATTTGTCTTTGTAATGCAACAAAAGCCAGGGATTTTCTCCCAAATGTTTCTGGGGGAGGATATTTTTGGACTCTACTTCATACATGAATTTGAAATCAGGGGCCTTGCTGCCCAGAAAATAGGTTCGGGGCCCACCCTCATCCCAATCCATCCTCCAAGGGCCCAATCCATTCCCGATCCATCCCCCGGATCCGGCCCCTGCCGCCACGGGCCTGCGACCCGGCCTCGGTGGGAGCTGCATTGGACCGCTGCTGGCAGCCAGTCCCTGGGTACCCAGCCCCAGCAGGGGCCAGAAAGGGCCACCCGCAGCAGCTGGGCCCCGGATCCCTGGCCTCGGTGGGGGCTAGATCGGGCCGCTGGTGGCAGCCGGGCCCCAGATCTCTGCCAGATTCTGGGCCCTGGCGCTGGGACTTGGGGCACATGCCCCATGTGCCCAGTGCCAATGATGCCATTGTTTGAGATAAAATGTCTCCCTCGGTTCCAGGATCACTGCAGTTTTCTCAGTCAGGTGCTTACCTGCCAATGCTTCCATTGATGGATTCAAGACTACCCCCAGTCTTCATAATTAATAACAGAAATATTGGAAGGGAGTGTCACATCCTGGCATACAACCCAGACCAGTCAGGGATTGTGTCACTGCTTACCCTGTAACCCTGACTGCCTTAAATGCTCTGCTGCTGTAGTCACAGCCTGGGTGCCGACAGACCAGCATGCAGTGGGTGTCTGTGTCTTGAGCCATTCTGCCTCAGCACATTCATTCCAGCAACCTTCTTGTTACCCCCAAGTCCACCAACTTTGGTTACATTTGACAAGATGGCCCTAACAACTCTCACTCCCCAATTTTCCCCAAACCAAGTCCTCTACAATGTCCAGTCCTTTCAGCAAAATAGTAAGCTTTGTTTGCCCCGCTAAAGAGATACAATACATATCTTATCACTTCAGTTCACGTTAACAATCACTTTAATTCACACCCAGCACTGGGATGGTTTAGATTAAAAGTAAAGCAAGTTGATTAACTAAGAGAGAGAGGGGGATTTAAGTGAGTTCAGGTATAAAGGTTGGAATCAGAAATGGTTACAAACAAATTAACCTGAAAAATTATTTTTGGGGTAAGACTTAACAAAACTAAAATCTGGTTCAAGATCAGATGCTTACCACCCTACCTTCCAGCCAGATGGCTGGCCGCCCTGTCGGTCAGGATCTCCCATAAAGACAAAGTCTTCATTGCCTTAAGTGAAAGATCACTTGGGTTTCTTTGCCCCTCTTTCTTATAGTACAGTGAATCTCTGAAATGGATGCTACTGTAGGTTATTGCTCCTCAGCCCTCCAAGTTGTAAATAAGGGGACAATGAGTGTCGTGGTGAGGAACATTCCATGCTGGTTTCTTTCCCTTCTGAGTGTTTACTAAAATGCAAATTCCTGCAATCGCCTCCCCTCAACATGATTCTGAGTATTTATCTCCTCCTCTTGTTGCCTTGATGAGCCAGCCCATTTCTCTTTTATGTGCAGTGCATTCCTATTGTCACTTAATGTGCCTTGGAAATCCTTCAAGGTGGCTGAACCACATTCCTTTGTCTAGGTTGGGGGAACTTCAGCCATACCTGGCAAATACTCAGAACCAGCAACTACAGACCAAACAACAGAAACATTAAAGCAGGAACTGCAACAGACCACATTGCCAACTTTGCCCCCATATCTACACAAAAGACACCATCACAGGACCTAATCAAGCCAGTTACTCCATCAAGGGCTCATTTACCTGCTCATCTACCAATTTGATTTATGCCATCATGTGCCAGAAATGTCCCCACCTTATATATTGGACAAACAGGACAGTCACTACACAAAAGAATAAATGGACAACAAATCTGACATCAGAAATCACAAGATTCAAAAACCATTAGGGGAACACTTCAATTTCCCTGCTCACTCCATTGACAACCTCTTAATAGCTGTGCTCAAACAAATGAATAACAAATCGCAGCTTCAAAGAGAAACTGCAGAACTGGAATTTATATGTAAATTTGACTCCGTTGCCTCAGGGTTAAACAGGGACTATGGATTTTTTTCTCATTACAACAGGTGATTTGACCTCACCTTCCTCTATATGCTTGAATCCCAACACCTATTTTGATTTGCTGTTACAGCTTGACCTGATCCTGTCATACATTTCCCTGCATTTAATTTCCCCACAATCTGTAAATTCCCCATCTTCAAAGCGTCTGACGAAGTGGGATTTTCTCCCATGAAAGCTCATGTGATAAATAAATTTGTTAGTCTTTAAAGGTGCCACAGGACTCCTAGTTTGTTTAACTTCCAATATCCTTTTAATCTTTCATTTGTCCTCCATACATACACCACAGAGTAAAATTAATGGTCAATATGTTGTTAGCTTTCTATAGACATTTTACATGGCGCCTTTTAGATGCAGATTATGACATTAATGAGGCAAGTACACCAAACTGGTCAGACCAGCTGAAACTCAATACCACATGCCAATAAGTCCCATGTCCTCTTGCATTCGGAAGTGGTTAGGGTCACCAGGATATTAAATTTTGTGCTTCAGGACTTAAGCTTCCTCTTCTTTCCTATGGCAATAGAGTACCAGTGAAAGCAGTGATGTGACTACAGTTGGATTTTAATTTCTTTTATCCAGTACAGAGCAGAAGGGGCAGCACTGTGCATGACTGCAACATATCTGGGATGAGCCTGTGTTGGACAGCCATCCATGATGTGTCCCACAGGTTGCACCATGCCACAGTTGCAGTTTGGTGATTCCCTCACTTTCCAACTAGGGGGTAAGTATTCATATCAAGTCACATGTAGATATGGTTTAGAGTTGTCCTTATATGCCATGGAGAGGAGAAGCACAGCACTTGTACAGTTGAGTCATCGATTAGATTTTTGTTTGGAACATTGGCAGCCACCCAGGCTTCAGACCGTCCGGGGCTGATCCTGATTGGTAGCTACCATAGATCAAGAGGAGACCCATTATGTGACGCAGAATATTCCACATTATGTCTGCAATGATGTTCTTACACCTTCCTCTGAAGCACCTGATGCTGGCCACCATCAGAAGCATGCCATACAGAACTAGATGGATCTTGGGACTTATTTAATATGGCCTATTCCTGTGATCCTATGAAAATAACACCAAGAGATCACTTTGACATCCCCTTCGTCCATGGAAAAAGAGTAAATTTTACTCAGTTTAAAGACTGAAGAATTTGCCCGCTAGTGGCACACTCACTGACAACCAGCATGTGACTAGTTATCCGCCCACTTTGCCTGGGCTGGTACAAGGCAACTGGAGTACTGCTCCTAAGACACAATGTTGGTTTCCCAGGCATCTCTGATGACTGGTAGAGTCAACACAGCCACTAAATGGAGAAACACTTTGAATAAAAATGTATCTTTAACCCCTTTGTCATCCAACGGTACACAACACTCTCACACAACAACAGTACAAAGAAGTGTGCATTCTCCGTAGAGCTGTGTGATGGGCACCCTGAGAATGGAATGTCTCTCAGCAGAAGCAGAATTGTGCAGTGTGACTTCTGGCATAGGAGTCACACATGGGACCATTGAGCCATGATGATGACTAAAAAATGGCTCCTGTGTGATCCCTTGTTCAAAGTGCTTGCTAGTGCCACAGTTCCCGACCAGAGGGGTGCAAACCAAAAATGGGTGGTCAGGGAGAGTGATTTGCCAGGCAGGGCCGGTCCAACCATATAGGTAAACTAGTTGGTCACCTAGGGCACCAGGCTTTAAGGAGCACCAAATTAGATGGAAGAGATTTTTTTACATATATCTTATAATGTGGGGGAGAGGCGCCAAAATCATATTTCACCTCGTGCGCTAAAAAACCTTGGGCTGGCCCTCTTGCCAGGAGATGACACCTGCTCAGCACTCGAGATGAAATTCAGCCCACAAGTTTTTCCTGAGTAGGAACCCAAGGAAAGAGTGGTCAAGTAGATAGGACACTGGACTTTGAATTCAAGACAGATAGGAATCAATTCTTGACTCTGCCACAGACTTTCTGTGTGACCTCGAGCAAGTCAAAAAAGCTACCCAGGGCCTCATCATTTCTCTCTCTATAAAATGGGACTTAACATGCACTTGTGGGTGCTATGAGGATAAAATCCATTAACAATTATCGAGTGCTCAGATACTCTGTGGGGATGAGGGCCAAGGAAGTACCTAGATAAATAGGGCGTGAACTTCACTCTCTGCCCTGTGCTTTTGAGGGGCCATTTCTGGAAAGAGGAGGGCATATGAATTTGTGCAACTCCTGTGAGGAATAGCAGCATGATATGACTGCACAGGCAATGATGGAACTTGAAGTCCCTGTTGCGGCGCAGTAGTGACAGGATGTACATACGCACTGATGTGTTGATATGTGAGCAGATGCTGTGCGGCTTCTCTGACAAGCAGGAAAACTCAGAGGGAGGAGGGGCGGATGCTGACATAAATTGGATCAATGTAAAACTTTCCTGTTCCACCAAGCCCCTGATGCTTTGAAGGTGGAAGTGTTGACATTTAGATGCACTAGATAGAAAGATCACAGAAAATGAGCTGAGGGCGCAAGAGGGAGACATCCAAGTCCATCATGTACTGATCCTCATTATAAGGCACTGCAGACCAAGGTATCTCCACTGGGGTCAATTTCTGGGACTGTCAAACTATAACAAGAAGAGAAGAATGTACTCCTTTATGTTCCTGCTCTTTCTCCTTTTTACTGTGGATAAGCAGTGGGGTTGGCTGGATTCTCCTCCATCCTCTTCACAAGGCAGCTTCTACCTACTGCCATCAAGGCCGCATGCTGATGCTGTCCCTCTGAACAGAGAATGCCCATTAACTTTGATGGAGTTTCCATACATGGAGCAGTCCCCCAGAAAATAGGGATCAAACAGTGTCGAAACACATCCAGTGCAAGACACCCGTCAGTCTCTCAACACAGAGGGAATTTGACTCACAGTTGCAAAAAGACAGATTGGTTAGCAGGGCCACTGCATTGCAATGGAGATTTCTGTCCTCAGTGCCACAGCGTAACGTGTCAAGCAACCCATTTAAGCATTCTTTGTGGGGCCCCCTTGGGAACTGGGGACCACAGGCGAGGGGAGATGACAAAAGAGAGACCATGATTAAAAGATAATAGGTAAGAAATTAAAAAGATGACACCTTCACTCTCCATTAATGTACCTCCTCACAATATCCCCTCAGTACAAATGCCCCTTCCCAGCTTCGGTTTCTCCCTTTGATAGTGTCACATGCTCTTCATTTTCCTGCACATTGTGTTTGCATTTTGCCTTTAAGCTGCAAGGATTAAAGCAAAGACATAAATATATAAATAAATGCAATGAAAAGAGCTGACATTTCATGCAGTCGGTGGCAGCCTTTGATTTTCTTCAGGAACAAGATCATTACTCTCCTCTCTGTCTTTTTAAAAGAAACAGCTCAAGAGGGTCTCTCTTTAGATATTCTTTTTTAGACTTGGAGCCTGTTAGGTTTGGGGAGAAGCTTGGGAGGAAGACACGAGCCATCAAGAAGTCTGACTGAATCAGAGATGGGAAGAAGGTTAGATTGTACGCTCTTCGGGATAGGGACTACCTTTTTGTTTTATGTTTATGCAGGACCTTGAACAATGCGTTCTTGATCCATGACTGTGGCGCCAAAGTCTGTTGCAAAAATGAGTTAATAAAGAGGATGAAGAAGACTGAAATGTGAAGGTGACCTGAATCTGTGGAGTTCTGATCCAAACCAAGAACTTTTCCAGTGTACAGTTTTGCACGTAGCCCTAAATGTTTGGTTAAGCCCACTGTAGAAAGTGGGTGGGGGCCATTAACAAATTTGGATTGGAATCTGAACCTTCTCAGGCTTTGGAGGCGCCTAGTTCCAGGCAATTTAGTTGGACTCAGCATGTATCTGCTTTCTGGCTTTGCTACAAGTTTTATGCTAAGCACAGGTTTGCTGAGGTTTCTAACCCTTCTGAGCAAACCCAGGTGCATTTCCAAATATTTATGATTCTGCAACAAAACTTTCTGAAGCTCAGTTTTGCATGTTTTCATCATGAAATTGAAAGAAAGTCAGCAGTTTTGATCAAATCTCAGTTTGAGTCTAAACACAAAGCAAAACTCTGTGGTGAGGTAGTGCCTTGCTGAGTAGACCAAACCCAAGGAAAGCATTCGTAGGAGCTGCCATGATGAAGATCTGCCATGCTCTGTCCAGCCCCGGAATGACCCGGTTAGGAGTTAGCTACAAATGAGGAGGAGGAAACTGCTGGCATGAAATGGTCTTTTCCCTCCTTTGTCTTCAGAACGATTCAGTGTATCCCCATGTGTTTCTGACAGAACAATTTTGGCATACATTCATATAAAACCCCTAATGGCCTTGGCTGTACCATTGCAATCTGAGATTTATCAAGCATCTACCCATAATGGTTAGCAGTTTTTCTGAGACTGTCTCCTGGACACTATATGTTGGGTAGCTTGAGGGGGTGGGCTGAACTGGTGCTGTTGCAACATTTGTAGCTTCTTGTCCCCACTGGGAAGAAACCATTGCAGGCAACACCTACAGTGCAGCCTTTGACTGAGGAGTTCACTGAGGAGTGTTGCAGTCCACCAACATGACCAAGCCTTGTAAACCTTCCAGGATGGCTGTTGTTTTGTGGACACCAAGCTTCTGTCCCTGCACTGCAAGCTCAAAGCATCGCAAACAGTGTTTTATAGTAGTGCCTTTCTGATAAGTGTAGAGAAAGTCCTAGCTTTGCCAAAAGCCTCCTCAGTATGGGCTGTTCTTTCCCGAAGTTCTCCTGGGATGTCAAATCAGGGGCACTCAGCCTCAGTTGTCCAAAATCTTGGCCAGGAATAGAAAAGGATTCTTTTGAGGATGTTGCAAAGGGAAGGACCACCTGGTGATAATCCTGCAGTGTCTATGCTTGTGTTCAAGGTCATCTCCCGATGGGACAGAACTGAACAATCCCCCATCTCTATTTCAAATTCTCCATCACACATGCATTCCCTTTCCCTGCTGATACGTAGTATAGGACAGGCAATGCCTACGCTTACATTTGGCAGTGCGGTTAAAAGCCGATGTCATGTCTCTAATCAGCATGGATGGGAAATACCATGCAGATGATTTCAAAATACTCTCTGGTTTGCCAGCAATGGTGCGGCCATGTCAGCGAGAGGCCTCCATAATCTGCTCTGCTAGGGCTGCAACAGCAATCACAGGGCACACATTTGCTGGTTTCCACCCTCCCTGGACTCACACATGCTGTGCAGCTGTTGTCTCAGCCAGCAACAGAGACTTAATTAGGTTAGGGTGACCTCTAAACATACAGCATTTAAGAGCAAAGTTGCAGTGCAAAGCATCCTGGGTAATGCTCCGCAAATAGCAATTTAGTCCTAAGGCTCTGAATTGCCTTCATAATTTGCACATTTTGGAGCTTTGACTAGTTTGCTTCTCTGCTTCTTTCTCTTCCCGGTTGCTTAGCTGCTTTTTTTCTTCAGGATGTAGAGTCAGGTGCAAGTCACAGACTGGGCTCGCTGTGCAGACTACCGCACACACAGGCCAGGACAACATCAGCAGTTCTACCCAGCAACAAAAAGAGCTGCACTTAATTTCCCTATCACTTTTTTCCTGCAGCAAGCACTTTTGCTAAGTCTCGCACCCAAAATCCCTCCCACACATGCACACTCACCACCACTTCCTCTCTCCTCCCACCCCACACATGCACCAGATGACCCCCACGCATTCAGAACCCTCAGCTATCTAAACATCCCCAGACTGGCTTTTGCCAAAGCAAGCACCATTTCATGTACACTCACCCCCTGAACCCTAACAGAGACCCTTCAACACACACCCTCACACCAATGCCCACCGCCGCACACACGCTGACAACTAATCTACTCAAATACCCACTGACACACCTCGCCCACATAGATATTACCAGCATACACTCAGTCCTCTCCCCTCCCAACACGTTTATTGCTGCACATGGTCACCTGCACCAGGTGGGCACCCCAAGATCTCTACTTCTGTGTTTCCCTTTGCCCGGATCACAGGAGGGCTAGTGAGGACATGGCTGATCTTAACCTGCGGCTATTAAAAGGAGCTGTTCGTAAAAGTCTCTCAAGCAGTGTGCACAAGGGCAGTCAGGGGGAGGTGGGTGCAGTTGTCCTTGGTGTCATTCTTCCAAAAAGCCCCCGGAGGAGAGGTGCAGAGCTGTGAGCCATTCATAGAGGTCATGCTGCAGGAAATGGGAGGGGGTTGCAGCCAGAGCAGCGCTTTTATTACTAGTAAAAGCTCGCTCCCTCATTGGTGGTGTCGGGGTGCAGGGCTTTTACATGGAACATAAAGAGATTAAAAACCAGTTTAATAAAATCTCAAGGACTGAGGCTGCCTCTGGAAGGGGGAGGAGGGAAGACTAGCTAGTTCTTTAGGAGGAACCCGCCAGGATGTCTCAGCAAGGAAGGGCGTCGTCTCATCTGAAGGAGATTGCCTTATTTCCCTTTCCATGGTCTCAGGCTCCTTCATTCTCCATTTTGAAGGCCGCACTGAACTCTGCCAGATAGAGAATAGTCTGTTTTTTCCTGTGCCTGGCTCAGGAAAAAAGATAGAGTCCAGAGCTTGGCATGAGACGCACACACTCCTTACCCCTGGGCCAGTAAGGACAGTCCTAGGACTCTTTTTCATTCTTTCCCCATGTGTTTTATGGGTACTCTCTCCACCTTCATTCAAGGAAACACAGAGCCCTCCTTTCCCCATGGCCAGTGGGACAAGATGCCAGGAATGTTCTGCTAACCCCTCTGGGCCAGGCAGAGCAGGTGAATCTCGTTGGCTTCCAAAACAGAAGGACAAAATGCTGAGCATTTGTGAGGCAAGAGTGGGTAAAGGGAGGCGTGGCAGAGAGAGACGCCTAAGAAACAACCGGCCCAGGGGGAAGTTTAAGCTAAGATTATGTCTTAAGTGAAGAATAAAGACAAACTTTAAGGTGGGAGGTGTGTTCTAGATACTAATCCAGTGTGTGTGGGTGGGGGTGTCTCTTATTACAGGCTCTAAGTAGAAACTTTTCTTTCTTTTAAATCCCCCTGCCCAAGAAATCCATTCCTGCTCACATATTTCTTCATGAAATCGCTGCCTGTACTGGAGGTTGGAGTGCTGGTCCCTGGAAGTGACACAGGGAACTCCAGGCTGTTTGCTCAACAGTCCAGACAGCAATTGATTGTTTTTAAGTGTATTTAACACTAGTGAAAAGTAGCAGCTTGACAGTGCCAGAGAATGAAGTCATCTCCTTATCCACAGAACACATACAGCGTGGACAGCAGCAGTGCAACCTTTCCCCACACCAGCCCTCGCCCGTTTACCTCAGCCCCACCCTTGAGAAAACACCTTTAGCACGAGAAGAGACTCCAGTCCCTATGGACCACTCCATCCTTGGCGTCTTTCCCCGAGCAGGGCTGGCCCAACGGTTTTTGGCCCCCTAGGCGAACTATGACGTGTGTGATGTAAAATAGTTTGTAAAGCATGTTTTGGTATTTCAGAACTGAAAGGCTCTTTATAAATGTAAAGCTTAGAACTTTAAATATTTTTAGCTCTTTTAATTACTGTGTATTGGAGAACTGATAGTGCCAAATACAGCAGTGGTCTTATATATACTGCTACCTTCGCTGTCTTGGATTCTGAGAAACAATTTTGTGAGGACTAATAAAACATAAAAAGCTTCAGACAGATAACCAAGCCTAGAAAATAAATAGGAACACTTTGATTTTGCCCATGACAATGCACAAATTTGGCATTTTCTGGTTCAGAAAAGTTTGGAGTCTGGAAATTAAACTGTCAGTGCTGAAAAGTATGGGACTGCAAAGTCCAAGATGTGTTCAATCAAAGTGTTGGGCTCTTTGTCCCAAGGAACAGGAGACAGATTGTCCAGGAAAGATGAAATGCTGCAAAATGTAATTGCCACACAAGGATAGAGGAAGGGAGATGCAGGTGGGACGAGAGATGGACAGGCAGATGAAGGGCTGCAAACAAAAATAGGAATTGTTCCTTCCAGTGTTTATCAATCTTTTTCTCTTAATCCTTTTAACATGGTCTTTGTTAAATCCAACCTATAATCTCCAACCAGAGTGAGGGACCTGTCTGCCCAGAGAAACTTACAAACATAACGTCACCAACACAATTATACCCCTCTAGTTATACCAGCCTAACTCCCCATGTGGACACACCACTTCTAGAAAAAAAGTGGGGTTTTTTTTTTGGTTTCTGATATTATTATACTGGTGTAAATATGGTAATATATTTTCCTGTATAGACAATCCCTAGTGGCGTCTTACCTCTAACTCCCATGGTAATGCTGTTTAGCCAGCCAGCCATGCCACTCATCCATCTGTATCACTGAAGAATCAGAGTTCCTTTCTCTCCCCAGTGGTGGTGATGTCAATAACCTCATCCTCTAAAATGACTTTCAGCCTGATGACATTGTAATGCTGTATTCTAAATCTATGCCTAACCCAGCTCCAGGGATTATATTCTTATTCACCCCACAAGATCTCCTACAGTAAGATGTCTTCCTTCTAACTCCACTTTGAATAACCCCAAAGCAAGTGTAGTTTCAATTAGTGTTCAATTATAGAGGAAAAGTAGGGGGTAGCTAAATGTCAAGTGGCTTGTTTTAATTTAAGCAGTAGTGAGAAGTCAAGGGGCCATAAGACAGAAGCGTGGTGGTCCCTAAAAAGAGTAAGGGAGCCCCCGCCCCACTGCCAGTACCCAAATCTCCTATAATTTGAGCTCTGGCCTTCATGCAAAGCATCATCTGCTACATCCTGGACTGGAAAAAACTATACTTTGCACTTCAGTGGGGATGGGCTGTGATCCTTACGTTCTCCTTCAAGTTCACCTTTATCTTACACTTTGTCTTTTAATAATTTCATTCAGCACAATTTTAAAAGGTCTGTGAGGGGTTAAGGGAGTCATTTACCCAAAAAGGTGTATCACCATGTGGTTAGACTGTGGCTGGTAGGCTTCCCCAACCTAACTTGCCCTGGATGGTATCTCTCAGCCCTAATGCAGCTGAGGGCTCCAGAAGGGATTTGGAGGGATGTGTCCCATTTGCCAGTCACTAGTTTAAAGCTCTGATTGTGGAATATGCCTACTGAGAGATATCCTGTTCTCCCCCACTCTCACTGTCCCACCCCATGACTTGTAACTTCAGAGCAGAATTTGAGGTAAGCCAAGCAGGCCACGCTTTGAAGAATTTTGGACTTGGGTCTGAACTTTGCTTCTCGGGTGTCTCTCTTACTAGAATCCATAATTGATGCCAGTGAGATTGGCTGATATACTGGTCAAGTGAGTTCCAGTGCATGGTTCAAATGAGTCAGTCAGTCTGCTATGCCCTTGCTCTCCTTTTTGATTTGTTTGTTTTCTCTGTACAGCCTCCTCTCCAATCCTCTTCAACACTGTCTCTCTGTGTGTAAAGTCAGTAGGCAAATCTTGCATGCAGAAGGTGCCCTTGGAGGCAATTTACAGCAACGGGTAAAGATCGCACCGTATCCATCTCAAAACGCCTATCCAAAGGGACCCTCCTCTGAAGTTCAATATAAAAGATTTTTTTTTAAAGCAGCTGTTAAAACAGGACAGGAGACTGATTTACAGCACAGAGGGGCAGATCAGTTCGAAGCTGACAAGGCCTGTGACCCACCCTTCACTCAAATCTTTTCTGAGCGCGGAGAGAGTTTGATTACTTTTAAATCTCCATACACTTTTGCACGCCCTGATTTTAACGTGGATCAGAAACAAAAGTGCCAAAATTCTGCAGGGGTTTGAAAGTATTTCAAGGTGTGATGATCCCCCCCCCCCACCATGCCATCCCACCTTTATGGCATGTGCAGGGGCTGACACTTGTGACCCCAACCCCCATGATAACCTTGCAGCCTGACCTCCATTTTAAGAACACCTGTGCTAGGCAGACCTACTAGCTAGTCCAGCCCCTTGAAAACCGGAAAGCAGAGATGAGCACAAGCTGTAGAGATCAGGGATGGATCTAAACTGCCCCAGAATCTCTGGGTGGTAGAATCTAGCTTTTTGGTTCAGTTGTTTTTAGAGATAAGGGCCAACTGCAAAGAGAGGCTCTGGGTCTAAGTATAAGTGTTCCCAAAGTTTGGGGTTGTTTGGATCCAGGCTTTGGCTCTGAACTCGCTTCCAATTTCAAATCCTCTCTTATAGGGCTCAAGGAACTCACATTGTAGGAATCAAATGGATCAGGGCATCTGTGTAGATGCACGATGGAGCTAAAGCAGGTTTCCAGCATTAATATGGTAAAGAACATGCACTTTCAAATGATCTGTAAACTTTTTAATATCAAGAAAAGTCTCTGATTCTCTCTACTCCTCCTGGGGGCTCACTGTTCCCCCCACTCTCCTTCTCTGCATACCTATGGCACAAAGCTATCTTTAGCTGAGACCCTGATTAATCCACCCCCCCTTAATTGTGCTTTGCTATTCTCTCTCTCTCTCTCTCTCTCTCTCTCTCTCTCTCTCTCTCTCTTTTCATCCTTCAATTGCTCTGCTGGGCAGGGGATCTGGAGGGCAAACACATTCATTATGTTACCAGCAAACAAGATATGAATCACACTGCAGGGGACAAAATTAAATTTACAGTTTCCCCTTGTACATGTCATAAACTATTGATTTAGAACAAGAGGGGAGAGCAGCAGCAGACGAAGCACAACTGCAATCTTGTGCTGTTTTCCCTGCATTCAGAGAGGGGTGCCAGCCGTTGACAGCTGAAGCTCAGCTGGCAGGGATCAGCTGAGACATTGGCTTCTCTTGTTCCCTGAAGAACTGTTGGGGAGGATTTTTTGATGTGTTTTTTTGGGGGGGTCATATGCAATGGGGTGCTGTACCTCAGAGCTGTTTTTGCCAATGCATGCAGCATCTTTGGATCTCAGAGGGCTAAAATGGTCTCACGGAGGTCAGTGAATTCTGTGTAAATTATACCTTTCCTCTTTGCACATCCCTAATTACTCTCATCCACCCAGGTTTCACAGAGGGAGCTTGATTTTGTTGCTTAAGTTGAGTGTCTCAGCAGACCTGGGTCCAGTTCCTGGGCCTGTCACAGGCTTCCCTTGAAGCCCCTTCAGCTCTGTTTCCCTTCCCATCTTTTTCCAGTCTTGCCTAGTTGGGGTGAGCTGTTTGTGCCAGGGTTTCTTTCTTTCTCTGTGTGTATACAATGCCTAGCACAACGGGGCTCTCTTTTCAGCTGGGCCCACTGGTGTTAATAGTAAAAAGGGGGAGAATTCCAGCGCTCACAGCCAGGCTTGCACTTAGCAATCTCTTTGCTCATGTTGCACAGCAGAGAGGGCCCTGTAGGTGATAACTTTGCCACACCAGCCTTTGTGGTGCCCAGCCAGAAAGAGCCATGGTGAATGGCAGGCTGTGCTCAGCCAGGATCCATTGACACAAGGCAAAAAGAGCTAGTGTTGACAATGGCTGCCAATGACAGGCCCCATCCTGGGCTATTCTCCATTGGTAGTGGATGCAGGACCACACCATTTGCAGCCTATTAATGAACTAGATGCCCAGCAGAATGCTGTCTATCCATTTTTCTGCAGTGGTCTTGAAAATGGCTTTTAGTGCTCACAGATAGTTTTCAATACCAGTTGATTGGGGGCTTGGAGAAATTATTGTTGACAATTGCTGTCAACAGCAGTCTATTTGAGAGATGTAGATGGACCTTGAGTGGGTGGCTTGTACACCTAACTTGGAATAAGGAGAGTGCAAGGCTATAGCTGTGCAAAATGTTTTCCTCTCCAGTTTCCCTCTGTGCAGCTCCTCCCACAGTAGCAATAGCGATAGCACTAGTGCAGGCTGTCCACAAATGTTTGAATCAACTGGTCCAGACACAGCCATTACAGTGGCCCCACCTCTTCTGCACTGGAGGAAACGTTGAGGGGTAAAAAGGTCTAATGCAGTCACGCTTTAGCGGGTGGCATGTCCATGTCCATGTGGAGAGGTTTGAAGTAAGTGCTGCAATGCACAGCAGCTGTGTATTTGATGCGACTCCTTTGTTGCATTTTATGTGGCCTCACCTAATCAGTGCTGGAAGTAAGCACTGTCTGCTGAGAGCTGATATAAAGAGCTGCACAGAGGATGTCATGCAATGAAAACAACTATTGTTTGTGCTAAAAACTCTACTATATATGATATATATTATTGAGTGCTATCTGCTGTCACCATATCTATTATTTTTCTACATATATATTGACATCTGGCTTACAGAGCACTCTCAGAACACAGCCTGCAGTGGGAGATTTTATGCGTGAACAAATGGCTGACACTGCCAAACTCAATTCATTTGTGACCTAATGCCATGAGAACCCTCACTCTTAGAGATGAAATGAATTCACCTTCAGTCCCTGATTGCCCAAGTCACAGGGTCTGCATAGCGGTGGGATATTGTAAGGCCTGGATAAGGATTTTCAGGTATTATCATTTTTAATTTGCTGTAGTTTGGGTGGGGTTTGGTTTGATTTGTTTGTTTGTTTGTTTTTACTGCTGCAGCATTGACATTAATTTGAGTTTGGGATTCTGTTGTCAGGGGTTTTTGCATGCTGTTCTCCAGCTAACCAGTGACTTCTTATTAACACACATGAAGTGAGAAGGGAAAGAAAAAAAATCATTTAAAACTTGAGTAAGTCATTATTAGAGCCATCTCCCTAAGTCCCTCCCACTATGGTCTTGTTTAGCCTAGAATATTTTTACTGCTACAACTGCTTCCATAGTTAGCCCTAATGTCGAGAGAGGGCCAGCAGCACTTCATGTACTGTGTCGTGTAGACCTGCCACACACAAGCTCCACACCAGACTGAGCTGTGTAAATTGACCAGTGCTCTCTAGAAAAGAAAAGTCTGGAAGGTGTGCTAGCTATGTACCATCAAAATTACCCAATCAGAACAGGATTCCAGTGGGTCATATAAGAACATTTCTTCATATCACAAGAGGTATCTGATCTTCTGCCATAACAAGTCTGTAATTGTAACCCACTGGTGTGGTGTGTTACGAGGTAGCTAGTCAGATAGACTCCATTCCCATCACTCCTTCAACACTATTTTGTGCTTTTATTCCACAACAATTTTACGCACCATGTTGAAAAGATGAAATGCCCTTCTGGTCACTTTTGCAGTTTCAGAATTTAACCCAAGGTCGGGTCTTATACAACACGGGAAAATTGCTCAGATGGCATTACCTAGCTAGTCTCTTTCCTTCACCCTCCTGTGTGACATGTTGACCCTCTCCTTCCTCTTCTGGTTTTAAAATAGGATACGTTAGTAGCACTTTCCAAACCTCCTCCGGAGCAGGCCCAGGTAAAAGCAGACTCAATAGCCCTTGTCAGCTTGACTCAGGGGCCTGATTACCAGAAAGAAAGTGCTGAGTCATCTCTTTGCGAAGCACAGAGAAGGTATTCTAATACCCTTGGCTTCCAAGTGAAACTAAGCACCAGTTCAATTCTCAGGATCTGCCTGGAATCTCAGTTTTCTTGTCCCTTCCTGGCATGATAAGGGCCCCAGCCAGAGACAGTGTTTGCCCCAACACTTCACCCATTGCATGGTTGAGGAACAGGCTCAGGAAACTTTCTGGGTTCCTGTCAGGCATTTGTAAATCCAGAAGTGACTTGTGACTCTCTAGTTATATCCAGTCATCGCTCATAATAGCTGCCCCCAAAATGTGCATGTGAGCACAGGAGTTTTGAATAACGCTCAGAGTAGTGGCCACATGTGCCATACGATGGTTGCTGGCTCAAAGATCTTCTCAGGACACCTGCTCTCCTGCCCCCCTTTAAATCATGGGCCTTCTGAAAATCGCTATTTTCTTCTGTATACATGTATGTAGGCAAGCTGAGCTAACCAGAGCTGTGTGTAAATCAATTTCAAGAGAAGTTCCTCCTCTTCTTTCCTCCCTCACCACCATCCATCACTGAAGAGCTGCATTTCCGGTACAAGACTTCTGGGGAACAGTTCTTTTCACCAGTGCCTTACATTGCTGATGATTTTTCTGTGGACTGCATTGGGTTTAGAGGAATTATTGCAGCACATGGCTAGCACGCCACACTTCTTATGTTATCCATCACGTTACAGACTCCAGCCACGTGCCGCTGATAGAGCCAGGGAAAGCTCGGCCCAATGCCTGTCTAGTCCTCTTAATCTCCCTCTCTCTGCAAATAGCTCTGCAGTTAGTCTCACCGTTGTTGCAGAAAGTTGGCAACAAATGGATGAGAGGCAACATGCTGAAATCAACTGGAGCAGGACGGTGGGGAAGAAATTTAAGGAGGGAAAGGAGCTACGGGTTGTAAATGGAAGAGAGGAGGGGTAAAAGGAGGGTTATTTTTGAATGAGGAAACAAAGGAAAGCTGTGCTTAAGAGGATAGATAAAACAAATGTCTTGGCTTCTTCTAGTCATTAATGAGCTATTAAATCCTTACAAGTATAGCTATGGTATCCCAGGAGTCTGTGCTAAATTCAGATTGGACAATTGTAGCCAGTATAACTTCCCCTGTGGCTGTCAGTTGACCTTTGATTTCTTCAGTTGGCCTCCAGCTTCAACTGGCCTTTGATTTCTCAGCTGACTGTAGTGTCATGTTGCTGCCGGGTTCCCACCCAGAGGTGGCAACAGCTCAGTGGTAGGTGATGTGATTCGTGTAAAGATAGGACCCAGTCTCTCTGTGTAGGTTTTTATGTGGTTTCCATTACTGTGATATCAGAGTGTCCCTAACAGACCTTCCTTGGGCACCTTTGAAATCAGCAGAGCCACATCATGTTTAAGAGGCATGTGTATTCTGAGACAGCGGTTCTCAACCACTGTGCCGGGACACATTACCATGTCACCAGACAGCAGCAAGTGTGTCGCAAAGAGTTGGGGAGATGACTGGATTCAGCCGGAGAGGTGGGGGTGCCTGGAGTGTCCTGTAGGGTCACAAGATGCCATCAAGTGTGTCACAACCTGCAAAAGGGTTGAGAGCCACTATTCTGAGATATAGCTGTGTATTTTAGTGGAGACTGTGCAGCAGATGAGAAAGCAGGTGGTGGGATGGAATTAACAGGGAATGGGGTGGAATCAGCCAGCTAGGGGTCCTACCCATTGCTCCCTTTCAATCTCACTGCTTGTGGGCAGTGGCACTCATATGCTAGGGGCCTGAACTGGATCTAATCTTCCTTTGAGCCTTTCTGAGTTCAGCTTACCCCATATCCAGACCTGACAGATATTATTCAGTGCCACTACAAGGGCTGCACTGAGCCCTTTACGTTCTGGGACACATGGATCTATGCCAGCCTACGAGGAACTGGTGTGTCAGGCGCAGAGGCTGCCGGGAACACAAGGATAGCATCACCATGGGGAAAGCCCCTGTCCTCTTCGTGAGGCCAGCTGGGGATGGCAGTGTCCCATGACATTATTGTTATTATTTATGTCATGCTAGTGCCTAGTGACCCCGGGCTCTGTGCTGGGCACCGTGCAAATACACACCAGGAGACAGCCTCTCTCTTGAAGAGCTCACAGGTAAACAGACAAGGCGACAAACGGATGGGTGTGGTGAGGAGCAGTGACTGGAAGAAGGGCGTGCGGTTGGTCAGCAGCTGGGCCCAGTCTTGACCCAACTCTGTATTACCAAAACATCATGTATAACATAAACAAGGCAGCAGTTTTATGGGCTATTTTGATCCCTGGTAAGATGGTGGTGATTAGTGCGACATCATGCTCAGAGCTGTAGGAGATATAAATGAAGTCAAAGACCCTGTCCTGAGGAGCTCACAATCTCAGCACTGGCCGCCTCCAGCTCAGAAGGGTTTGAGTAAATTATAGAGATTGGTCAAATCTGTTTGTGCAGCGAGGATGACAATTAATAACAATAAGGGGTGCATTTAATGTATTTTGTCATGATTCGTTAGGCAGAGAGTACCACGGGCATGCAGAGCATTTTGCAGCCAGGAATAAAAAGACAAGGTGACTGGTCCTTAAATTGCACATCTGGGCGTGATCTGGAGAGGCAATTTATTGAGGCCATAAATGACAGCCTTTTAAAGCAGCTTGTTCGGGTGCCTAGGAACAAGGATGTAACTGATTTAGGGTGTATTCAGCACTACTTGATCTTCAGCAGAATTCCTGAAGTGTCTCATGGTGGAAAAGAAACAGTGCTATGCTCTATGAATGTAGAGGGGATCCTTTATCAAGTCTGCTGGATGCCGACAGATCCTGCGGTTCTCTCTGACACTCCAGCTCCTAGTCTAACCCCGCCTTGCTGCCTAGTGTCACCACGCAGGATCGCCCTAAGAAGCAGTGAGGATCACACTTTAGTCCTTAAGCCAAATAGGGGAGTGGGAGGACTCTTATTCTGTGCTTAGTTAAAATTCCTCCGACCACATTGATTTTGTATCAGTACAGGATTTGGGTCTGCACTGGACCCAGTGGGAACTAAGGAGTGGGTGATGATTTTTGAATAGGCCCTAATATTGTTATTAAGACTTGTTTATGATAGGTCCTCACATGAGCTAGGTACTTGCTAGACATTCAGGAAGGGGCACTCCCTACCTTAGAGTTCACCTAGCCTAAAGACAGACAGGGAGCTAGATGCCGGGGAGAAGCAAATAGGGATGTTTCTTACGAGTCAGCTAGATACAGCCAATTTCCAGCCAGGCACTGTGTAGGAACTGCAGTAGGCTACAGGGACAACTGCACAGTGAAATTTGATCTCCTAATTGAGGGAGACTGCCCTAGAGGGTAACACAGAATTGATTAACTTCAAATGGCCTGGATTTAAAACTCTGAGCAAAACAGCTATCAGTGGGCTAAAAGTAAAAGAAAAAAAAATACTAAAAAAACCCTGGAATCAGCTTGGAGGTCATTTATGACTTTGTATTAGAGGCACAGATGGCCCTGTGAGAAGGAAAGTGGAGTTGAAAAAGGAAGTAGAGCCTTCCAAGGAGTGTAGGAGTTTATTAGGGCTAATTAAGCATCTTTTAAAAACTGGGAAATCTGCCCAAAGAGCAGAACTAGACGGGATCACATGGAACGGCACGTGAGGTGTAAATTGGAAAGAAAGAGGTGCTCTGAAAACGAGACTGGGGAACTAACAGAAGATGCTTCAGATCTATTAAATACAAGTGGCTGTGTGTGTAACTGTGAGTTGCCTAGAGATCACCAAGGGGAGCCGGGAATTAGGGCAGTAATTAATGAGGATGAGGAAGTCGCCAAGCAAGTCAATGAGGTCTTTCCATCAGTCTTTATAAAAGAGGATTCAAAGATTTATTCTCCAAAGAGGCTTTTACCTGAGTAATCAGAGTCAGAGGTCAGTCAGGAGGAACTGCTAGATATTCAAAGGCACTTGTATAGCAGGGGTCACCAAACTTACTGACCTTCTGAGATGCACACAACAATCTTCAGAAGTTGGAGAGCTGGGGTGTGCCTGCTGGGGCTCAAGGTTTCAGTTCTGTGGCGTATTGGTGGGGCTAGGGGCTTCTGTCCCACGGAAAAGGTGGTCTCGGGACTTCAATCCCTTTCCCAATGGGCAGAAGCCTCTAACTCCACCATCCTGCACCAGTCTGGTCGGGGGAGAATAGGGAGTATGTTGTGGGGAAGGGGGGATTCATGAGTCACACTTTAACTGTAAAAGAGCTGCGGTTTTCCACCACTCCAGCATCGTTGTATCTGAGTGCCTCGCAATTGTTAATACAATTGTTAATACTTTTACCTCACAATATGCCTGTGCAGCAGGGCAGTGCTCTTATCCCCATTTTACAGATGCCCATTTTACTGAGAGACTAATTGATTGGCCTGGAGTCACACAAGGAGCCTGCCTAGAAGCAGGGAATTGAGGCCCTGAATATAGCTGTTTGAATTGGAAATCCATCAGGCCTCTTGAGTGTCAGATTAGAGCCTAAAATGACTGAATCAGCCTTTTTCTGTCAAACAAGTCACCCAAAATGGGGTCTGAAGCACAACTCCAAGATTAAAAGCTTTATGCTCTGCCTGAGCTAAGTGGGCAACAAAGTGCTCCCTTTGGTTTGTATCACAGAGGGGCTCTGTTGCTCACACCAACTGGACTTGGGTCAGGTAGAAAGAAGGGAACAGATCCTGCATGTGCCACCCAACCCCAGCTACCATCCCGTAGGCCCAAAGATTCCTCAGTGGCATATGGTTCTTTGAGAGCTATGGGTACTGCTGACTAGGGGAGGTGGCTCCAGTAAGTTTTTCCAACTCAAGTGGATAATGCTTCACCATGGCTTCAAAGCTGCAGATATTGTGTATGGCACACACACACATTTATCTGAATGACCTGGGGGGGGAGCATCTGAAACTTTCGGATAAGTGGGTAGTCGGCTAAACAGAAGCGTTATTTTGTGCTGCAGTTTCACTGGTCTAGAAATACAGAGAATGAAAGAAGCCAATGCTGCTACTTGCTTAATAGTTTGTGCTTTATTAAAAAGTTAAAAAACAAACAAAAAACCACTTTAGTGAGTTATTAAAACATCAAAATTATATTCAAATTATGTCCATGGCAGTTTTAATACAATGTAGGTGTTTTAATAAACTTAGTAAAGTTCTTTTATTGCTCTTTAATGAAATACAAAGTATTAAGCATAAAAAGAACAAAGCTGTTGATTAGTGCTAACAGGAGCTAAGAGGCTAATTGACAAGTTATTAGTGGGTGATAGGGCTACTTGGGGGATACACTGTGGATCTGGATAACTAGGATTTTTCTGTAAAGGGAATTCAGATAACTGGAATTATACTGTAATTCCACTGACGGGAACGCTAGATACATGCAAAGCATTTTATTATTCTAATTGTCATTATTACCCAAAGTTATGGATCAGCTTGAGAAACTCACATGCAGTAAATCACTGAGACTAGATGGTGTTAGGCTGATGCTCAGAAGTAAATAATGCGTGAAATACAGCAACAACAACATCTTGTGACAGATTCTTAAAAACAGCTCCTCTTCCTAACAAGTGCAAAGTCACTAATAACAGGGACAGATTTTGTGAGAAACTTGCTATGCTTCTCAATTAGTCATGGGAAGAGCAGCCTCTTGCAGGTCCAGTGGTGCCTTTAGGAAAGAAATACAATTCTGTGAATTCCAAAAGGGTAGCCGTGTTAGTCTATTGTAGAAAAACAACAGAGTCCTGTGGCACTTAAATCTGTTAGTCTTTAAAAGTGCCACAGAATTCTGTGAATGAAATGGTGGCCAGGACCCATGCTTTCTATTTCCAGCTTGGCCACAAATTCATTATGGGGAAGTCATTTCCCATCATCTTCCCCTTTCCCCTCTGTAAAATGGTGACAAGAATGCACTGCCTCCTAGTGATGGGTTGACATAAAGTCATGTTTGCAAGGTGCTTTGAGATCCTTGGACGAGGAAGGATACAGACATGCAAATATCCATTATTTTTTAAAAATAAGCTAAAGGACATCCTGAGGATTTCAAGCCTGTGAACTTCCTTTCAGTTCCAGCCAAATGGATTGAGAAGCTAATTAAAGACAAAAAGTTGTACAACACTTGGATAAGTATAACCTGACAGGATCGATTTGGTGTGGCTTCCGGGAGGGAAAATTGTGCCTCTCTGAGCTGAGATTTTTTTTTTTCAGTTCCTAAAATTGAAGATAAAGGTGATCCCCAGCAGACCTAATGTACTTGGATTTTTGTAAAGCTTTTGATAAGATCTTTCATACAAAATTATTAAGGGAAATAAATAGCCATGGGATAAGGGGCAAGGTCTTGTCATGGATTAAAAATTGGTTAAGCATTAGGAAACAAAGAGCAGTAAAGAACACTTGCCTTCTTAGCATGGAGAGAAGTTAATCGTGGGAGTCAGTAATCAGAGTGAGATTGTTTAATCCTCTCTGCGGTACAGGGACAGCATGTTGGTATGTAGTGAGGACTCTGAGCTGTTTTGATTGGTAAAAACTGCAGAGGATTGGGTTTAAACAAAACAAAACAAAAAAACCCACCACCTCAGCAGTCTTTTTGAGCATGTCCCTTGTCCAACCTGCTCTACGAACACTGTCCACCTACTTCGTGGGGTGCAAATTCTCCCCTTCCTACATTTTAGTTTCATTAAAGACACCAATGGCGTGATAATAGCACACCTCAAGCCATCTCCCTAGGCCTGGCTGGTCCTAGGGTTCCTCCCTCTGTATTGCTCACTCCCTGATTTCTTTCATCGAAAGAACCCCTTACAGCCAGACAGAAGAACAAGTTGCCTGCCTCAATGGGTCAGCAGGGTTTCAAGGTCTCCACAGGGGCTAGACAGCAGGTATCAGATGAGACCTAATGTGCATAGGCATAAGGTAAGGTAGACTGCAAAAAATAGTGTCAGCTTCAACTCTTTATTGATGGGTTCTGAGCTCACCAGCACCTTGAAGGAAAGAGACTTGGGACTCATGGTGAGTGACTCACTAAAAGCTTCTTCACTGAGTAGCAAAAATTATGAAAGCAACTGGGTTCCATCAAGGGATAAAAACACAATAGAAAATATTATACAAATAACGTTATCTTGAACACCGGTTAAACCGTCCTTTAGGGCACTGTATGGAATTACCTGAGGGCAGTGAAGCCTGATTAGTAATCCAGTGAGATTTACTGAAGAGGAGAGTCTGAAACTGCTGTCAGTTGGACTGAACAGGAGTTTTAATTATTGTTGCAAACTCTCATATTCTAAGCTCCATTTTCCCCCTTTTCATTTCTCCTTTCCTTTTCTTTGCCTAAGCTCCCTCTAGTGTGCTCGAGTGTGCATTACACTTTCTCACTCCTGATCTGTTCTGTTAGTCTTAGTATGGCAGAGAGATTCCAAAATGTGGGATTATGTAGCTTCCAGAAAGAGAAGAGCTGAAGAGAGTTTAACTGAGTTATATAGGCTAGTGAAGGATACAGTGAAAGCTGATCACTCCCTCCTCTTTATGTTGTCCTGTAATGCTAGAACAAGAAGTCATTCTGAGATGCTAATGGCAGCTTAATTTAGATCATATGCAAAGAGATGCTTTTTCACACAGCAGGTAGTCAGTCTGTGAAATCCACACTGCCTCAGGAGGTCAGGAAGTCAAATTCTGTAGAAGGATTTTTAAAGGGCCTGGGTAATTTTTACAAACTAAAATAACTATTATTATTTATACCAGAGTAACACCTACAGACCCGAGCCAATGGGGGTTTCATTGTGTTAGATATTATATAAACAAATAATGGAGACAGCCTTTGCGCAAAATTGCTTACAATCTAAAGAGACAGCGGAAAATGTATCGTGCACATTTGCACAGAGGAGGAACAGAGCAATTAAGTGATTTGCCCAAGGTCACACACAAAGTTTGCATCAGAATTGGGAACAGAAATCATGTTTCCTAAGTCCAAAACCAGTGTCTTAACCACAAAACCATACTTCCTCTCTTCAATGATATCAAGTTAAGATCCAAATCTCCAACTTGGAAAAGAGGAGGGGTATTTGGACATATGACTATTATGATGAAACCAGAAAACTCTGCTTTCAAGCTCTGAAGTCAAAACTGTTTAATCTGACTTTTAAAGAGGGAAAATACAGAAAAGCTTTTCCTGCCTTTTAACAGATGGGACTGTTTGCAAATGATTTAAAGTCCCTGTATGATGCTGGGATGAGTTATCTCTGATGCCATGGTCACAGTTACAGGCCTACCTGCTCATTTGACCCCTGTTTCTGGTTTCTCTGAGTACACTGCTCAGGTCTCATGCCTTTACCTCCCTAGGGTAGAATTTCAGAATTTTCAGCCTGGGCCTTGGCTGCAGTAACCTGCATACCAACCATGCCTACCCAGCAAGGCAGACTGGGTTATGACGTCCATGTTTCTTCTTCACTTCAGGAGCCTCTGACTAACAGAGATCCAAACAGCCTTCTTAAAACCAAAATATTATTTAATCCTAACAGCAGGAACAAAGTACAGTATAAGTGAAAGGGATTTTTAAAACCAAAAAAGGTCTACACGCATCTGTCTTATCAGAAGTCTTAGGCAGGCCCATTTTACCCTGCACTCCTAACTCCCCCTTAACACTCTCTCTTTGCATGTTCTTGGGGAACTGCCTTTAAGTCGCGGCAAAGTTCTTTGTTCTTTTTTCTTACATGCTTGGACTTGTTGGCCAAAACCAATTTGGTGAGCTCCACAGGGGGCTGAGCTAGAGCATTCAAGAAAATGGTTCTTGCATCGTGTCTCAGGTGTTTTCTGCAAAGAATATATCAGGAAACCTCACCCTTCCTCTGAGCACTTCCTGACAATCCTGCTATTGAATTAACTCAATATATGTATGCTTGAAACAATTCAATTTTTTATTAGTAAAAGTAGGTGAACATCGATTTCGCCATACACACACAAACCAAAAACATACTTCCATCAATAATAGGCAAAATAAGAATAATGCTGCTTGAGAATTTAATAGCATTTGTTTTAAGCGTATTTACTTTGTATATTTTGACGTGATGTGATGTTGACGATTTGTGTTTTAATAAGTTTTTGGATCTCAGTGTATACTGTCATTAAATAGTTCTCATGACTCCATTTTCTGATCCTTTATAATTTCCCATAACTATGAAAATGTAAGTACACGAACATTTAAAAACCTGAAAAATAAACATCAATATTATCTGTCAAAAAAACCTGAATTCTGCCAAGCCTAAATATATGCAAATGGTAAACATCAAAATAACCTGGTCAGGATTCAGAAATCAAAAATTATTCCAAGCAGCATCAAACTCATCACAGCCACAACAGTTCTCCGGCTATCTCACCCCCCTTTCACATTCCCATTGTTTATACCTGCCTTGAAATCAGACTTTATGTTTTAACAATGATACTCAGGTTTTTTTCTCTTATTGTTTCCTCTGTTCCTCTAACAAACAGTTCCAAAACAGAACAAACAAGCCAGGCGCAGGGGCATTTTGTGTTGGAATTCAATAATACATGCATACTTTTCTTGGTTAAAAACTTTTGACACTCAAATATCACACATATATGCATGCACACATACTCACAATCACACACTCTAAGTGCTAGTCTTTGCCGCCGTCAAAGCGATCTACCCAATTGACTGATCGGGTCTGTGAAGAGCTGCTCAGTAGATTGGGAAGTCAATCACTGAAGACCATGTTGGCAAGTAGCATAGTGCTGAGTCAACAGGAGGACATTTCCCGTTAACTCAGCACCCTGAAGACACTGTGATGAGAGGGAAGCAGGCAGGCAAAGGGAGATATGCAAGTTATTTTAAGTAACTTGCATATCTTCCTTCAACTGCCACTGAAATCCTGCCATAGTGTAGACCTGCCCTAAATCTCACAATTGTCTCAGTTTTCACTATCCTAGTTACCATTATATCATCATAATCACCAGCTAGGTGTACGTAGCCCTATAGCCCCTAGTAACCTATTTAGAAGCCAGTCTCCTTTTGCATCTGTACAAGATAGAAGAGATAGTTAAATGGCCAAAGCACTAAAACGATAGTTTCTTAACTTTCTGAATCCACAGGTTCAGGTTTCCAGTAGAATCAACTTCATTCCTCAATTCTGGAGTAAATTAAACCCTGTGTATCTCTCTTTCTCTATCCGATTAAAGCCTTCAAAGTCAGCATCCCACATGGGCATTAAAGACCCTGCAGGGCATTTCATAAAAGAGTGGGGCTTTCTCACACACGTGGACAAATAGGTCTCCTTTGCTGGATCATTCTGAGTGCTGCTTTCTTGAGAGGAAGCTGAGTATATTAGTAAGGGTGCTAATCTCCCTACTCCATACCGCAGACCTTGTAAAATGGCAGTCCTTGCTGTCTCACAAGCATGTTGTGAGGATAAACCCATGACTGTGTAGCACTCAGATATTATAGGGGTTTGGCCCATACAACTGTCTAAGGCTATGTCTACACTTGTTAATTTAAGTCGACTTTAACTAAGTCGACTTAGTGCATCTACACTTAAAATTAAAGTCGACTTAAAGGGGAACTTAGAAAGTTGACCTAGAGTGTCCACACTGGACGCCTAGGTTGACTTCTAGAGGCTTAGGGGGACCTAGGGGAGGTCCATGGGGGCAGGGGGCACCCCTTGCCCAATGCCAGGAGGCTCAGCCTTTGCCCCATTGTACATAGGGAGGGCATTGGTGTAGTCCTGGGGTAGCCCTAAGTCGACTGGCTTAAGTCGACTCTAGGAAGTCGACTTAAGCACTAGGTTGAATTCAAAGGAGGTGTTATAAAGTCAACTTAATTTTTATTAAGTCGACTTTATTTTCCTTAAGTCAACTTAAGGAAGCTGCTTAAGTCGACTTAATTTACAAGTGTAGATGCAGCCACAGATAGAAGAAAGATTTCTGCCTTCCACCACAGAGGTGGCTGCATGCATTAGTCAGAAGCTTTGGGACTTTAAGGATGAAGAAAGCTACAGAAGCGTCAGATCATTTGATGCTGTGGTTGAGGAACTTCCAGCAAAGAAAAGACTGAGCCTAACAAACCTGTGGCTTGTGGCACTTTTAAAGACTAACACATTTATTTATCGCATGAGCTTTCGTGGGAGAAAAGCCCACTTTGTCAGACGTTTTGAAGTGGGATTTTCTCCCACAAAAGCTCATGCGATAAATAAATGTGTTAGTCTTTAAAAGTGCCACAGGACTCCTTGTTTGTTTTGCTGAACTAGACTAACAGGGTTACCCCTTTGGAACGTACCTGTGGCTTGTGGCTGAACTCAGCTGGGGCTTGTGTTTGAACTGCGGCGCCAGGCAGGTGACAGGCTGAAGAGATTATTAATAGGGAATGGCGGGAGGGGAGGCGTTGAAACAATTCGTTCCATCTTTATATGTCTAATTCAGGTTCCACCACTTTGTAGTTTCTCAAACCAATCCCACAGCAAACTTTTCTGAAGCATAACTCATTAAGCTTTAATGCTACTTAAGACAAGGACCTTGCTTGTATGAGGCCATCAAGCACTGATATTGACTATCCAAGACATTTTTAAAGCTATTTATATCACAATAAAGCCACTTTATTAGCCTCATCCATCAAGGGAGGCTGCATTTTGGCCTGGAAATGACTCTGCTTGAGACTCTGGAAAGGAGAGGGGTGAAAAATTATGGGATGCATTATCTCCAATCTCATTTGAAAACTACTAATTGAAACAACAGACAAGCGAGGTTTATTGCTTATAAAATAAATGACGAAGGCACAGTAAAGGCAGGTGCTGGCTTCCAGCTTATTGAGAGATTGGTTTTCCGTGAGGTACCTGGCTTTGGGACTGGATGTGGGTTTCACTGGTTGGGCTCATGACACAGGGTTTCTCTGACTGTCTTGGAGTGGCTGCACCTTGTGTCTGTGACAAGATTAAGCTGATGATGCGAGGTGCCTGTGTCCATGATTGAGCCAGGCTAGCAGTATCAGCTGCCTATGTCGGTAGGTACCTTGTATCTATAGCCAGGCTGGGCTGCTGGTGGTAGGTGTTGAAGGCTTGGCCAATGTTTGCGAGCAGGAGGGTGATAGCAGATAATTGGAGCTGAGTTGAGCTGGAGGTATCAGGTACCCATGGTTGTACAGGCATTTACTAGTGTGTCTGCCTAGGTAGGCAGTGCATGTTTGTGGCGAGCCTGAAAGCAGCTGTCCATTCCTCAGTCCTGGCCCTTCCCAAACGTCCTTCTGGTTTCATCCCCATACCTAGGAGAAAGCTCCTGGGAACAGCAGTTGCTGAGGTAATGAGACAGCAGGTTAACATGGCCTGTGGGGGCCTCTGAGACTGTGCAGTAGCAGGGCTTAAAAGCTGTTAAAAATATTATATAATTAATTGGCTGGGAGCTCAGGTTATTGTAATGACTCCAGTTAAATAAAGAAGAGAGAGAAAAGAACTCGGAGCTCCTGGGGTGCTAAACCTCTTTCAGGGACAGTAAGAGCCTATTACTTGCCTGCTTTTATACCAACAGGGGCTTTTAGATCTCAAGGAGACTCTTCAAAAAGGTGGTTGAAATCTTTATCTTCCCTCAATCCCAACAGATTTGGTTTACATTCAGAAATGATGAAGTGGTCATAATTTATTACAAATAATCCATCAAGTGGGGTGAGGAAAGGTGCGGCCGCAGCGACCTCATCCTTTACCTCCGGCCAAATACTTATTGCAGAGTGGTACAGGTTGTGGTTTATCATAGTTATAGATGGCACTGTTGGGAGCAATGTGAACAGCTCGGTTAACCTCAGTTGTCTTTCCAAGCATCAGCGGATTGGACTCTCACATGGAGCAGTGCTGCTGAGAGCCTCCAATAATAGCCCAGAAAGAACAAACAATTCATCCAAGAGCTTCCCCTCTTCATGGCCAGTTTGGCAGTATTTTGCTCTTCTTTCCTAGCTTAGGAATTGCAACAGACCTTTCACAAGACCTGAAGGCTCTAGCCACAAAATCTGGTTCTGGGTACAGAATTCCAACTCTCCCAAGATTCAAGAGTGTTTTGCTTTAAGGTTTCAGGCCCATCTGAGTTCAACACCAATAAATGTTATGGGCTTTCCAGTTCCCTAGGTGCATGACTCTAGTTTGGTGGTTATATTTGTCCTAGAGGGAAATAGCAACAAATATCAACCATCCTGCCAGAGAGAGAGAGAGCTAAAGGAGGGGAATGAGAATGAGAATTTGACTTTGAGGTAATAAAAGAGGAGTGAGAGAACCAGATTCTCCACTGCCTTGAGACACATGCCATCATTTGCACCTGTGCAAAGTGAGTGTAAAATGCTACTAAATTGGAATGCTTGCGCATACCAGATGGGGAAGTGTTTTGTGCTCACTTTGCACAGTTGCAGATAATGACATAAGGTGTAAGGCAGTGAGGGAATCAGATGTGAAATATGTAACATTCTTCAACCGAGCTAAAGTTTCAGGCTGCCCCCCCATGTTGTTGAAGAAGGCAGCCAGGTCATAAGTTTCATCTTCTTCTGCAAGCATCAGTTCTGCCAATGACTAAAGATTGTCTTTGTTCTGGTTCTCAGTAGCTCACAGTAATAAACTGTTCCAGGAAAATACTGGCTTCTCATCACAGACCCCCTGCTAGGATGGTTACAGAGGTATCATATCCTAGAGATTATCTGTGTTGTCCTTGACCATTTCTCACTCATTGCATATTGCCCATCAGTTTTGCTTTGGCTTCCCTTATGGAAATGTATAAGCCAACGTACGTTGTCCTCCACATGGTACGTGACACTTAACCAGTCTGGAAGAAGGGTGGATATGTCACTCACTGGATTTGAGTTTGCACCCTTCTTTGTGCAGTAGATTCTTCTGGATTCCTGATGGTTTCTCATGCCCTCCACCCAGTGCAACATTCATTCAGGTCAGGCCTGCAATCGATAAACTCTGTATTGCAGAAACCCCCTCCTACCAATCACTTTACATGCAGTATTTTTCTTAGATGGGCTCAGATTTCACTCAGGGCTCTGCATATGGTCTTCCCAGTGCTTCATTGTGAGCTATCTTTGTGTACATATCTGCAGGCAGAATTTGATCCATTGCTTTATGTGTGTGTGCTGTGAGTGCAGAAGGAACAGACCCCTGTGAATTTTGTGATTCTTCAGCAGTAGAGTTAGAACTGGAAGCTATAGAATCCTCCCCTTTCTGCAGAAGTGAGCTCCGAAATCCAAGCTTTCTGTTCAAAACAAATTCTGTAGCCTTCATGCTTGCACAGAAAAGCCCTAGAAATGTGAAGCATTTCCAATACAGTGATGTCTGCCTGAGTCAGCAGACAGGCTGCAACAATAGCTCTGAGAAGTGTAATCTACACCTTTCTTATCAATGGGATGTCAACTAAATATGACAACGTTACTAATTGTTGACACTGCTGAGCTTTTGACCAGGAACATTCAGCTTTTGTGCTTATCTCTCAAGTCCCAAACTACTTTCCCCACATTCTTAGGTCCCAGAAGCCCTGCTTCTCCTACCCAGGTATCAAAAGTGCCAACGTTACCCCCTGAAAATTTCTGCAGTGCAACAGTTGTTTCCAATACCAAATTCTTCAGCACACACTGCCTTTGCTTAGTGTTTATCACAGTGGCGCCTCAATCCTGATCCTGGGTGCTAGTATGACTGGGCCAATGTAGACACACTGGTGCAAATCCCCAGTGCAGATGCACTTCACGGGTTTAAACTGGGGCATGCAATGCAGCAACTTACCATGCTTTTTTCAGCTAAGGTAAAGAGAGACCCCAGTGAACACCAACCCTAATAATGATGGTAGTAAATATGAAACTCTTCTCCTCCTGTCTGCTGCGCTAGTGCCCTACAGACTCAGAGGCCTTGCAGTAGAATTTAGGTCTGCCACCAAGCACACAGGGTCTTGTGTAGGCATAATATGCTGGGAAGACCCCGAGGATATGTTTATTTGCCATCAGCTGGGGTGACTTCTTCTCTCCTTTGTGGTTGATGAGAAATCATCTCTTTCCAAATTCTCAGTGTTATTTGTTTGATGGCTACAAAATTCCACTCTTTGAAATAGTCTCTTGAGCTGAAACCTTCTGCCAGCTGGAGCTACTTCTCAATGAGCAAACTGTAGTGTTCCCTTAAATTAGTTTCTATAGAGAGTTGTACAGACCGAGAACTGGACGCTCAGCTGATATAAATCTACGTCACTCCAGTGACTTCTTTAGAACATTGTGGACCCTAATGATTTACTCCTGTTGAGATTGTGGTCCAATCTCTCTCCAGACAGCAGTGGGTGGTTGAAAGTCATAATAGGCAACCATACATGTTGAAGTAGAGATATTCTTGGGGTGCTCTGTGTGTGCCTAAGGTTTCCCCATGTGTTACTCATGTATTTCGGTGATGGGACCCGGGTGTGTGATCCTTGAAGAAAGCACTAGAGGACATTTGAGCTTCCCCAGCCACATGTATGCAAACAATGGACAGACCTCTTTACCCTCATGGGTCAACCAGCTGCAACAGATTGCAGCATGCAGAGACCAGGAGGAGTGGCCACCTTACCCAGGAAAGAAAGAAAGGACTTGGGAGGGTAAAGGAACGGGGCTGGATGGGGGGGCTGGAAAGGCAGTCTCCTCAGAAGGAGGCTCAGGAGTAGTGAGAATGGACTCTGAGGCTCCCGAGTTGGTTGCTGCTGTAATTTACAATTAATCTGCTAACAGAGTCTTTCTGTGCTGTGACCCCGAGAACTACTAAACCCATCTGATGTCCACTCTAACTGTGAATCGCTTCTGATTGGAAGACAGGTACATGGCAACTTTGGGGGTGGGTAGGAGCTCCCCAGGGTCCCATCAAGGGGGACTCTCTGGGGTGTCGAATGAGGCCAGACTCAGGACATGGCTGCAGTGGTGTGTGTGGAGACCCAGGGGACAGACTCTGAGTGCTAGAGTCATGACTGGCTTCTCCCTGATTGGTTCCAGAGTTCTCTTTCTGTGGGACTACATCACACCTTACAAAAGAATTAAAGAAGAAACCCAGCCTAACGCAGCCCCGACCCCATCACAAAGCAAGCATCCAGCTGGACAGGAAAGGGCTCTGTGTGAAAGACATGCAGTTTCTCAGTAAGCAGTTTGTGAAGACTAGATTGTGACCTGCATAATGGGGAGGTTACTGTCTGAATATGTTGGTTTAGTTCACTAGCAGGCTGTTGGAAAAAACAAGCAGGAAGGCAAGCCAGTGGCTCCAGACAAGACACCTCTGGGTAAACATTTCAAGGGGGATTAAGAGAAAATACCCGAGTTATTACTTGGGAAGATCCTACTTCCTGAGTTCCAGCCAAGATACACAGCTTATTTTGCCAGGGCTGGGAACCCTTGACTCAAAAGCAGTTATAATGTCCCTCTCTGTCCACAGAGGGACAGCTGTTTGAGTGCTCTTCACAGGGCAAACATAGATCCAGCCGGAGGGATTAGAGAAGCTAGGCCATCGGGAAAAGGTGATCAGACTTAAGTAAAATAGATGTGTGTAGACCACTTGCTGTGTCTTTTGTGCTTTGGTCCTACTGTTAAGATTAAACTATATTTAGGCCTGAGAAGGCTGTTGGGGCACTTCATTGACTGATGGTCCCAATTCCCGAAGGGGAGAGCTGCAGGCGCCTGACTCTGGGTCAAATAGTTGATGCGCAGGACTCTGTAGCCTAGGACTCGGTCTAAGAGTGGAGATTCCCAGGATTACAGTTTGAGAGCAGTACAGGGGGCCTAAGGAGTGTGCAGTCGGACTAAGAAAGGGGTACAATCAGCCCTCTATCTGTGACAAACTATTCTGTCATTCCCCAGAGAGCTCAACCGCCCTGCAGACCTCCCTAAACACCCAGGAAAATGGCTGAGCGTGTGCTCTGAAGGAGAATACATAAGAGCTATTTTGGATCAAGAGGTGTCATGTGATCACAGCCAACTCAACTACTCTACTTAATAAAAGGTTGGCCACATTCCGCACCTTCTGAGTGCTCTGAAAGTCTAGAGTAGCCCCATGCACGTGCACTGCCGTATCCTACTCTTGAGGTGATACGGGCCTTGGTAACTAGAAAGGACTTGTAGAATATGGCAATTTCCAAGCCTTATCTCCAGGGTCAATTTTTAATTTGACTCTGTCTGGAGAACCTATTGTCATCAGGATCCTATTGAAAAGCAACAATATTCAAACGCTTCCAGAGCCTTTAAAAGAAGAGCTGCTTTTTTCTCCTGCCGTATGTCCAGAAGGCTCTCCCAGCAGTGTAGCCAGGAGAGTTTAATTTGGACAAATCAGTGTTGTCTGAACTAACATCCTGGTCCTGGAGGGAAAAGTGGCCTCAAATTCAAATGAATCACTTCTCTTGCCAGCAAAGGGGCTCATGATGATGGAGGTTGTGAGAGTATTAGGGAGACCAAAATGACAGGATGCTAGGCCACCATATATAGAGAGAGAGACTTGTTGCCATAGCAAGGAGAAAGGGTCAAGAATTTGCAAGATTCACTGCATGACCCTGCACACTTCATTTCCCCTCTCTGCGTCTGAATCTTCTCATCTGGAAATTGGGGTTAGCAATACCCTTCCTCTGCAAGCCATGAAGGCTCCAGTTCCACAAGGTACTTCAGCCCATGTCTAACTTCAAGCATGGTAGTAATCCCAGGGCCAGGAATGGTGCCTAAAGTTAGGCATGTGCTTCAGTATCTTTTGAACCAAGGCTACTGAAGCACAACGGGTTATTCTTAGTGGGACAGCAACAGAGATTGGTGCTTCTAGATCTTCCCACTCAGGTAGTCATCTGCCTGCACACACACCACCCCCAAGCATTGCTGATAAATCCGCTCCTAACTTTCATGTCAACAACAGAAACTCCATGAAATGTATCCTGCTGTTTCTTTTTTCTCTTCTGTTTACTTATTAATAACCAGTGCCTCCTTTGGAAAACACATTGTGGGTGCAGGAATGAAGGTGAGCACAGATCAAAGCTCCTACGAGTCCTCACACCCAGCATTCTCTCTTCTCTACTATCCCCCCTCCAATCCTTTTGTACATCTCCTTTCCTAAGCCTCATGGTGGACAAAAGTGACACATTAGGGAAAGAAAAGAAAAGAAATGGAATTTACAATTTCCTAGTTATTACGGAGGCACTGATTGTGGCTTCATACTTAAAGTTGAGTTGTGCTTTCCACATAAAACTGGGAATCAACCTCTTTGATATGTACGAAAAATACAGCCTGGCTCCCATCAAATTGACAGCACTTCTTTTCTGAGTAGGGAGTGATCGTTCTGGGAATTATAGGCCAGATTTTCAGAAATGCTCAGCTGTCTTTTAGGCAATAAAATAAGTGGCCAGATGTGCAAGAGAGATCATCACGTTGAATGCAGCATTCTCTTGAAAATCTGGCCGTGCATCGGGAGTTGCTCTGCTCTGAGTAGTTTTGAAAATCTAGCTTCTACTTATGTGCCTAAAGAGGAGCTGAGCTCTTCTGAAAATCTCTCCCCAGTTGTGAGCGCTGATCACTTGATAATTTAGGCCGGCGCTCTTTGGAAAATTTGGTCTTATGATCATAGTAATTAGAAATAGCGAACACGTATCCTTTAGGCTGCAGGCAACTCAGGACAGGGCTCATGTCTCTTTTATAAGCTCCTGGGGACATTCAAATAAATAATAGCAACAGTATTTGCTTAGCCACTCCATCTCCCCTGCAGCCAGCATAAGATCATAGCCAACAGAGCGGACTCATTTTCTCATGCTTTGTCCATTCAGTTTTAAATATCAGATGCAATAAGGCTTTCCTGACTTCCCTTGGGATGCTGATCCATAGTTTCATACTTTTCTCTTTCAAGAAACACTTTCTTATGTTTAACTGATCTTTTCACCTTCTTAATTGCAACCTATTACTCCGAGTTACACCCGCTAAATAATTCCTCTCCCTGCTTGATGTTTTCAGCCTTCAAATATTTGTAGACTCTGAACATGTCCCCTCTACGTCCTTTTTTAGCCATGTTATACCTATTTAACATTTGTATGTTTTCCTCATGTGCTGATCTCTCTCCAGCTCCTTCATAATTTTTTGTCACTCACCTCTGAACTCCCTCCAATTTGCCCATATCTTCCTGGCCTCAAGGCCCCCTGAATTGAACACATCATTCCAGGCGTGCTCGATATTCTTTGGCAATCATCACGGGGGGTGGAGAAGGGGATAAAAAAGAAGCAGAACAGCTGAAAGTGAATCTGCCTCTTGTCTTTTCTGAGAGCACTGTTTGAGGAAGGTATTTCAGGACTGATCTTAGATGTGGAAATGAGTGCGTGTGTGTCCCTCAGAAGCAGTTCTCTGCTTTCAAGTGTGTGAGAGATGCAGGAAGACAGGGAGGCTTAAGCTCCTCAAAGGCTGTGTCTATACTTGGCATTTTCCTTTAAACTTCCCTCTATTGCTCCCACCCGTGCAACTCAATCACTGGCAGCAAGGATGGGAGCTCTGGAGTGGACGAGCTCACCATTTCACCACGGGGTAATCCCTACACCCCTTCCTGCCCTGGCCAGCTCAATCAGAGTTGACTTACGAGGAGAGACTGAAGGAACTAGGCCTATTTAGTCTGCAGAAGAGAAGACTGAGGGGGGATTTGATAGCAACCTTCAACTACTTGAAGGGGTGCTCCAAAGAGGAGGGAGCTAGGCTGTTGTCGGTAGTAACAGAGGACAGAACAAGGAGCAATGGTTTCAAATTACAGCTGGGGAGGTCAAGGTTGGATATTAGGAAAAACTTTCTCACTAGGAGGGTGGTGAAGCACTGGAATGGGTTACCTAGGGGGGTGGTGGAATCTCCATCTTTGGAAACATTTGAGGCATGATTAGACAAAACCCTTGCTGGGATGATTTAGTGGGAGTGGTCCTGCTTTTAGCAGGGGGTTGGACTAGATGACCTCATGAGGTCCCTTCCAGCCCTATGATTCTATGATTTTATGAAATGTAAAGGATAAAGGTCAAGTGTAAATAATAACATATGCTTGTTAGCACATCAGGTAGCTGCCTGTCCCTGACTGGAACGCAATAAACCTATATGCAGTTGGGTTGGACCCACTTCACATTCATATCCAAGCCCAATCTTTCAGAGACTGCTTGTGACCCAGTGAATACAAATCAGTCAGTGGCTAAATGGATACACTTTAAAGGGAGAATGGCAATGATGAGTTCGGGGGGCTTTTTTCTTCCAGTGCACCAAGTGACACAGTTGGTTTCAGAAAGAAGGGATGAGTGAAAACTCATTTGCTCCAGTATTGCTGATCCCATTCACATTTTCAGATGCCACTCAAAGGGTACAGAATAGTGTTTTTGGTCTCCTTGGTGGTCCTCCCTATCTTTCCTCAGGGAGGGGACTGATTCTCCAAGTTTGAGATTTCTTTTTCACTTTCCTATTGGAGAAGAAAGTACCAGCTAGGGGTTCTCATATTCCTTTTTTTGCTGGAACCCCCTTTGAAAATCTGTCAGACTGTGGTGACCTCTCCCCCCCCCCCAGTGATGACCCCCTATGCCATCCTTACCTCATGACCTCCTGAGGCATCATAACCCCCAGTTTGAGAACCCCTGAGCTAGAGTGGGAGTTAGCTACAGATTCCAAAACAGAAATTGTTCTCACAAGAATTGGGTGGTGCACATCCCAGAATTCTGAAGGAACACTTTCTCATCATTCCAGAACAAGAGGATGTCTTTCAGCTTCACTGGATGGCAACATATTTAATGCCATTACTTTTACTGTTACAAGCTTGCACACAACTCATAATTAACCCGTGGAACTCACTAGCACCAGTTTCCAATGAGGGCAAGAGTTTTAAAGGGTTTTTTGAAAACTTGAGTTATTTATGTGAAGAATAAGTACCTCCATTTTCTATAGGTAGTATAAAACTTGTGAGGGATGTCAATCCTCACGTTTCAGATGATAAATCAACTACTAACTGCCTGGAGCTAGATTAATTGATTTTAAGGCCAAGAGGGATCATTAGAGCATCTAAGAAATGTCTCCTAGGGGCAGGTTATTCTCTAATTGTTCATGAGAAGGGAGTGAGGGGGTTCTGGCACCCTTCTGTGCAGCATCTGGCACTGATCACAATTGGATACCGGGTTCTGTGGATCATTGATCTGATGCAGTGTGGCAGCTGCTGTTTCTATTCAGATTTGTTTGTCATAGAATCATAGGGCTGGAAGGGACCTCATGAGGTCATCCCCCCCAACCCACTGCTAAAAGCAGGATCAGTTCCACTAAATCATCCCAGCCAGGGCTCTGTCTAACCAAACCTTAAATATCTCCAAAGACGGAGATTCTACCACCTCCCTAGGTAACCCATTCCAATACTTCACCACCCTCCTAGTGAGAAAGTTTTTCCTAATATCCAACCTCGACCTTCCCAGCTGTAATTTGAAACCATTGCTCCTTGTTCTGTCCTCTGTTACCATCGAGAACAGCCTAGCTCCCTCCTCTTTGGAGCACCCCTTCAAGTAGTTGAAGGTTGCTATCAAATCCCCCCTCAGTCTTCTCTTCTGCAGACTAAATAAGCCTATTCCCTTCGGTCTTTCCTCGTAAGTCATGTGCCCCAGCCCCCTAATCATTTTTGTTGCCCTCCGCTGGACTCTTTCTAATTTGTCCACATCCTTTGTGTAGTGGGGAGCCCAAAACTGGACACAGTATTCCAGATGCGGCCTGACCAGTGCCGAATAGAGGGGAATTATCATATCCCTTGATCTGCTGGCAACATTCCTAATGCATGCGTGTTTAGATCCAGGGATTTGGTTCCTCCCAACTGTCTCATAAAGCACCGGTCCATATAGAGGGACTGCCATACCATTCTGCACTTGTCAGCTGCTGCCGCTTGCCAGCTTCTTTTTTTTTTTTTTTTAAAAAGCAGCTCTCTGCCTTTGATGATGAAGCTTTTTTGGTCATCAAGTCTCTATTTTCCCCACACTTCCATTAACTTGCCCCTTTCTCAACCCACAGAGGTTACATGTGGCTTCCTGCTACTTGAACCACAGGTCTTAATACAGTGAAACTGACAGCCAGCACTTTGGAATGAGGACATAGAGCGTGCGAAGCAGAACCCTGCTGTATGTAGGAGCATAGATTCAATAAGTGATGTTTCAGTGCTGTGGAGCCACCATCTCATTTACTTGGTCTATTGTGCAATATTGCACCTATCTGCATGAGAGTGAATTTCTTCCAGAGCCGCCTCTCTTTGCCTCTGTACAGAACAAATCAAGTAATGCCTCAAAGCAAACCAGGTTTAATTACTTGTATCTGAGACTGGGTTTGTCCCTTTGCTTTCCCGCTGTGGAAAAGCACTGGTTGCAATGCTGTGACTCCATTTATTCCACCCGCAATGAGTTGATTTCTGATTCTATCCCTTGCTATGCAGACATCCTCCCTGACTGATCCCTCCAGCTTTGTTGTATCATGTCATTTTGGGTGGGGAGGGGGAAGGGTCGATGACTTTGAAGTTCCTTTTATCATCACTCTTCCACTCTCTCTTGTTTTCATTCTCTCTCTCTCTGCTTTTGCTCTTGCCCTGCCTCTCTCTTGCCCTCACTTTTTCTTTTCTTTTTACTCTGCCTCTTTCAATGTTCTCCTTTGCATTAATAATCTGTGGCTTTATTTCTCCAGTAGCTGCGGTGTCCGCTTCGATGCTTCTTGTCAGCTCTTGCCTATCTTCCTCCCTCCATCTTGTGATGTAGCGCTGTCTTTCCCCATCTGTCTGATTGTCTTTCTGCTTTTTATCTGGGCGCAGGGCTTCAGGTGCTGAAGTTCTCTGGTACAGCATGGAACGTTTCAGATTGCCTCTGCGGGCTCGATAATTACCAGTCACAGAGCGGTCACATGGGCCTTCCAGCCAAACCCATCACTCTTCTTCTCCCCCTGCCATAAGAGGTGATGTCTCAGAGATGCATTTCTTCTTTAAAGAAGTCTGGAGGAAAAGTTGAGAGGCACTGAGGGTAGCACCCCCCACCAGGCACGCTCTGATTATCATGTCACACTTGCCACCGGTGTAGACTTTGGGAAACTAAGCAGGTGTCTCTTGTACTAAAGAAAAGGGGAAAAGAGGAGAAATAAGGAAGGGGTGTGTGGCAATCTGTCTTTCTGCTGATCTCTCTCTTAGGGTTCCTATTCCTATATCACTGCTTCTCTTGGCCAAAAATTGAACTCTGACATTTTTAGTCTGGCCTCAAAGGCTTTTAGTCTGTGTTCAGTTTCTATATATCATTACCTTTCAATGGGATTTTGGCTTCCAAGTGACTTGCGTGCTTTTGCAGAGGTTAACGTATATCTTTGATGATAAAAATGAAGGGCCCATCGTGCTGACAAAGTGCAGTCCAGTGATGCACTATGTACTAAGGCCCCTCACTCCCGACCTGCCTCACCCTTTACTATTTCCATCCTGGGCTCCTCGCACAGCTCTGCCACTTCATCTCACTTATGACCTGCAGCCTTTCTGCTATTCCAGTGGGGGCTTCCCCTTCTAAAACAATACTAGCACTGGCTAATCTATGGAGGGAAATGGCAGGTCGCTTGAGTGAAGAGTATGTTCTCGGTTGGGCAGTTAATTAAGTCTATGTGATTTGTAGCTGATTAGCATCCCTCAATCATTCTGGATCAAGATCAGAGCCAGTTTTCTGGCCTGACTAAAAAGGGAAATTGATGAATTCTCAGAAGGGAGGAAGGAATTGATAGTCTGCTTACACAGAGAGCTCATCATTCCTGCTTCCTGCCTGCACTATAAGCAAGATCCTGATTCAAGCTATCAGGGAACGTGGCAGCTCTGCAAACAGCAGTCACGTTGAGATTATGCAAGGAGCCAGCCAGCCACCCTGCATATGAATGGGGTGTGGGTCCATCTGTGGCTGTGGAGCCACAGATATAGTGACTCAGATGGTGGCAGCAGGGAAATGTGCTGCTGCTTCCTAAAGGGGAACAGAATTGATGCTCCGTTCCCTGTGGTATCCACGCTGATGGGATATCTCTGCCTTTCCCATGTCTGGTGAGGATAGGGGGAGAAATCCTACCTGTGCAAATCCCTGATCACTCAGACAGGTCCTGGTCTAAAGTCATATCCACACAAAAACATTGTAACTATGTTGGCAGTGCTGTTATACTGAAAGAAAGGGGATTATGCCGAGATAGTTATTCTCCCATAGGAAGTATTGCATTAGAATGATTTGATTGATTTATTGATTGATTAATTAATTAATTAACTGCAATAATAATAATAATATTATAACTGCATCCACACTAGGAGTTTTACTGGCACAACTATTTTGGTTAAAGAAATAAAAAAGAATCACATTCCTATCCAAAATAGCTATACAGGTACAGACCATGTGTGCAGAACATGCCTCCCTCTGTCTGAGGCACTGGGGTGGTGATTTATAGAGCAATGACTTCTGACTGGGAAACTGAATTCCTGAGTGTTACTATCGGAGTATACCACATATGCCAGGCAATAGGTGGGTTCCTAGAGCATGGATGGCACACTCAATATTGCCAACCCCAAACATTCAAAAATCATGAGTCAGACTCACTGAAAATCATGAGATTGGGTTTAGAAATCATGAGATTATGTAAAACAATAGATTGGGTGCTCTTTTGATTTGCCTGCTGCTCCCTGAGCCTTTAGGGTCCACTGAGGCCATATTTTGAAGCTTTCTCCATAGCCATAAGGGCTAAAAACTGACTTCTTTAAGAGTGAAGGCTGAAATCATCAGATATCCACTTGACTCCTGGAGCTGGGGCTTTAAGGAGAAGAATAATTGTCATGAGACACATGACACAATCGTGACCATTGGCAGCACTGTATCACTACTCACCATTATTCTTATGGGTTTAGTTAAAAAGAAGTGGAGTTACCACCAGCAAAATGAAGAGGACTCTGCAGAGCCTTTTAGCCCCGTGCCCCCCCCCCCCCCCCAAGGGAACTGCCAACAAACAGAACAAAAGTGAGAAGAGTTCTGGGGAGTAACAGGCAGATGTGAGCGCAACAGCCACAAAATAATAGAACCCAACAGAAAGCGAGTGGTGGATGGATTTTACTTCTTTCCACTTCTGCCAGCTTCCCAGGGTAGGGCCATGTTTAAATGCAAACCTTCTAAATCAATAGACAATTAATAATAAACCCCCCATGACTGTGATATCCTGGTGGTAAAGAGGGCTTGGAACTGTGTTTAGGCCCTCATTCAGCAAAATGCTTAACTTTATGCAAGTGCTTTAGTCTCTCTAACTTCACAGTGTAAGTTATGCACAAGCTTAAGTGCTTTGCTGATTCAAGGCCTTGACACCAGTGACTGGCCCAGCGTCATTGATGGGCTCCCGCAGGTCCTTAAAAAGACACTGTCTTGATGAAGGCGTATTCAACTTCAACAATCTCATTTTGTACAACACCTTCTGCTGGGCAAGTCTGGGATTACAGTAGCTGTAAATTGCCTCTAGCCTGGAATTTTGCATTATTCTCTTCTATTCTCTTGCTGGAAGGTACTGAAGTAGCAGTGAGTTTCCTATAATCAGCCCTGCTGCAGCATTCCCTACAGCATCTTCTGCCTGGAACGGTTAGGACTAAAGTGCTGTGCAGGGTGTTCCCAAACAGGGCTCAAGCATCATTGTTTAGGGCCCAGTACAAACTTGTAACATAGGCTCCCTGATATTAGGCAGTGGCAGCCTAGGCTGGGCCCCACAGGGCCTCTCGGCCCAGATAAAATATACCCTTCTTCCCCCCATGTTGGACTCCTGTTCCCAGCTGTCTCTTCCTGAGTATATAATGGAATGAAAATCAGGGTGAATGAGGACTTGCCATTTTTCCCTCTTAACTGTTGTATTTGTGTCCATGCTCATTAGGCAAGGAAGGGCTTAGTAGACCAGGAAGACCAGAGAAAACAACCTTAGTATGTTGGTTCTGGGGTTTTCTTTACAGAGCTTCTGGCATTATTTTATCTAACAGACGTGTTCTCCTTGTAGGATCCCACTTTGCAACACAATGGAGAATTTATTTGGCACCCTTGGTGCATGTGACTAGAAGTGGGTGATGTTTTCCCTTTTGAACAAGTAGCATTTGCCCCATTTTCCTTTCTCTCTTGCCGTTTGGGGCTTAGGGCAGCAGGGGAAATTGTCAGCTGAATTCTGCAGACACACACGAACCGACAAGATTACAGAAAGCTTCTTGCTGCTTGCAGTAGCACGACTCGTATGAGAAGGCAAGCTTTGAGTGGATATTTCAGCCATGGCAAGCTGTGATGCTCTCCAAAGAAGGCAGATGGTATTTCTGATACGAATACAGTAGGCTGGATTTGAAATGTTTAATGTTACCTTCTGTCCCTATTTATTTTCTGCAAGGAGCTGAGCCTTGGAGTGTTCCACAGAGGTAATGTTCTAACAGGATAATCAAAAGGTTAATGGAGTATAGGTCAGCAAATGCGAATACGGGACCTGTGAGTGACTGCGGTCTTGACCCAGGCAAAACTCCATTTGAAGTCAAAGGGAGCTTTTCCAGTGTAAGAACTGTAGGATCAGGCCAGTCGGAGCTCATTTATTTTATTTACTTATTTTTAAATTAATAAAAGGACACTTCTTCAAGGTTTTAGGCATCCTAACACATCACTAATCATACAACAAAATGCCAGCAACATCAAATAATTATTTCAACAGCAATTCCATCAGCCAACCCCTTAGAGATTTCTTTCTTACCTTCCATTGTTTTGGGATGTGTACGTGCTGTACTCTTCAAATAACCCTGTACATTCATGCTGAATAGTGGCCCCTATAAGCAGTAGAAAAAAAAAATACTTCAGCACCCTTTTTGTAGTCCAAACCCACAATTGCTTAGCCTCACTGTTCACATTCAGGTACAGATACAGTCCCCAAGATAGCTGCACTTTGTCCACCCCACCATCATAAAGTAGCCAGAAGGGACCATCAGACCATTTAATCTGACTTCTTGTGTATCACAGGCCACCAGCACCACCCAGCACCCACATGCTCACCCCAACAGTTAGACCAGTGTTGTACAACCACAGAAGACTAGACTAGTTGGGCCATGATTAGACAATAAGTGGGACTGAGGTGCGCCAGTGTTCAGCTCCTCTGCCATGGCAGGGAAATGATTAAATGAGAGATACCAGGTCATCCTGGGAGTGACTGGCACCCACACACTGTAGAAGAAGGTAGAAAACCCACAGGGGCCCTGCCAATCTGGCTTGGGGAAAAATTCCTTCCTGTCCTCTCATATGGCGATCAGTTAGACACTGGGTATGTGAGCAAGGACCAGCCAGACAGACAGTTTGAGAGAGTGAATACTTGCCACCTCAGAGCCCTAGCCTGCCCCACCCAGCTTCCCATCTCCCATTATGGCCATCTTTCAGGAAATGGCAGATGAGGCCTTTGCTGCTGTTCTGTCTGTGGCTGCTGATGAATTGGGTCTTGATAGCCTATCACCGATTTCCATCCAAATAACACTTCTCGACAGCGCACCCATCTGTTTGCTGGAGGGGGATCTGGGGACAAGAGTTGTGGGAGTGACAGAAACAACATAAACTGCTATAAGTGCTTCAGCAACATACTGGGAAATGAATACACTGCATGCTGCTGTCTCTGCGTCTCTACGGGAGAAGAGGCAGAGTAGAGAAATGCTGAAGAAAAATGATAGGGCTGGTGCGTGGAGAAGGGGAAGGATTTGGGGAAGGGAGTGCAACCTGTTAATTCACCCTCTGAGGAGACTCCCAGTGATTCATAGCCATACCCCAGTGATCCATCAGCTTCTCATCAGATCCTTATGCTCTGTTCAGCTAGTGAGGGGGTTGTGTCTGCCATTAGGAGGACACAGCAGCCTCATCCCCCCTTATGAGATCTTTTCAGGTTCACCTTTCCTTTCATAATTAGTGACAGGCTGAGACTGGAATGCTTCAAAACATTATGAGGTTTTGATAAAACAGGACCCTGATCTGAACTCCACATTCACACTGCATTTAACTCAAACTCTAACTGAGGTGGACTTGCAAAATCACCCTGGTTAATTACATAAACGAGTGCGGGAGGAAGGAACTGCTGTTTCTCCAGAATTAATTTCAAATCCAGCTGGCATTTGGGACACAGGGGTTCTCAAGCACTCTCTCTCCTCTGTGTGCTGCAAAAATCTACTCCCTTGCCTTGTTGGTGCTGAAAACCAGAAGCAATAAGATGCACCAGCAAGCCAGACAAGGAAAAGAAAGACCCACTTCTGGAGGTGGGGAGGAGGGGGGCGCCAGAAATAAAAGTGCTGAAACAGGAAGCATAGTGAGAAATAAACTGAAGTAGGTTTGGAAAGCACCTTTCCTTTGATGGAACACTTCAGATTTTCAAGGGATTGTCTCACATCATTCTTGTGGGTAATTCAGATGTAATTTCAGGCAAGGGTACGGTTAAGTCATGAATTACTTTGGACAGGGGCAGACTGTCATGTATTTTGTTCTGTTTATTCAGGTTCCTGTGCCTCCCTCATGAGCACTTTGTTGAGTCACACTGATGTGACTATGGCTATGTCTACACTGGGGAATTTAGGTCGACTTTACTAAGTTGACATTAATAAGTCGACTTTAAGTTGACCTTATTAAGTCAACTTAGAGAGTCCACACAGGACTCCTAAGTCGACTTAAGGTGAGCCATACTAAGTTGACTTAGAGAGTCTACACCAGACTCTTTAAGTTGACTAGTTAGGTCCATGGGGAGTTGAGGCTTCTCGGCTCCCCAGGCTAGGAGGGCTTCTCCTGGGGAGAGGGCTGGCTCTCCCCAGGCAGCAAGCCCTGGAGTGGTCCGGGGGAGAAGGGAGCGTGGAGCTCCCTTCAGCCCCGGACCAGTCAGCTCCCTTCTGCTTGGGACTTCTCAGGTCCCGGGCAGAAGGGAACCCTCCTAGCCGGGACTGCTCGGGTCCGGGGGAGAAGGGAGCCCCACGCTCCCTCCTAGCTGGGACCCTGTGGTCCCGGCCAGGAAGGAGAGCAGGAGACCTGCGCTCCAGCTGCCGGCTGCTCAGCAGCTGGAGTGCAGGTCTCGGGGAGAAAGGAGACCATGCTCCCTCTTATCCAGGACTGTGTGGTCCCGGCCAGGAGGGAGAGTGGGAGACCCGCGCTCCAGCTGCCGGCTGCTCAGTAGCTGGAACGTGGGTCTCCCACGCTCCCTCCTGGCCGCGACCGCTCGGTCCTGGCTAGGAGGGATGGCGGGGCTCCCTTCTGGCTGGGACTTGAATGGTTCTGGCCAGAAGGAAGCGGCAGCTCCCTTTTTGCTGGGACCTGCAGGGGTCCTGGAGAGAAGGGAGCCACCAGCTCCCTTTTTGCC
>ML685767.1:4763782-5008345 GCA_007922175.1 Pelusios castaneus
GTGGTTTTGAAAACTCCATTAGGTGTCCATCTGCAGGTTCAGGCACTGTGAAATACCTTTGCAAATCTGGCCCTTAGCCTCTCCGTGGTAATGATACTGATTTACTGCACAGCTGGATAGGAAGGCTAATTTCACGAGTGTGACATGTTACTAGCTCTCAGTCTCAAGGCAGGTCTACACTGCCTGCTGTTTTCAGTGGTAGACAAATGAAGTTACTCAAGATAACTTGCATATCTCAGTTTGATTGCCCTGAGACTGGCATATGCACTGCCTGAGTCGAAGAGAGGGGCCTCCCTTTGACTCAGCACTACTCGAGTTGCCAGAATGGTGTTCCGAGATCAGCTTCCCAATAGACTGAGCGGTCTTCACAGTAGAGACTAGCCCTCAGCGCCTTCCACAGTTAACTGCTCTTCTGCTTCTGTCATGAGGATTGCAGTCTGAGGTGTCACCATTAGTTGACATTGCAGGTCTGGAAGCAGCCAGATCCACTGCACAGACTGCAAAACAGAAATGATCCCAGAGTGCTTCCTCCCTGACCCTCTTTCTTTATGAAGAGGAAGATTTTAAAAAAAAATCACTGCAGTAATCTCACCTCAAGGAAAATGTGTGAATGGCCAGAAGAACCAGCTGTGACTTGAGGGAGTGAACCCTAGCGGGGCCTCTCTTATCTAGAAGTCATTTATACAGGCCAGCATCTTAAAGCTGCACCCTCCAGGCAAATGTTAGTCAAGCCATCAGATTCGTTTCTAGCTTAGTGAGCAGCATGGTATCCCTCCAGAGCATGGTGTTCCTACTGACCCCACAACAACTCAGAAAGCTTCTTTGGATGTATTTGTTAGGGAGAGGGTTCTGTGTGCTAGTAGAGTTACATCGCTCTGAATGGCTGCCTCAGCATAATCCGAATGATCTGCTTGGAAAATGTCTGACCCTTCCCAAGAGGCTTCTTGAAAACCGACTGTGAATATTTCTCTTATCTTCAGGTGACAGTCTTCATCCTCTCTCTCTGAAAGGTAATATTTGTGTGAATAGTGCTGATGAGACTCATTGGCCTCTTTGAATTCTCAACGAGAGCTGATGGTACCATGAGAAGTGCTGGCATGCCACCCCCAGAGACTGAACTCCTTTATAAGTCCACAAAATAGGGCCAGCCTGGTTAGCTGCTGGGCAAGCTTCCACCCACTGCTCCATCAGTGTATCTCAGCCTGCTCTGAAGGAGATCCAGATGAGGAATGAGAAGGGAGTTCATTCCCAATGTCCCAGTCAATCCCAGTTGAGATGGGTCTTCAGTACATGCCCTCTGTCTCTTTCACATGATCAGTGCTCGGAGAGTTTATATGAGTATTTGTACAAAACAGGTGCCTCCGTTAAAACTGGGTTTCATGTTGTGATGGCTCTTCTACAATCTACAAAATAACGATATCACTGTAATGTAGCTGCAAGGATTGTCAGTCCATGCTCCAGCCTGCAGACACCGGTTGCTATTAGCAGCTGGGACTAGGGCTGTGAGAGGTGGAAAACCAATACTGTCGCTCTCTGTGTGCCATACCCACCTGCCCTCCACCCTCCCATCACTTTCTCACCCGACTTCTGGTGTTATAATGACACACCACAAATGTCATGGGAGTGACAGTGACATCCCTGGGACTTTCTCTATCATTGGGGTAGCACCCATGCACATATATGTCTACAAGAGGGGGGTCATCTTGTTTGCCATAAAGCCTTTTCCGTCAGGGAGGCATGAGTGAGTGGGTGAAATTTAACTCTGGTGGCACTGTGGTTGGAGGATGGAGAAGGTAGACCACTTGATGCAGCAGCGGCACTTTGCATAGCAAACCCAGAATACAGTTCTCAGTTCTGACCTCTCACCATCCCCAGTTGGCAGGGGCAGGGAGGACTCTGTTGTATACTCAGCCTTTAGTGGCGGCATGTGAAAGAGAGCTGAACAATCTTCAGCTCCATCTGGCCTATACCATTGATGGGATCGAAGGGTAGTTGGGGTCCAGGATGCAAGCCCGAGAAGCTCTCAAAATGCTGTTTGGGGGGTGAAAAGCCCCTACCAAGACGGAGAGATAGCAGGGCCCAGGCAACTCATGCCTCCCCACACCCCATTTGGGTTGCCCTGATCTTTTAATATTTCTACAGCACTTCAGTACGGTGGCTGATATAATAAGTGGTGGCAATGTAGATGTTGTGTCATTGTTGTCAGACCTGGAGATTGTTGCAGAATCCTATTGAATGCTGGAGGAAGGGAAGAGACATGGTGGAGTCTTAAATAATACCCTAATTTCTGTTCTCACCCTCAACAGGTGTTATGTAGAAGACAGAAGCTCCAAAGTGGCCTGGTTAAACCGTTCCGGCATAATTTTCGCTGGACAGGACAAGTGGTCCCTGGACCCTCGGGTAGAACTGGAGAAACGGACCCCTTTGGAATACAGCCTCCGAATCCAGAAAGTGGACGTCTATGATGAAGGGTCCTATACATGCTCAGTGCAGACACAGCATCACCCCAGGACTTCCCAGGTTTATTTGATTGTGCAAGGTAAGAAACAAGAATTGGAGATGGACGAAGAGTTGAGGTTAGGGTCACTTCTTCCTTGAGAATCTATGTTGCAAAAGACTGGAGAAGAGAATCCAGAGACCACTGAGCCAACAACCTGTGCAAAAAGTAATATTGGCACTCTGTGGGCAATTCCTTCTGTTCACACCACATCAGTAGTGTCATCTTTCACTGCGATACACATAGCCAAGCACTTCCTTACTTACAAAGGCTTGACACGGCAGAGAATGTAAATGATACCAGAGCTGTTCCATTGCACACTAGGACCAGCTCTGACTGTATTGACACTTACGCAAATAAATTTGTTTTTATCCCCCTTGCCAGACACACTACATACTAGCTGCCTTATCTCGTTCCCAGATCTTTCCCCAGGTTATCCTCATCACTTTGCCTTTCTCATGTCACCTTCCATCTCTTTTCCCTCATACTCTCCTGCCTTCTCTCTTCTGTTCCTCCCTCTGAACAAGGGTGAGGAATTGGGTTTTTGGCCAATCCCATACACTATCGGCATTGGTCCATAGGCAGTTTTGGCTAGATGGCTCCTCCTGACAGTGGATACATCTTCCAGAGTCACAGCTCCTGTGAAACGTGGTACTTGGTGCAGCTCTCAAACCACTTTAAGGCCACAAACGTCTCACCTCTATTTCTCAGCTACCAATTTACTAATTCTCCACATTAGAGTCACAGAGAATTGGTGGTTGAAATCAGTATCAGACATACATGTAATTTATCTTAAATACGTATACGGTGGCATGTCTTATGTACATACTACAGACTTATACAGATTTTGCATTGTCATTCAGACAGTAGTTGGTTATTTCTCCAGTTTTACTAGTAACCCAAAAGGCTGTGGATTTTATTTGGAAATTCAAAACAGGAAGCTTACGAAAAGCTCCAGTCTCCCTTTCTGTGGTAACACATGGCATATTCAGTGCTAACAAGCACGTAGAATATGTACTTTCACTTTATGGCATGTATGTGTATGGAGAGGTGATACTCTGCACATGAAATATGTGAGCCAGATAGCTTGTCACACGTACAAGCATATACACAGACTCTCTCCCACACTTGCATACTCAAACTTCAGTTTCTAAGACTTTTGTGACTGTTTATTGGAAAGCAGTGCATAAAAAGTGCATGTTGCAGAGCCTGGCTCTTCATTCTCTGTAACTTCTATGGTAGAGGAAAACTAATCAACTAGTTTTTGTTTTTTGGGGTTTTTTTGCTGGTGAAATCAAATAACGAGCCATTTCCATTTATCTCTCAAGAAAAAGACGGGCAGAAATGAATTTTAGTGCCAGGCACATGTATTTCGAATTTTGATCATGCGGATTAGAGATGGGAGCAAGTAACAAAGTTCAGATTGGGAACCCAGTTTCCCTTTGGATTTGGCAGTGCTCAGTTTGGAACATCTCCCAAGTTCAGGCCCATTGCTAATACCATTCAAATGCATGCTTTGAGCCCCGTACAAGTTGACAATGGGGCTGTGCCTATCCCTTATTGGCAACTCTTGCAGTTTGATCACAAGTCTCATGATGTGTGCCACATTCCATGGTGTAATCCAAACCTGCGAGGTGCTGTATCACTGCATACCCTGTAAACCTCGGTTCCTTAAATTCTCTGCTGCTGTGGTGCGCAGCCCAGACACCAATAGCCAGCAGACAAGCATGCAGTATCCCAAGTCGCTGTGTGCTCTGCAGCACTGGTTCAACACTCTGATTCCAGCAGCCTGCTTGTTACACATCGGTCATACTCTAACCTCTGCCAGCCTTGCTTACACCTGGCAAAATGACCTCAACACTCCCCATTTCGAAATTTTCTCAAAACTGGGTGTCCTGCAGCATGCAGCTCTTCCCCGGACCATTTAGAGGAATAATAGGGTTAGTTTGAAGAAACAAAATGCACAGCTTCGGCTGTAGTTACTTGTCACTTCAATTCAAACACAGCACTGAGTTGGTTTAGATTAAAAGTAAAACAGGTTGACTTACAGAAGGAGATAGGCCAGGGGTGGACATCCCCTCGCACGTGTGCTGACAGTGGCACGCGAGTCCATCCAGAGAGACATGCATCACCCTCTGCAGTGCCACAGAAATTGCCATTCAAGCCACTGAATGCCACTCTGGGTAGCTTCTTTCAAGGGCAACTAGAGTGGGGAAGGGAGTTTCTGCGCAATGCCTGTGCTCCAGGCATACTGCAGAAAAAAGCTGCCCAGAGCAGCTCCTTGCCACAGTGTGCCACTGTCAAAAGGAGCCACCCCAAGCAGCTTCTTTCCCTGAGAGGAGCCACTCTGGGCAGCTTCTTTCTGTGGTTTGCCTGGGGGCCCCATCCCCAGGCATACCGCCAAGAGGAGCTACTCGAATCGGCTTCTTTCCGTGAGTGGCTCCTTTCAGAGGCATGCACGGGAAGCACTTCCCCCCACCCTCCAGCTGTGGCTGCTGCTGAATTTTTAGGTGGCCACTGCTTTTTCTCAGCTGAGGGGGCTGCCAGCACCTGCTGAGGGTTGGGCAGGAGGGAACAGCACAGTGGTTGGCAAAGGTTGCCAATCCCTGAGATAGGCTTTTAAGTGAGTACGGTTATGAAGGATAGAGTTGGGAATGGCTACAAGCAAATCAAAGTGAAAAATATTTTCTAAAGGCTAAGACTTAACAAAAGCACAGTCTTGATTCAAAGTTAGATTATTACCAAGCTACCTTCCAGCAAGATGGCCATTCACCCCATCAGTCAGGATCCCCCATGAAGTCCAAAGTGGTCGGTTCCTTTGTCGTCCCAGGTCAAAGGGCACTTGGGGTGCTTTGCCTTTCTCTTTCATAATCCAGTGAACATTCAAAATGGATTCTTCTAAAGGTTAGCCCCCAAAGTAAAGTTCATTCAAGTTGTGAGGAAAGAAATGTGGTATCTGCTGGTGAAGGAAATTCGAAGCTTGTTTCTTCCCCCACTGGTGGTTGCTAAAAAGCAAATGAGTGGCTAGTTGATGTGTGGTTGCTACTCAACTCCAATGACACCTGGCCGGAGGTGCTGATCTATCCTTTAGTGGGAGAAACCTGTTTACCCACTCCTCAGATGTGTCTAGTAAACACCTTTTAGTTCTGTTTCCTGCATATTAGATGTTCCCTGGGTGGTCACCATACACACAGCACCCAAGAATATTAAATGATTAGTGTGTTTTTAGTTTTCCAATGATATCTTAGATGACATATGTCAGATACAGTTTATAACATTACTGAATTGGGGCATGCTGAGCTGGTCAGGCCAGCTGAAATTTGCTGCCAAATACCAATGCAGCCCTGGTCCACTTGCATTTGGGATGCTGTTAGGCTCACAATGAGATGTTTATTCTTAAATCCTTAACTCCTGCAATCCTGTGATTAGGTAAGTATTTCAACTTTCATTTGGGTTTTAAAGTAAGTTTGTAGCCCTCCTGTTTTCAGAAAAGAGCCCCAAAACATGCCCTGAGCATACCCCCAAGGCTCAAAATCCAGAAGGGGAAAAAAATGTTGTTTGAGAAATAATCTAATGATTATGAATTTTGAACACATGGAGCTGGCAATGCAGGAAATTCCCTTTTCTTCCTTCAGGGTACTTTTGTCGCACTGGTTACCATTTTTCTTTTGATGGGCCTTGGAGTTCATCTGATCAATTGATAGGTTCTGACTGGTACAAATGACAGTTAACTTGGATACTGATTGATGCGAGGCAGTTTGGTTATATTCATGGAATTTAATTAATTCACTTGCTTACATATTTTTTTTAATTTCAGTGTGTCTCTGTAAAAATACCAGCTATCCCAACCTGTAGGGACCTTTGGCAGATATTAAAAAAACCAAAAAAACCCAACAATACAGTGAAGGCCCAAACAAAAGGAACAAATTTGTCTGCATACGAAAGAAACCAGACCTCAGAACTGAAACCTCCCCTTCCTTTTGAACTCCTGGAGAATAACATGAAAAGATGGACTGAGTGTAAGGTGATAGCCCGGGTCTTGGGGGGACCTGGGTTCAGTTTCTTCCTCTGCCACCACCTTCCTTTGTAACCTTGGGCATGTAATTTAGTCTCTCTGGGTCTCAGTTTCCCATCTGTAAAATGGGAATAGTAGCACTGCCCTACCTCATGTGGGTGTTGTGAGGATAAATGTACTAGATTGTGAGGTACTCAGATGCTTCAATGATGGGGGCCCTATAAAAATCAATAAAAATCCTCACATACCTAAATATCGTAAGTGCCTAGCCAAATAACTGGACTTTGCCACGTCCTAAAGGATGCTGTGTTTAAATTATTCCAGACCCAAATGGGAGCGAAGTCTGAAGCTGACAGCCTCTTATGGAAAACCTCATACTGTTAACTTCCAGCAACACATACCAACGTAGGAGCTTCTTTGCTGACCAGAGCTGCAGCGGTGCATCATGGGAGAGGGGCAGCTTCTTAGGTCCAAACTCATTTAGAGTTTCATAGTTTAGAACCACTTCCATCCAGTCATCACAGTCTGACAGAGTGCTTTAGTACCCTATTTAGAACCCTATTTTAGGCTTGGCCTTCAAAACATCCCTTGGCAATAGAATCATAGAATCATAGGGTTGGAAGGGACCTCACGAGGTCATCTAGTCCAACCCCCTGCTAAAAGCAGGATCACTTCCACTAGATCATCCCAGTCAGGGCTCTGTCTAACCAAACCTTAAATATCTCCAAAGATGGAGAATCTACCACCTCCCTAGATAGCCCATTCCAATGCTTCACCACCCTCCTAGTGAGAAAGCTTTCCTAATGTCCAACCTTGACCTCCCCAGCTGTAATTTGAAACCATTGCTCCTTGTTCTGTCCTCTGTTACCCTTGAGAACAGCCTAGCTCCCTCCTCTTTGGAGCAACCCTTCAAGTAGTTAAAGGTTGCGATCAAATCTCCCCTCAGTCTTCTCTTCTGTAGACTATATAAGCCGAGTTCCTTCAGTCTCTCCTCATAAGTCATGTGCCCCAGTCCCCTAATCATTTTTGTTGTCCTCCACTGGACTCTTTCTAATTTGTCCACATCCTTTCTGTAGTGGGGAGCCCAAAACTGGACACAGTATTCCAGATGCGGCCTGACCAGTGTCGAATAGAGGGGAATTATCACATCCCTCGATCTGCTGGCAATACTCCTACTGATGCAGCCAAGTCTCCCTGGATCCTGTCCCTGCCCTCCAGAGTATCTACCATTCCCCCCAACTTGGTGTCATCCGCAAACTTACTAAGCACGCAGTCTATTCCATCATCAAGATCATTAATGAAGATGTTGAATAGAACCGGCCCCAGGACCGACCCCTGGGGCACTCCACTCGTTACCGGTTGCCAACCAGACATCGAGCCATTGATTCCTACCCGCTGAGCCCGTTGATCTAACCAGTTTTCAATCCACCTTACGGTCCACTCGTCCAACCCATACTTCCTTAACTTGCTGATGAGAATGCTGTGGAAAACCATATCAAAAGCCTTGCTAAAGTCAAGGTATACCACGTCAACGGCTCTTCCCGCATCCACAAATCCAGTCATCTCATCATAGAAGGAAATCAGGTTGGTCAGGCACGATTTGCCCTTGGTGAATCCATGTTGACTGTTCCTGATCACTCTATTTTCCTCCAAGTGTTTCAGGATGGATTCCTTGAGGACCTGCTCCATGATTTTTCCAGGGATTGAGGTGAGGCTGATCGGTCTGTAGTTCCCCGGATCCTCCTTTTTCCCTTTCTTAAAGATAGGTACTATATTTGCCTTTTTCCAATCCTCCGGGACCACCCCCGTTCGCCACGAGTTCTCAAAGATAATGGCCAGCGGCTCTGCAATCACTTCCCCCAACTCCCTCAGCACCCTCGGATGCAGTTCATCCGGCCCCATGAACTTGTGCACATCCAATTTCATTAAGTGTTCCCTAACCTGACTTTCCAGCACCGAGGGCCGCTCTTCTCTCCATTCTGCGTTACCCCGTGTAGTAGCTTGGGAGCTGGCCCTCCCTGTGAAGACTGAAGTAAAAAAAGCATTAAGTACTTCAGCCTTTTCCGCATCATCCTCCACGAGGATGCCTGCCCCATTCAGTAAGGGACCTACACCACTTCTGATCCTTTTCTTGTTGCTGATATACTTAGAGAACCCCTTTCTGTTATCCTTCATATCTCTTGCTAGCTGCAACTCCAATTGTCCTTTGGCCTTTCTGATTTGATCCCTGCAGTCCCGAGCAATATCTTTATACGCCTCCCTTGTCATCTGTCCAAGCTTCCACTTCTTGTAAGCTTCCCTTTTATGTTTCAGCTCCCCGCAGAGTTCCCTGCTAAGCCACGCTGGTCGCCGTCCACATTTGCTCTTCTTTCTGCACATCAGAATGTTATCTTCCTGTGCTTTTAACAGGGTTTCTTTAAAATACAGCCAGCTGTCTTGGACACTTTTCCCCTTCAGATCAGCCTCCCATGGGATCCTGCTCATCAGCTCCCTAAGGGAGCCAAAATCTGCTTTTCTGAAGTCCAGGGTGTGTGTTCTGCTTCTTTCCTTCCTTCCATTGATCAGGATCCTGAACTCTACCATCTCATGGTCGCTGCTGCCCAGGTTGCCATTTACTTCTACTTCCCCGATCAATTCTTCTCTGTTTGTGAGCAATAGGTCTAGAGGTGCAAGGCCCCTAGTTGGTTCCTCCAGCATTTGTACTAGGAAGTTGTCCTCAATATTCTCCAAAAACTTCCTGGATTGCCTGTGCACTGCTGTATTATCTTTCCAGCAGACGTCAGGATAATTGAAGTCCCCCATAAGAACCAGGGCCTGCGACGATCTGGAAACTTCTGTTAGTTGTCCATAGAACGCTTCATCCACCTCCTCTTTCTGGTCTGGCGGTCTATAGCAGAGACCCACCACAACATCCCCCTTGTTGCATTCTCCCCTAAACTTAACCCATAGACTTTCAACCATCTTGTTTCCACTTTCATAGTGGAGCTTCGAGCAGTCATATAGCTCTTTTACATATAGCGCTACTCCTCCCCCTCTTCTTCCCTGCCTGTCCTTCCTGAACAATTTATATCCATCCATGGCAGTGCTCCAGTCATGCAAGTTATCCCACCACGTTTCTGTTATTCCAATAATATCATAGTTCCTTGTCTGCGCCAGTACTACCAATTCTTCCTGCTTGTTTCCCAGGCTCCTCGCATTTGTGTACAGGCACCTAAGATACCGGGCCCATTGCCCTACTTTGCCCTGTCGATTCTCCCTCCTGTCGCATCTTCCTCCATGCAATTTCTCCCGGTGTCCTCCTTCCCCACTCGCCTGAGGTATTATGACTTCATCAGGAAATAAAAGACAATTATTTGATCCCCCCCCCAGTTCCAACTACCCTCTCTTTTATTCCTGCTGTTACAACCCCAGCACCCCCCAAGTTCCATCCCTTCCCCCAGGTTTCCCTCAGTTTCACTTACCTGTGGGCCTTGGTCACCTTCCCCCTTCGAACCTAGTTTAAAGCCCTCCTCACCAGGTTAGCCAGTCTGCTTCGAAATACGCTCTTCCCCTTCCTGGATAGGAGGAGTCCATCTCTGCCTAGCAGTCCTTCTTCCTGAAACAGCACCCCATGGTCGAGGAAGCCAAAGCCCTCCTGGTAACACCATCTCCACAGCCAGGCATTCACCTCCAGGATGCATCTGTCTCTGCTCAGGCCCCTACCCTTGACCGGAAGGATCGAGGAGAACACCACCTGTGCACCAAACTCCTTCACCCGTGCTCCCAGAGCCCTGTAGTCCCCTTTGATCTGCAGAGGGTCAACTCTCGCAGTATCATTGGTTCCCACATGGATGAGTAGCAATGACTTCCACAGGTGAAGTGTGCATTGTGTGAAGTACTTCCTTTTGTTGTAAACCTGTTATTTATAATTTCAGTGGGTGACCTGTGGCTTTTCTATTAGGTGAAGAATTAAATAGCATTTGCTTATTCACTTTCTCCACACCAGTCAAGATTTTGTAGTTCTTTTTCATATTTCCTCTTAGGCATCTCTTTTCCAAGTTGAAAGATTCTAGTCTTTTTAATATCTTCTCATACAGAAGCTGTTCCATCCCCTTGTTGTTTTTCTTGCCAATCTCTTTGCCTTTTCCATTTCTAACCATTTCACATATTTACTATAGATGCATAGTGAGCTGACCAGAACTTCACACAGTATTCAACGTGTGGGTATACCCTGGATTTATGTAATGGAATTACATAAATTAATGGAATTAGGGTATTTTCTGGTTTACTATCTACCCATTTCCAAATGATTCCTAATATTCTGTTAGGGTTTGTTTATGTTTCTTTGAGGGAGAGAGGGGAGGGGCACATAGAGCCAATGTTTTCAGAGAACTATGATGATTCCAAGATCTCTTTCTTGACTGATAACAGCTAATTTAGGTCCCATCATTTTGTATATATAGTTGGCATTATGTTTTCCCTTACTTTGCATTTATCAACACTGAATTTCAACTGCCATTTTCTTGCCCACTCACCTAGTTTTATAAGATCCCTTTGTAACTCTTCACAGTCTGCTTTTGATTTAACCATCTAGAGTAATTCTGTATATCTGCAAACTTTGCCACCTCACTTTTTACCCCTTTTAACAGATAATTTATGAATTTGTTGAATGCTGGTCTCAATACAGATAACCAAGGGACAGTGCTATTTACCTCTCTCCATTTTGAAAACTGACCATGCATTCCTACTCTTTGTTTTCTCTTTTAACTGGTTACTGATCCATGAGAGGACCTTCACTCTTATCCCATGACTGCTTACTTTGCTTTAAAGCATTTGAGGAGGGAGCTTGTCAAATGCTTTCTGAAAGACTAAATACAGTATATCCAGTGAGTCCCCCTTGTCCACTTCGTTGACCCACTCAAAGAATTTTGATACATTGGTAAGGCAAGATTTCCCTTTACAGAAGCCATGTTGATTCTTCCATAATAAATCATGTTCATCTGTGTGACTGATGAATCTGTTCTTTACTAATATTTCAACCAATTTGCCTGGTACTGAAGTTAGGTGTACCAGCCTGTAAATACTGAGATCGCCTCCAGAATATTTTTTTAAAATTGGCATCATATTAGCTATGCTCTAATCATCTGGTGCAGAAGCTGATTTAAATGGTAGGTTACATACCACAGTTAGTAGTTCTGCAATTTCATATCTGAGTTCTTTCCGAACTCTTAGTGAATACCATCTGGTCCTGGTGCCTTATTACTGTTTAATTTATTTAGTTCATTACTGTTTAATAATTCCTGCAACGCTGAGTAGGTAGCTGGTTGCAGTTGTTGGCAGCAGCCTTGAGAGAGAGAGACGCAGTCACAAACACAAAACCAGCACATTAGGGCTGCAGGCCAAATCCTACAGTTCTTATCCACAACTCTGATTACCTTTAGTGTGTGAAAAGAAGTCAGATGTAGCCTTTGAGAGCTTATTGCCTTTAAAGATCCAGAGTGACCCTTCATTGTTTCACTTTGTAATGAAGATGTATTTGTTTTTGCTGTGTTTTAACTGATTTAAATTTATTAATCATTCTCTTGGGTGGATTAACTGTTTCCTCCGTAAATTAAGCGGCTTTATTTTGGCGAATGGTGCAGCCCTGCAGGCACTGGAGAACGAAATCCTTTATTTCACACAGAGGCTGGGCTAGCCTCCCCGTGTCTCCAGATCGCTCTGCCCATGGACCTCATCCTTGACCCAGAGGGACCCACCTTTAGGGTTGAGAGACGAATTCTGCCGAGGCTCGTGTTAGGAGGACATTTAGGAGCAGTTGTGCTGGTGATTTATATTCAGTGAACACTTCACCATGTGAAACTGTACTGAGATCCATTAACTCTATTTATTCATGACCTTCCAAATAGCCGTCAGACCAAAACAACCTCTTAGTACTGCTCCCCTTCGGCTCAAACTACTGCCCTAGAGTCTGGCTCCAGTTCTGCTTACTCCATTACTAATCCCCATCACCATCTGGGCCCCCTTTCCACTTCAATCTTATTGTAAAGCACCTAGAGCTGCTCCATCGAACAGGATGCTGTGAAAGTTCAAGTGTTTGTTGCTGTAACTGGAAACCATGAGGATAAAGCTTGATTGGGGAGTCTGTGATGTCATCAGAACCTTGATGTGGGTTTCTGATCCCCGTTTACTTGTGTAATCTCTGACTGAATGCATTGCAGGGCAGGGGTATGTTGGGAGCAGAGTAGTTTGAAGAGAGTTAATTGTCTGTTTTCTTCACTAACCAGATAATAAGGATGCTTGATCACTGGCTTCATCTTCTAGGTGGGATGTTCATCTATGCTCAGTTTTGTGGGCTCAGACCTTGCTCTAGATTTTGAAGGGAGATTCTTAAGCATTAAAGCAAGAAAACTCCAGAAAGTCTGTATTAGGTAAGAACTAGCACAAATAACTTTTTCTGAACACAGGGTATGTCCACACTGATTCCACTATGTTGGCCTCCATGGATTGACACAGTGGGATCGGTTGAGCGGTGAGTGGAGACCCACTCGATCAATCCCAGAAGTGTTCTCCGGCTGACGCAGTAAATCCACATTCCTTCCCCAAAAGAGTAGCGCTGTATTGACGGGAAGGCAGTGAAGGTGCCTCAGTAAGTGAAAATCAGTAAGTCGACTGGTGATACTCAGGTTTCAGTACATAGCTTGCATATCTCCCAGGGACACCACCAGCAGTGTAGACCAGGCCATAGAAACCAGAAGAACAATGTCCAATGATTTGGCAGACACATGCAAATGTAATGAAATACCATGGGAAGATCAGTTTTCTGCAAGGGAGAGACATAGGGTCATTTTTCTGGGGAACTAGGAACTTCCATGTACTGGAAAGGATGGAAGTGCACAGAATTAATTTGCATTGAGAGTGAGTTTTGGACCCAGGAGAAGGAGGAGAGGTAGAACTGAAAAGATGGAAGATATCAGAGAATCCAGAAGCATGGGGAAATTAGTCTAGAATTGCAAACACATAATAGTTGTGGGGGTAGCCTTCCTCATGTTTGCTTTGTGGGTTTGTTTTTGCCTAAGCTGATGTCTTGCAGGAAGTTGCACCTGATATTTCACAATTTGCCAGAAATGGCAAATGCCCCATTGAACATTTGTATTGCCTCTCCATAGCACCCTACTGCCTCCCTATTTTGTCTGCCTATCTATGGGCTTGGCTGACTGCACTGGCTGGTCTATTACTATGCAATATAGGTTTTTGGTCTGTGATATGTGTTAGATCATGACATTTCCTGATATACAGATCACCACTGGGCATTTTCTTGCCATCATTCAGTGCTTCCTTTACAGTTGCAGTCTGGAGACAGAAATATGACATTGGAGTCCTGGACAATGGTTAGGGTACCTAGATGCTGCAGTAACACAAATAATAAAAATTGAGGCCTCTTTTTAAAATGTTTGACGTATTTTGGGAAAAAAATCATGTAAAATATGTAAAACAATTCCCAAGAAACCTCTGAATGTCACTAGCCAGATTCTAAACTGCTATAAATCAGCATGGCTCCATCAAATTCAATAGAACTACTCCAGTTCACATTCATTGGTCACAATTCTTTACCCAAACCCCACAACTGTTAATGTATCTTGGGATACACTCATCTTCATTTCCCAAATTAAGGAAAAGCTATGCTTCCCAAGGGATACACTGCTCTTCACTTTCTAAATTCATCTTTATGCATCATTCCTTTGTGCTTTTCCATCATTGCAGGCACCCAGCCTTGGCTCCAAGAGACTGTCTGTCAATGGTGAAGGGAAATAATTCTTGTGCATTTTAGGATCCTTTGGGGACAAAAGATGTTTGTATAAATGCAAATTATTATTGTAATTACTTTTAGTAGCTTGTCTATGACTGATCAGCAGCTTGAAAACGAATGATAATTAAAAATCCCAGTCCTTTTGAAGGAATCTTTTCTGCCTTCAAATCTTCAGGTGTCATATCAACCTTTCTGCACGTTTGTCTTGCTTTCTGTTTTCTTCTTTTCATTTAAAGGAAATGCTGTCGGGTCACATTTGACCAAATTTCAGTTTTGTCCAAATAAGCTTTTAATAAGTCCACGTTACACACATGCGCGTGCCACCACCGCCACTATTTCTACTACTACTACATTCCACTGGTGCCTGAAGATTTAATCCTGCAAACCCTCCATGGAGAAGACTCATGTTGATGTCACTTGTCGTTCCAAACCCATAGATTCCACTAGATCAGGGCCAAAGTTTCCGGCCTGCAATGTTGCTGTCTGTACGACAACCTGGGACGAAATCTTGGCCCCACCAAAGTCAATGCGAGTTTTGCCATTGACTTCAATGGAAACAGGATTTCACTTCTGAAACTGAAATTAGCTAGAAACTAACTGTAAAGAAAACCAAAACCAATTGGGTTGTTGTTATCATCACAACCAACCGTCCTCCACCCTCAATCCCAAGCCATAACATAAAAAATATATTTTAGTTTAAAAAAGTCTTTCCATTTTAGTGTCCTGAGGGGAAATTAGGGACAGATATTAGCTCTTTTGGAAAGTATAGTATTTTTAATCTGGCAATGTATCTTTAAACGTAGACTAAAGACTGGAACAAATGATGTCTGTGTCCTTCTTTTGTACTGTATGCACAGTGCATGCTGGAGCAGAAAAATGCCCAGAATGGTCCATCTAGCCCAGTTTCCTGTCTTGTGACAGTGGCCAATGCCAGATGCTTCAAAGGCAAGGAATAGAACAGGGTAATCATCAAGTGATTCATCCCTTGTTATTCAGTCCCAGCTTCTGGCACCATTCATGATTTTATAAACATCTATCATATCATCCCTTACTTGCCTCTTTTCCAAGATGAACCGTTCCAGTATTTTTAATCTCTCATCATGTGGAAGTTCTTTTAAACCCCAGTTATTTTTTGTTGCCCTCCTCTGTACCTTTTCCATTTCTAATACTTGCATACAATATTCAAGTTATAGGCATAGCCTGCATTTATATAGTGGCACTGTGATATTTTCTGTCGTCTTATCTATCCTTTTCCTAATGTTTCCGAACATTCTGTTAGCTTTCTTGATTGCCACTGCACATTGAGCCGATGTTTTCAGAAAGCTATCCATGATGATGCCAATATCTCTTTCTTGAGTGGTAACAGCTAATTTAGACCACGACATTTTATATGTATAATTGGGATTATGTTTTCCAGTGTGCATTACTTTCCATTTACCAACACTAAATTTCAACTGCCATTTTCTTGCCCAGTCCTCTAGTTTTATGATATCCCTTTTTGACTCTCCACAGTCTGCTTTGGACTTAACTATCGTAAATAATTTTGTATAATTTTCAACCTTTGCCACTTCATTGTTGACACATTTTACTGGATAATTTATGAATAGGTTCAACAGCACCAGTCCCAGTACAGATCTTTCGGGCACAGTGATATTGATCTCTTTCCATTTTGAAGTCTGACCATTTATTCCTACACTTTGTTTCCTATCTTTTAACCAGTTACTGTTGCCTCTCATTTCATATTTAGACTGAAGCAGGGGCCATCTTTTATATATATATGTATGCAGTGCCTTTAGATACTAATGAATAATAGGCATGGGGGATTTTTTATTGGGATAACCTTATCTTCCTTACCTTAGAAGTATCAGACGTACTGAACCAATAGCAGTTCTTCTGGGCCTACCAATAGATAAAAGAACATTTTGAGGGAATAATGATTTTTATTATATTCCCTATATAGCTGCTAAAATATCAGTTGTGAATTGCTGGGGGGGAAAAGACCTCCAAAATAATAGAAAAACAGCTTGGTTTAATAAAGAGTGAGATGTGCTGGTTAGGAGAAAAAATAACTCACCAAATGTACAGATAACAAAATAAACAAAAAGAAGCAGACACTTAGACATATGGCTTCGATTTGTTGAGTATTCTGGCTGGGAACACTTGCCCAAGACCAAACCAATGTTTTTTCAAATATGTTTTTTTAATATTAGGTTAAAAAATGTTCATCTCTATTAGATGATGGAAAAGGGGCGTGGATTGGAGGCACAAAAGCAGCAGCTGGATTATTCCCGAGGAGGAAACAAAGAAAGAGTTTGATATTCTGGAAAATGCAAAAAAAACAGAATAATAATGGTAGCCACGTGATCAAATTATCACAACTCAGGCTATCAGCAATAAAATTGAAGATGAATACAATGTAACTGATTTGTAAGCTTCATCGCAGTATGAAAAACTAGGGTGGGGGTGGGGGGGTTTTTAATAAAAAAAGGCAGTTCAGGAATGCCTATTCTTGTTTCCTTAGTTTGCTGAAGGAGTCTGTGGAAGACTTAGACATGTGGAGTGTGTCCTTTCTCAACTGTTAATTGAAGGGTCAGGGCTTTTGGGTCTTTGATAAAGGTTTCACTTGCATGGCATTGTTGAAATCATAGTCTTAACAGTACTACAGTCATCCACGGACTCTTCCAGAAATAAATAGGTTAGACCAGACTTCAGTTTCTAATGTAAAAACACAAGCAAGAAGAAAAAAGAAAAGTCTTTTAAAAAAAATGGGACTTTTTGATATATCATAAAAAAGCTTTCTTCCTTTTGCAGGCCACCTTTTAATATTTAGAGGAGAAAAACACAGGAGGCTAAAAAAAGAAAAGCTCTTTTTAATGATCCATGAACTGGGAGGGAGATTGGCCTATAACTAAAAAGTCGATCTATAGGTTTTCCAGGCTTTAGGCGTGCAATGACCTTGGCTTCTTTCCACACATGGGGAATTTCACCAGGCTTGAGGAAGTTGGTGAAAAGCTGCGTCATCCATTTCTATGTCAGGGGACGACGGTTGTACAGGAATTTGTGATTGATACCATCTTTCCCCACCGATTTTTCCCAATTTCTTGGTGGCATTAAACTCTTTTCATGTGAATGGTCCAGATCGTTGGGAAGATGGAGCACATGTGGACATCACTCACTAAAGTTGATTCTGGGCTTGTCTGCAAATACTGTTGTCCCTTGACTGTTTTGATGTCAGCAAAAGTTTAGCAGCAATAGCATTGGCTTCCACCTGTGGCCTAATGTCATGCAGGGCCCCCAGAGGACTTAGGGGACCCGGGGCAGATTTGATGTGAGGGGCCCCCCTCACTGTTCCATACATACAACTCATACATGTATGTACTGCAGCAGATTGCAGGTGAGCTCAGATAGCAGCCACCCCAGCTGCACCTGCTACCAGGACATCTATATTTTGTTCCCTGCAAGTCCTCCGTTACCAGGCCACAGCCATTTGCCTTTTCAGTGGACCTGAACTGGCAACGGGAAGAGTCTCCAGAATTGCAATAAAACAAATTTCTTTATTCTTCAGTTAACTTGACATGTACGTGCAGAAATTTATTATTTATTTAATGTATTTATACCCCGCTTTCCAGCAAAAAGCTCCCAAAGCGGCTTACAAAATAATAAAATTAACAGTCCCTGCCCTCAGGCTTACAATCTAAAATGATCACACATGGATAACATGAGCCAGGCAAAGGTCTCATCACCACCCTGCACCCAGCCACTTCGAATGTCCACAGTAGTCTGATCTCTCCCCTCCCCTGACACGTCTGCCTTAAAGTCACAGTACTTAAAACCACCATCCCCCACTTTTCAGTTAAGCTTCTCAGTTATAATCTCTATGCAAAGTATTTCTTTCTCTCTTTCAAGGCTGCAAAGTCATGAATTACATCATCATAATTTATTTGCTTTGCAAGTTTGTTCTCCACTCAGAAAAGGATCAAATGGTTCAGCCTATTCTTCCCAGTCGCTGACTGCAAGCAGTTCTTAATAAGCTTAAGCTTACTAAAAGTGTGTTCCCCACATGCAACAGAGACTGGCAAGGCAATGAACATTCTCAAGCAAATGCATATCTGAGGGAACACAGATTTTAGGCTCTTGGCATAAATATGGTTCAGAAGCTCGAGTGTATTGCCCATGGCTCCTCCAGAGGTGCACAGATTTAAGTCTTTCCTGATTTTATAAAACAAAGTTCTTCTTGCAACTCCTCCTTGTTTAGATCCTGTGGTGGACAGTGACTTCGCAAACTTTGCTACTTCTACTTCCTCTGTGACTGCTGGTGTGTCAAGGATAGGTGAGAACAAGCTTGAGAGTTTCTCCATGGTTCCAGCTAGATTTTGCAGATCCGAGAGGAGCAGATCCATGGGTGTGATGAACTCTTCAGCTCTGAATTTAACCTCAAGGGAATAAAATGTATGTTCTGTATTGGCTGGCTCATCATGGAAATGCTTCCTCCTTCAAATTCTTCTGCATGTTTTCTTTAATTCAGTGGTGAGACCTAGTCCTTCAGCAATGACCTTAGCTTCCCTGAGAAGACTTGGCCAGGAATTATTCAACTGTAGGATTTCTTCCAAGAGGCTCTTCATATGTTGCACTACTCCTTCCATGGTGAGCTTGGATCCTTGGACAAGTTTGCTTTGGATATCAATAGTCTGCAATATCTTGTACCACACTGTTCTGAGAAGGATGAACTCAAAGGATTGCAGCTACTCAATGAAACCTGAAACTTCAGCCTGATTTTCTGCTGTCAAGTCCAATTCTTCCTCAATTTTGAAAAGACAATCTAGCACCCCTTTATAATTTTTCACAAAGGGGCGAATAGCATCAATTCTAGAGCTCCATCTAGTTGTTGAAATGGAGTGAAGAGAGAGTTTGGCAGTTTCTTGAAGAATTTCCCATCTTGCAGGACTGCAGGAAAATACATTGTACAGCTTCTGTACATTCCCAAAATACATTTTGACTTCAGGGCTCTTTTCCATGGCATGAGTACCACATAGATTCAGAGAGTGAGCTGTGCAGCGTGAAAACAATGCCTTAGGATTTTCAGCTTGTCTCCTAGTTTTCACACCCCGGTATTTCCCAGACAGAATTGAAGCATTATCATATCCTTGGCCCCTACAGTTCTGCAGCTGTATCTTATTCTCTGCCAGCACTTCCTTGATTTGTTCTGCAAGGTCTTCTTTCTTTTTATTGCAGTCCACCATTTTCAGGAATCGTTCCTGCACAACCCATTTCCCATCTTTCTCATGTACATATCTCAAGACAAATATCAACTGTTCAGTGTGAGAGACATCAGGTGTCCCATCCACAATGAGTCCATAGTATTGAGCATTTCTACCTCTTCAAGAAGTGTATGTAGCACTTTCTTAGCATACACCTCCAAAAACTCATTCTGGCTACGCCAGGACATGTAGTGTGCTTGCATTCTCTGTCTCTTTTCAGCATTTGATGCTCCATAACAGATTCAAGGTGACACTTCAGATCTTGGTGGTATTTATTGATCAACTTTACAGTGGAAAGGAACAGCCCACAGTCATCATGCCGTAGGCTAGAATGTCATCCTTGGAAGGGCAAATTTTGCTCTGCCAGAAACAGGGTGATGTCAATCAAGCCTTGGAACACTTTATGCCACTTTCCCTTCTCTAACTGTATACATTATCAATGGCTCCTTTTCCAGAAGGAGCATTTGCAAGATCTTTCCATTGTAAGTAATGTTGAAAGTGACTAGAATTGGCCTCATGACGCTTTACTTTTTCATACAGTTTCCTCCAGTTATCATTTACACCCCCAGGGCAGAATCTGGAATTATACAAGGATTGATTTTTGGTCACATCTTGAAAGAGACAGCATGGAAAGCAGAACAGGCCAAATGCCTTTTGGCTCCGAATGAGCCAGTCCCTTTTCACACACTCAGCAATAGGCAGAGTCCTGCAGAAAACAGATGTAGAGAATGAACGTTTGGATGAATCATGAGGAAAACTTTCAGGGTTGGGAGGGGGTCTCCTGGAAACAATTAGATCCCTCTGCGGTTTATCGATGTGCCCCCAGGTGACTGCGCCAACAGAGACCATTATTTGGTGATGTGTTGGAGTAGCACATTTGGAAACCAGATTGTTTTTCTTACCTGATCGTCTGTCCCCTTCAGCTCGCGCCACCAAACCTGACCATGTTCACAATTTTCTGCTGCATTCTCACTGCAGGCTTCCTCTGTGATGTTGTCTCAAAGCCTTATGTCGCTCCCACTTGCACCATGACCAGCTGCTTCACTCATTCCATCTTCTCTCTCAGTTCTCCTCTCCACCACCCAACCACACTGATCTAGAGTCTGCTTCCCCGTTTCATCCAGAGCTCTTTTCTTCTTTGTCTCCTTTCTTTTTTCTGCCCCAGACTGATATGTGTGCTTCATTTTCTTTTCCACAAAGAGAAGGGAACATAGCCAGTGAAGGACTGCTGCCTATTTCCTCCTGCCTGTGGGAGCAGGGAAGCAGGTCACAGGAAGTCCTGCCCCTGTGCCACTGACATCATTCAATCAAGCCTTGGGGGCCACACCACATGAGGGCGCCACAGAGGGGCCAGGATAGCAGATGCAGCAGTGACATCTCTCTCGCTATGCAGCTCAGCTGCTCCTGCTCCCTTCTATTCTCTCTTGCCTCCTTCATGAGTCCCCCTCCCTCCCAAGACTTGCCTTGTCCAGCAGCTCTGCCACCTCTGACCACCCCAGATCTCCTCCCATCTCAGCACACTCTGCCCACCTTCCCAATTACCAAGCCCTGTTGGTTTACCCAGCCCCAGTGTTCCCCAAGAACATATAGAGTCAGAAGCTGAGTCAGGGGCAGGGCCAGGGGGCCCCCTCCTTGGTGGGGGGCTGGGGCAAGTTGCCCCTGTGGCTCCCCCCTCTAGGTGGCCCTGATGTCATGAAGGGGATTTGCAACCCCCAGCTGTCTCAGCATATGATACTGAACTGATTTGGACCCACTGCAGAAACCAGCCTACCCAACAAGCAAGCTGATTTTCAACTGCACAGAAATTTCTCTGACCAGCTCCTGGCCCTCACTACAGATATTCCAGCAAAAACTCAAGTTTGGTACTATTTCATTGATCTATCAGCAGCATATGATGCAGTCTGAAAGGATGGTCCACTATTGAAACTGGCCAATGTGATCCCCTATATGCAGATTTTCAGGCTGCTGAGAACCATGCTTAGTGTCCAAAGGATGTACAACTATCTTGAGGGCCAAACCTTAAAGCTACACACTTTAAATAATGGTCTACCATAAAGCTCGGTACTTGCTCTAACACTGTTCATCAAGCAATGTGCCTGAAATAATACAGCAGAAGCTTCCATATGATGATGATTTAGCACTTACAATGAAAGCTCATAGCTTAAAAGACCTTAAAATGACCCTTACAATTGACCTTAAGATCAGGGGCGAGTACTTCCAAAAGTGGCAGTTGAGATCAAATCTGGGCAAATCGGTAGTCTCTATTTTCCACCTTGACAACAGAATTGCACAAAGCACTCTGTTAAATTTTTTGGTAAAACAGTGCATTATGACTCTAAGTATCTCAGTGTCGTTCTTGACTGCACACTGACCTTTCATGACCACCTCAAGAAAGTAGCTTCTAAAGCAAAGACTTGTATCAACATTATTCAGAAGTAAGTGGGAATAGCTGAGGATCAACAGCTGGATGCTATGAATATTCGCCTTGGCTCTGGTATACCCAGTTGTACTCAGCTGCAGAGTAGTATGCACCAATAAGGACAAGAGGCTGCCATACCCAACTTGTGGATAAACGGATGAATCAAATCATGACGTGAACTTTAAAATCAACATATTTACCATGGCTTTCTGTGTTAGCAAACATTGAACCTCCAGTTATCCGTGAAAACTTAAATGCACCCAGAACATCCTATCCAGCAGGTTATTGATAACATACCCCAACAATGCCTGGATTTGCAAACCCTACTAAGGATCACACATGACACTTCATATCCCTGGATCTGGCCAGGGAATGGCAAAGTGTCTAAACCTCATCTACTGTTCCAAGAAAGCTCATTATTATTGACCCAACCAGCTGGTCTCCCAATTTCAACCTTCCATGAAGACTTTGGACCACAATCAACCACATCTGAACAAGCCATGGAAGATGTGGCCACATGACACACAACTGAAAAATCAAGGTCTCTCTTTAGTGCCACTGTGGTGAGAACATACAAATCATTGAACACTTCCTAACACAGTGCCGCAAATATGGATTCAAAGGTGAGTTGGATGGTACAATGTCCCCAGGGTGGCCTTGAAATGCCTTATGAACTTGCAACTGCCTTTATAGAATGTTGCTCCGCGGATGCTGTGTGTGTGTGCATGTGAGAGAGAGAAAAAGAGAGAGAGAGATTTAATTGAAATGACTCAGATGTATTTTTGTGGGAGGGGAAAGGCTTTTGGCAAACTATTATCTTTATTTTTTTTCTTCCATTCTGAGCTCTCCCTGTCAGCATTAGATAGAAAATATGTCAGCCTTTATTAAAGTAGGGAGATGATACACTGGAATTTGTGGAGACAGAGGTCTCATGCTGCAGTAATTTTAACATCAGGGCCTTTCACCTTTTGGGTGATCTTGGTTCAGATTCTTGCTAGGTCACGAGACAAATGAGTTCATTTTCACTAGAATAGCAAAGGGTGCTGTGAGCCAGGCTGAATGTGCATTGGCATAGCTGTGTGTGAAGGCTCCAGAACTATCACAGCAGGGCAGGATACAAGTTAGAACGGAGGGTGCTTTGCAGATCCTAGAACAGAATGATCAGAGGGTGCTACACTCCGGGACTGAGGTGCATTGGCAGAGCTGTGTGTCTGGGTGGGGTTGGTCTGGCAGGAAAAGCTTTTCTATAACCCTGACTACCCAGTACATTCAGACCTTGGCTTCCTTGTGCACCGAACGTAATCACTAATGTCTTAAAAGCCAGTTCTAACTGGAAAGTAAGATGCACAGAAGGAAGAATCATACAAAGAAGAGGGAGAAATTAAAATTCCAAACTTGCATTCCAAATGATCCTCACTCATGGCCCAGCTGCAGCAACTCTGGTCTATTGAATCACTTCAAAAACATAGTCCCCTTTGAACATATGGGAATATGCCTCTTGGGGAGGCTGGTTCATTAACTGTAAGGAAAAAATTACCTCGCAGCAGCAGGATACATATTCCCTAGAAACTACAAAACACACATCCTCACGTAGAAAATGTACACCTTTGACGTTGTGCAAATCCAACAGTAAACTATTGGGTTATGTAATTGTCTTGCTCCTGTTCCATGATTTTATCAAAAAGAACATTCCATTTGTTGATCTAGGGGAGGGAGATTAAAAGTTTATAGTGAGACCATTCTGGATAAGTGGTCTCAGGATTCCTCCCTGCTGCCAAATCTAACATATCTTAGAGGCCTTTTCTAATACAACAGCTGCCTTGGTTTTGCTTGTGTGGATTTGAGCAATCCATGGTGCAACCATATTACAGAAACATGCTAACAGCCTTGAAAAGGCTGGGGACCAAATTCGCTGTTGAGGTCAGCAGATTCCATACCAGCCGGAACTATTACTATTTGGTCCTGGTGTAACAAATCCATGTCTGTGGATAATACTTGTTACTAGATGAATCATTTACAAACATGCCAAGACAAGAGCCATCACTCTTTACCTTCAGAAACATAAGACTCTGTTCTCTGAAATGAAGGAGAACCGCCTTAAGGTACATATTAGTAGGTCCCTTGTCTTCTAGTATGGGCCCAGCCACCAGACTGCAACATTATTCACTCACTCATATGCACAAAGCGAATAAACTACCCTGTCTACCCAGAAAAGTTCAAACTGTGCTGTAGTACAGTCTACTGCTTTATAGCACAATCTCTGACAAAGTCCATCTGGCAGCATAGACAGGTCTTGACTCTTTGCTTTGACCGTAGCAAGAATTTTGTGTCTTTAACAACAGAATACTCTCACACATGGATCTGTTCTGTAGTAGATGATGCTTCTTTTTATAAGCATTGATTAATTACTTCCCTCAAAATGTCTGTCTGGCAGTAAACTCTTGTATTCTCAATAAGTTGACACATACCCCTCCAAGATCCTCATTCAAAGTTTGTCATGAGTTTCCACAGGTTTCCAGTATGCAGAACCCATCTCTTCCTTCCACCACCCCATTCCCTTGGTTCACACTGAGCCAAGAAGTAGGACATTCATTTGAAATGACTTCTAGAGTCCCTGCTTATAGGCCATGTTTACACTGGCAATTTAAGTTGACTTAAGGAGATTTAAGTCGACTTAAATTAAGCCACGTCCAACTAGGTTTTCATTCAGTTGACTTAAGAAATTCCTTAAGTCAACTTAATGAAAGCTTAAGTCGACTTTGTTACTACCACTCATTAAGTCGACTTAACCCTTAAGTCGACTGCTTAAGTCAACTTAAGGACAGTGTGGACATGGAGTAATCCTTAAGTCAACTTTATTAAGTCAATTTAAAGGTGATTAGCTCGATTTAACAAAGTGGATTAAGTCGACTTAAAGCTAAGTCAACTTAGTCCACTTTGTTAAGTCGACTTTAATAAGGTCAACTTTAAGTCGACTTAAAGTTAACCTTATTAAAGTCGACTTAACAAAGTCGACTTAACTTTTCTAGTGTAGACATAGCTATAGAGACCTCAAACCAGCAATGCACTTGAGCACATGCTGAATTTTAAGATGTGAGTAGTCAGTCTCTTCTTTTCTCACCACCACTCAAGTAGTATCTGAGCTCCTTCCTGATATTCAGCAAGTGATTTAACTAGTGTTTGTCACAAATGGTTCTGTCTTTCTCTCTCTGAAGGGAAATTAAATACGAATTTTTTTTTAAGCTGTGCTGTGTGTCTGTTGTTTGCCATTGAAGGCAAGGTCAAAAAAGGTGCCTTACGCATGAGAGGAAGGTGGTGAAGTTTGAGACCACTCTTAGATCTTGTTGGAGTTTTTTCCATAGCCTTGAACTGGCTCCCAAGAATACTCTCCTCCTGAATGGACAGGATTTAGACTTGCAGTGGATGGGTCCATTTGTGCCTGAGGGAGTGAAATTGTCAACTACAGTCATCACGAGGGAACACCAGGGGATCTTAAAGATCCCCTGGACCGAGGAACATCTTGAAGATAAAGACAATGTCACAGGGTTGTTGGTAGCTGTGGATAGATGAGGCCCTGTTCCCCTGGACCACAGTCGGTGAGTCCAATCCAGCTAAATAAAGAGGCATGGGCTATACCTGGGCTTTTAAAGAGTTGCTACTGGGCAGGAAGAGCAGGGAATGATTGAAACAGGGTGTGCCCGGGATGGGAAAGCCACAGTGGAGTGGAGCTAACACATGTGGTGGGTTCCCTGGTGCAAGATGGCCAGATTCTTAGGGACACACCTATGGGGCTGCTGGTCCAAAGAGGGAGCAGAGATGGGAACTTGCCAAAGGCTCCTAAGTGGGATGGAACTGCAACCTGAGAGTAAGGACTGAACTAATGACTGCTTTTTTCTGTTGCTCTTCTACTAAGAAAATATACCTCCTTGCAAGAGACTGAGTGTGGCAGTCTGTATTTTGAGCTGGGGAAAAGCCCAGCCAGGTGACAGACAGCTGTCATGAACTTGACTTGATATTTTATGGGAAGCCAGTGTAGCAGAGGACAACAGGTTTAATGTGCTTGTGGCGATCTGTGTTATTGAGGGAGATGCACTATAACATTCTTTAGTAGCCGTAGTTTCCTAAGGTCTGATGCCTTCATGCGCAGGTTTTGCTGACGTGCAGACAAAGACCAAGATGGGATGAGGTCTCCTAGCCAACTAGGGATGGCAGAAAGCACTATTTGCAGTGCTTCACAGCAATGAGGGATCCAGAAGTACTGCTAAACAGTTAATTGAGTTACTCCATTGAGATGGGGATTCGCAGCCAAAGGCGAATGCACCACAGTTGCAACCCCCTCCAAGCGTTGTCCTCTGCCAGACAGTATAACCTCATTCTTGCTCAAGTTCAACTTCAACCAGTTGTTCTCTGTGCTGAACTGATGGATGGTGACAGTGGTAGTGATCCTGCTTTTTAGCAGGGGGGTGGACTATGATTCTATGGTAGTATTGCATAGCACAGCTGGACCTGTATGTTACCGGCATGTTGATTTTAGTGGAACTGTTCGGGTGCTCAAAATTAAGCACATGATTAAATGCTTTGCTAGATCAAGGCCTAAGCGCTTAGAGGGAGCTACAGGTATATGGAAATGTTCAGTGTGTGTGTCTCTGAATGATGTGGTGCCTTCTACTGTCTCCAAGGGTTCCTGGTGGCTGCAATGCCCACTTCTATCGGAGGCTGTTGCAGCACCCACTGATGTCCCGCTCTGCTTTCAGCACTTCTTGCAGTCTAAGCAAAGCAGCTCTCCATGCAGTTAGTTCTGTGGTTTCTTATGGGCATGTTTCCTCTTCAGACCCAGAAACAACTCTATCTGCAGCTGAACATCAGAAACTCTCCTCTATATATTCCAAAGAGGGAGCCGTGTTAGTGTAGTTCAGCAAAACAAACAAGGAGTCTGGTAGCACCTTTAAAGGCCAACAAATTTATTTATTGCATGAGCTGTCGTGAGAGAAAATCGCACTTCGTCAGACGCTTGAGTTTTCTCCCTCAAAAGCTCATATGCAATAAAATTGTTAGTCTTTAAAAGTGCCACCAGACTCCTTGTTTGTTCTCTATCAGACTCCCAGATTCAAGCAAATTATTGTTTATTTCATTGCCCTAATACATTTTTTTTATTCACTTGGTTACAAGGAGTTATGGGGATGAAGGGAAATGTTCAGGAATGAAGCCTGGGCAAACTGCCCACGATTAATGGGCTAGCCTTGACCAGTGGGCATTTGCAAATTCACCAGTGCCAACTGCCAGGAGCGTTTTGCTGCCTGTGACAGCTGGTCATTGCTGTCGGATGGCTGCCTCTGTATACATGTAAGATCTGCATATTTATATACCCTTTCAGATACAGCATATGGTTTATGATTTGCAGTGGCATATTTAAGCTAAAGGAGTATGTTGGGTGACTGTAGCTACAGGTGAGCAAGCATTGTTGGGCAAAATACAAATCTCCTCCTCCCCTTCAGCCTTCACCCCAAATTTGAATTGAGCCCCAGCCTAAAGAAGAGACTTGGACCAACACCCCACATCTCCTAAACGTAAGAAAAGACTTCACTAGAACTTGTCAGCTCAGGCCCATCTCTACTCAAACCTAGATTTTTAGGTACAAAAATATTTGGTTAACTCTGGAACTTGGTTAATTCTTATTTCTCACTGCCCCCCCCCCCCATTATTTATTTATTTATGTCCTAGCCTGGCAATGACACAGCAGGAAAGGGCTGGCTTGGGGTACCATTGGCCCAGCTGGGTGTATTGAGGCCTAGGACCACACACTACTCCAGGTCCTGTTCTCAGATTTCCAACCCAATTCTGCAGAACCAATGAAAGGCAAAAGTGGAACACCTGCATCCATGCAGGGAGAGAAAAGAGCATATAGAAATGTAGACAACTGGCTTTTCCAAGTACCCTGCAGTGGGTTGTACCCCATTACTCATAGGCAATAGCCAACTCAGTTCCATAAGGCAGAATCTGGTGGGGAGATAAGTAGAGGGGCAATATAATGGAGTACACAGAATCATAAGGCAGCTGAAAAATGCTCAAGCATGACTTCCCTTTTGCTTTAGTTTATCATCAGTTAGGATTGCTTCTTATAGGTCTCAAGTTTTTCCCTGGTTTTGGATAAGTTTAATAAATTGCTTCAGTGAACCAATGAGTGAGGTGCATGCCAAGGTCAAGTGGAATATTCTGGGTGAATATTATTTTTCCTTACTGCTCCCCACACAGAGCTTCCAGGAAATTTCCCTAATCATCTGCCTTTGTTGTTTTAATTTCACTTTTTGGGCCTAAATGGCCATAGCCCTTGTGCTAATCGCCCCGTGATAAGGGCTGTTTTGCTGTAATTATTCAAGCTGGAGGATAGACAGATCTCAAGAAAAGGAATCCTCACAAAACATCAGAATGTCAAAGCCCATTTGCTATTGCGGGCTGGGCAGCTTGCTTTTTGGTTTTAATGAGCAGCAGAAGGATCAAAGGGAGGGAGGGAAGGAAGCAGAAGAGGGGGCTCAGGCTCAGAATGGCACTGTTGATAATGGGCAGACACGTGTGAGTGTGCGTGGCTAGGGATGGGCCTTTGTTCTTAGAAAGGGATGGAAAAAGCCAGGATACCCAGCAATGTGGTTGATCGCATCCAGGTCTATCCTTCTAGTGAGACTTACCCTGTAGAGTCAGGAAAGGGATTCCTTCCCCCTAACTGAGCTATTGTAGGGCTGATGCTACAGAAATATCATTGTACTCAGTTGCAAAAAGCAGATCGTATGTTAAATAAAGATTAAGAGCTGGATCTGTAACTCACCTAAATGGCAATCAAGTGGGAGTGCACTCTTCCTGACTGTGATCGTCTTTATTCATGTAAACCCCAATAAACAATTCCACTGACCTCAGTGGAAACGCTCCTGATTTATTCTGATGTAAGAGGAGAATCATTTCCTCTCAGATAAAAATGTCTGATTGAAGTGCGGGGGCAGGTGTGTGTGGAATCAGGCCAGAAAACATACTACATATACCTGAGGAGGATAACAACCGAGGAGAGGAATTATTCAGGAAGTATAATTAGGTGTAGTGAGGCAAATTTAAGAGTGCAGTAACCTCCATAGCACTGGGATGTATTTGGCTGTGGAATAGTTTGCTAAGGGAGAAGATGGAAACGCTACCAGGCACATTGAAAGTTAGACTGGACAAAACCCTATATCATCACACTTCTCAGTGCAGAAGAAAAGAGCAATGCAGCAAACCCCATCCTCAGTTGTACACATATGAAATTCTATTACCTTCAGTGGAATTGCAGAGGGTGTCAAATAATGAGTTCATCTGTCTCCTGTCTGCTACTAAAACAGCAATGTCAGCCAGGAAACTTGTTGGCCAAAGGCTGCAGCTCTCCTAATTGAACTAGGAGCCTGTAATGAGCACTGGTTGAAAAATTTTTATCAAACCATTTTTGATGGGAAATTGGGGTTTTCACTAAACAGAGATTTTTGCCAAACGTGCCTGCTTTCTGTTGGAAATGTTGAGTTTTCATCAAAGAATTGAAAACCCCAAATTGAAAACTGTATGCCTGAAAACTGGGTGGGGGGTGGGGAGGAAGAACCTTTGTTCAATGAAGAGTCAAGATTTTCAGAAGTAAATTTTAATGAAAATGAATTTTTAAAAAAATAATCAATTTTGCATGGAAAAGAGCACCCCATATTTAGGCTTGTATAGTACCTGTGGAGTTTGGTTGGTGAAATCTAAGTGCAGAACTCAGAGCTAATTTGTGGGTTCTTCCCTCGTTCCAAACAGGCTGGCCTGAGATTGGCCCTTATGCTCTTGGACATTCTACATACACAGTTGGACATTCTAAATAAAGTTGAAAGCAAAGACATCAGTGTTGAGTCGCATTGCTTTGATTCAAGTAACTCCTGGTAGTTAGGGACACTATAGAGCTGTTCTGGAGGGGACTTTTTATATCCTAGGTTGCGCAAATGGGATTGGTTGTTTGGAGAAGGAGGAAAGCTTGGGAAAGTGGAATAGTCACCAGTTCAATCCCAACACACATGGAAACTTGGTTCCTCTTTTTCCATGGCTCTTTGCCACAGGAAAGAGAGCAGATTCTGCCAAAGCAAACCTATCAGGGATTTCAAGGAGAAGACCCAGTGTAAGAGGATTTCATCTTGTCGACACTCTTTCTATCCTCTAATGAAATATGAGACCAGACAACTCCTTAAAGGTGTGTGGCTGGCAGGATTCAGAGAAGCAGAACTCAACTTGTTGAATACTCACAACAGGCAGTGCAAATCTACACAAAGAACTCAGGTCTCCTCTCTCCTCCACCGGTGTAATTCAGGAGTAACCCTGCTGAAGATGATGGAGCTACACCGGAGTAAAATGGGGGTAAATGGGGGAGAATCAGTCTCCCAAAGTTTCTACATCTGCAGCTGTCTGCAGGGAAGAAGTTTGAGAACCAGTTGGAGCTTTGGGGGCGGAGAACATTTCAGGATCAAGAAATAGGATTGTGAAGGGTGCTGCTTTTGGGTGTTATATTTAGTGTGAGGGTGTGACGGGGCATCTGCCCTGCACTGGCTAAGAAAGAGTGAAGAGGACCCTGGAAGAGAAGCAGCCAATGGGAAGAGGTTGCAGGATAACCACCCAGGGCCCAGGAACCCAATATAAAAAGGAGTTGTAGGCAGAGCAGGGCAGTCACTCCAAGGAATTCAGGAGAGAACACTTGCTTTCCTGAGGCTAAAGGGAGGCAGCATTCTGGCAGAGCAGTGGGTGAACTGTAGTGAGCTGGAGGCCCTGGTACTAGGGCAGAAGGAGTATTGGGGCTTCAGGGAAGTATACTAGGAAAGACTGGATCTGTTGGGGGAAGCAGTGAAAGCTAGCCGCACATAGGATCCTGGGCTGTTGTCTGGAGAAGTGGGTGGGCCCAGTCCCTCCCCAAGACTACTAATGAAGCGGTGGTAGCTGTAGCAGCCTCTGGGATAAGTGGTGGATACAAGTCTTTAGGAAAATCCCTCAGAAGGGAAAAGAGACGGAGTGTGGATTGGCCAGTGGGCTGGGTCCAGAAGAAGATATGGGTTCTGATAGCAATGGGCAGGACTACCAGTGGACCTGAGAAAAGTGATGGAGCACAAGCTGAACTAATTCCCCAGAATACTAGCAGGAGGCACCAGTTCAGTGGTGAGTGCTTGCAAGTCCGTCACAGAGGGAAAGGGGATGTTCATTGGAGGGTGGTCCTAACAACATAGAAAAGAGATGAAACCTTCAAAAAAAAAATCCATGGGCTGAATTCTCTCATCATTTAGCCTGTGTAGCCTATTCATATCAATGTGACCTGTAGCCAAGGTTAGAATTTAGCCCCACACATCCCAGATCCTGCTGCACATGGACAGGAAGTGCACGTGTGTTGAGGATGGTGTAATGAAGAAGAACGTACCTGTCCAAGATGTGAGGTACACACTCAAGATAGCTAATTCCTCATACCCCCTTAGCTACATGCCTTTTTAGTGTACTATCTGGATCAGACCTAGGGTCTGAATGGATCCTCAGCTCCAAGAACCCCAGAAGAGCTGGCCATCAGGTGTGCTGCCAAACAGCTGGATAGTTGAGCTGTCAAGAAACCAGACGAGAGATCCTTGGAGAACTGCCTGGTTTCCACAGTAACTTCCTTGAAATGGAATGTTTCAAATCTCTATGAATGTTTCCATTTCGATGAATCTGTAAATTCTGTTGGAATTTTTATGGCCAGCCTTGTCTTGAAGACAAAAATGAAAAGAAGAAAGTATTACTAAAAACATAAATTTGACTCCTCTTTATCCATCAAAAGGAAGCATAAAATGGTATAAGCAGGTCACCTTTGCATTTGGGTGAAAGCCGCTGCTTTCTTGACAAGGAAGTTGTGACTCCTGTTGATCCTGAAAGAACTTAAGCATCTGTGGGAAAAGGAGAAGGAGTCTATTCTGCTTTGTGCATCAGGAAAATAAAAGCAGAATCTCTGTGACTGGGGATGTTAGAACAGGCAAGATTCTAAGGAGGCCTCGAGAAACATTACTGGATTTCACAAACAGGTTAAATAAGCAACTCTACCATGTCATTTTTGTGACTCAGGCCTAATCTAAACCGGGAGGCTAAGTCGACAGGAGCTATGCATTCTGTGTGCCGCAGAATGCGTATCTCCCGTCAACTTAGTTACATCTATTTACCGCACTGTCTTCACTCAGTGCTGTCGACTTAAAGTGCCCTCCAGTCGACGCAGCCTTACTCCACTTGGAGGGCTGCTCAATCAATCCCACTGTGTCGATCCATGAGGCTCGATGCAGTTTTTTCAGTGTAGATAAGCCTAAGTGGTGAAGAGACACTAAGGAGAACTAGCTGAATCGGGATAGTGTTCTTCCCTACTCCTGCTAATGCTGGCACTTCCTTGCTCAAATTCTTGCTAAAGGGAAATCTGCATTTCCAGACAAAGATAACAGGAAGAGGCAGAGCTCCTCATTTCATTCTGCTTCCCTTAACGTGTCAGGGTCTTCTTTCAGATGTAGTGATCTCCATACATCAAGGCAGAGCAACAAGGGAGTGCATAGAATTAGATCTCATTCAGCTATCCAACGAGATGTGAAATAGGTTCCAGGCTGGTTGATACCCATGAATGAAGTTGTACTGATTAGTTTGCCATATAATGTATGGATGCTTCTTCCATGAAAGTCTCCAGTGTAACTGAGCCACAGCAACCAATAATTGATAACTATTGAGTGCATAATTTCTTCTTAATGAAGGTTAAATGCTGCAGGCCTTGTTCTAAGCATCTAATCCTGCTATCCTGAGCTCTCTGCTCAGCAGTGGAACCTGCACTGTGGAGAAGACCTGAGATGTGCTAACACAAAAAGGATTCCTGCATTCTCAGACTTCCAGAGTGCAAAATCTTTTCTACCATGCAAGACATGGTAGGCAAATCTGGCTATTTCCCATTTAGTTTGGGGCATTTCGTCTCCACAGTTCCATTTCTTGCTTGGCATGCACTCAGACAACCTTGTTCATGCCGGTTATTTTTCTCCTTCCTTCACTCTCTCCTCTTCCCCTTTGTCTTTCTTGCTGTCTCCTTTTCTCTCTCACACTCCCCACTCTTCGCTTTTTTTCTCCCTTTTCTATAGTACAGGACTGTAAATCTACATTCCTGGATTCTATTCCTGCCCTGTCACTAAGGGCTTGTTTCTGCTGACGGGGGCAAAATCGCTGCCATCAGATCAACCTTCCCGAGCAACTGAGTGGGTCTGTGAAGACCCACTCAGTTGATCAGGAAGCTGATCTATTAAGACCACCCTGGCAACTGGAGTAGTGCTGAGTCAAAGGGACCTCCCTTCAACTCAGCGCAGTGGACATGCTGGTTGTAGGTCCCTCGACCAGAGATACACAAGTTATTTTAAGTAACTTGCATATCTTCATTCAACTGCCGCCAAAACGGTGGGCAGTGTAGAACTGTCCTACCTCTTGTTGCCCAAGATAAGTTACTTGCCCTTCATTCTGTTTCAGTATTGCTATGGGCAAATGGTGATAATAGTTGTCCATCTCACAGATTGGGGATTTTGAGCCATAAGCACACAATTTTTGCAAAGCGCTTTAAGACCCTTGCTAAAAGGAGGTGCTAAAGAAGATCAAAAGTAATAATAAAATGCACGCAAAAAGCACCCCTTGCCTTTCCAGGAGGTGTCAGCTTTTTGGACTCCATAGAGATCAAGACAATAGAACAAAGGCTATCAAAGGCAAATCTAAAACAGCCACATTTTCAATTCCCTTTTATTAGGGATTTCAAAGCTTTTCGAAGCTTTTGCTCTTGCTGTCCACATAGATAAAGCAAGTGTGAGAGCTGAAAAATGAAACTTTTCTTTACAGCATCACATGAGTGTTCAATGAATGACCACAGAGAACTTTCTCTCTTCCACATTGTCTGGCTCCTTACAGACAAGAAGTGATTGGTCTTTCTTGGGAAGTGGGAGGGCCTTGATAATAGGCAGCATAGTAGCGTCCCATCTGTGCCATTGCCCGGTGTATTGTGGGAGATTATGCCCTTCCTCAGACACTGATGACTGCTAGAGAAACAATACCAGTCTAGGTGGATCATTGATCTGGTCCAGTGTAATAAGTCACACCGTTTCATGTTTTCTGTTCATTTCCTTTGTGTTTCCACTTTTTCTTTTCTTTTCTTTCTATCAGAGGACAAAGAAAAGAAACACGGAACGGATGTTCTGGAGCAGGTGCTGGCAGCCTGTTGGCTGTTTGCCTAGTGTTCTCCAGGGAGAATTTCACCCCACTGGGATGGGGAGATTAGCTTTTATTTTCTCCTCCTCACTCCTACCGTGAACAGTGCATATCTGCAGCTCTCAACTGGTATATCCTTGTATTGGTGGGGTGTTTTTGTGAGGCAATGTTTAGATGCTCATGTATCAGTCTTCCTCCAAATTGGAAATGATATTCCAGTCAGAGCTGGATGGAGAATTATTTCTAAAAGGCCCAGAAGTAATTCCACGGAGATCAGTGGGCCCTACCTATGGGAAACTGGTGCAAGTAAATGTAAAATCAGACCCAGTATGATCGAGTGAGTGAGGTATATGTTAGATATGGGTAAGGGGCCTTTATTTCTCTAATAGCTAATCATTCTGTCCTTGTTTGAGAGGGATAGGCCCAGGTAGCTGCCTCCATCCCTATCATTTCTTCCTAGACATTGATTGCTCCACCCTAAAGGTGGAGCACCAGTTACCAAATCACACTTCACCATTCGAGGGAGTCTCTCATACTGCAGTCACATGAGCTAATAACACTATTGACCAGAAAGGACCCAGTGAAGATAACTCAAGATATAGTTGCTACTGGTTTGCTGCAGAATTCTGATGTTACAGCTTGAGAGTCACAGCAGTAAACTTATGCCACTCACATGCACCTGGAAAAGCAGCTACAGTGTTATCTTGTTGATAAAGAACATGGTCTTGGCCACTCTTAAAGTGTGAGAGACATTGGGTCATCCATTCAGCTAGCACTTTCAGTGATCACTCATCTCCAGAGCCAGGACAGCACAGGAGAAGAAGTGCAAGCTTCACTCGTGCTTTCCCTGAGCTAGAGTGATCAATGGGGCTTTCTCTATACTAATCAATTGTGATGGTAAAAGTTCTGCCTGCACATAAAGCCTGTAAAAACTATTTCAGAAGTGTGTGTTCACACAAGGTCATTGGTCCTGGCACCTTGTGTCCATACTGCATCAGGTCATAGCATCCAAAAATGCAGTGCACTTTGAGTAGGCATCCCACTGTCCTTTATGTGACCCCAAGAACATGACTGGTGGGACATTGTTGCTGTCTATTAGAGGCCCAGAATGTTGGGCATAAAAATCAACAGGCTGCTCTGCCTGATGGCCTTGGCATTGAAAATATCAGCTAGTCATGTGCCTGGTACTGTATCTACTTGCTTCTGTACTCTGTCCCTACCCATACTGCACACTAAATTTTAGTCAGTGTATTCCTCTTTGTTCCAGGCATCCTAGGGATGTGCTTTGGAGGTATTTGTGACTGTGGCTCATGATGTCTTTCCAAACTGTTTAGAACACCTCCAGATCAGTTTAATCCTTCAGTGCTACCTCAAATGCTTCATGTGTTTATGATTTCATCCAAACTGCATGTATGCCTTACAAGAACTGCTTTGTTCTTCAAGAACCATGTGTGTAAGGCTTCATTTGGCATTTAAAAGCAAGGTGGACTTTTGACTGCAGTGACTCCTAGGCAGCAGAATTTAGAAACAGTAGTACTAAGTTGATCGCTTCTGAAGGAAATATTGCATTGTGGGGTTTCAGATGGAGGACTGCTGATAGTGGCACAGGGAGGTGTGTGTCCATCCTGCTGCTATGACCATAGAACTGTACCGGCAGTGGGCTTATCCTGCCCCCGAAAGGAACTAACTATTCTGGAGGAAGTGGAGAGCTTTGTCAGTATGATACAAAAGTAAGTGTGGATACACACCATGATGTGCCAAACAGAAGTGAGTTTTTGTCAGTATAATTTTCCAGTGTAGACCAAGGCTTGATCTCCATGGCCCATGCAGACCTTGGTCTCTCTGCTGAGATTGCCAACGAGAGGACCAGTTAGTGTCAGGCATGATTGCATTTTTTATGTGAAGACTTCTTCACTTGGAATTGGTGCATGGGATCCCTTACCCTGCAACTCTTTTGAATAGGCCGCTGCACGGCCATCAGCTACTAATGATTTTTGGTCACTGTGAACCTGAGCTATATTGGAACAGGTGATCTCTAGCCTTCTCAGTTGTCATCTTATCAAAAACATGATTAGAGATGGATTGTGCTGATGTCCATCTATCCCCCTCTCCTCTCCTGCCCCAGGCTTCCAGCTGCTACCCATTTCTCAGGTCCTCCCATAAGAGACAAATGAGAATTGCAAAGCCCCCAAGAGATGACGTTTCTGGACTTAACTGATGTAGCACTGAGGGGAGGGTGGGAAGAAGATCTCACTTTTACCCCTAACACTCATTTGATCTCTGCCCGCCTCAGTAATCATCAGAACAGTTGAAAACTAATACAATGTATTCTCTTTAGATTTACTAGGGACAGTTGCCCGTGTTATAGTGAAGGCCAAAACCTGCAGTAGTATACCTGCAAGTGAAAGGTGTGCTCACTGCCTGGGTAAATGTGTGGAATAGATTAGGTTGTGATGTGGGAGCATCCATAGCTAACCAGGTCCTTTCCTTCTCCGTGGAGCTCCTTCCAAATGGTACAGCCCTCCACAAACATCTTTCTGTTGTCATTCCTCTTACCTCTTCCAGCATTCTAAACTAGCGCCTTTGAGCTCTGCCCCTCCAACTAATCTGTGCTTCCCTATCTAACGGCATACACTAATGTGTGCTAACAGATGTCTGAAAGAAAATTAGCTGCTGTGTCCAAATCAATTAGAGCGACATTGCTGTGCAGGAACCATTGCTCAAAAGGGTGTGTGGGTTGCTTTTTTTTTTTCCCTTTTCCCCCTGACTAAGGTGAAATTATGCAACCCAGTCTGAGCCTGCCTGTTCTGTAATCTTCCAGTCTTCCAAGCAGTCTGCCTCTGTGCTCAATGGTTTGTATCTGACTGCCAGATGGACAGGGCTCTACCAGCTGCAGGCAAACAGCAGCCCTCACACAAAACAAGTGATACATCCTGCTGCAGAATTTTGAGGCAGTGGCACAGCCAGCAAATGGGAGGAGGTTTAATTATTCTGGCATGTTTTGCGTGTTGTTTTTGTCTGCCCTGCATGGGGAGCTAATTGTCTTTATGAGATTCTCCATTTTTGAAGTGGGATCCCGTGGAGAGATGGGAAAAAATTCCTGCACGGAGATCCACTCTTCGGAAAGCACATGATACCCCTCACTGGGGAACAGGTCCCATGCAAAGAAAGTTCCTGTAGAAGGCCAGCTGTCTAAAACTAGAGGCCTATAGAGCAGTTCATTGGCTTATTGGCAAACAGAACGGTGTGCTGTAGAAATGCACTCGGCTTTGCAGTTTTATCTCCTTGTAGGATACAAAGCCTCTGTGCCTGCTTATAGAAAATCATAAGGTACTGGCAACCAAACATTTTTGGCACCTCTGTAAAAGTTTTGTGTTTACTTAAACAGCAGTCTGCTGTTGTCTGTCAAATGGATGGATTCACAAGCCCACATGGAGCTCTGCTTTATGCAAATACAATGCTGTTAAAGTCAAAGAGAATTGCACTACTTTAGAACAATTCTGAGTTTAGCCCATAGTTTAGTGTTGGAAAAGACCCATTAGTTCATCCAGTCAATCTCCCCAGGGACCACTGTGGGGTTGTTCCATTTGTACGTTTACTAGGGTTCTGAAGTCTATTTCTATATTTGATGAGGAGAACTAGTGGGGAATTTTCTGTTCAGATTTTTTTTTTTTTTTTAGGACCATGCAGTTTCCTAAAATCAAAATGAGGGGTATTTTTTCCTTTGTGAAAATTGAAACATAGTATTTTCTTGCATTTCTGGTCAGTTCACCAGTAATCTGTGTCCTCCTGAACTGCTTCATGGGAGTTGTAACTGGGATGTCTCATGTCCCCCAGTGGGCTAGACTTTTGGCTAGACTCCATCTCTCATGGTACACTATGGTCTTTCTTACGATTGAACTTGCAGAGAGCACTGTAGGAGTTGCATGATTTTTCGACCCGTTGTATTGACAAGCAATGGGACTTCAGTCTCCCTCCATGCAAGACTATTCCACAGCCAAATACCAGCAAGAACACAGTCTCAAGAAGTTTTTCATCATATTCGCCTTAACTGGTCTCTTTATTCATTCCTACCCCATTTCTTCTTGTTACTCTCTTTTTATGAGGTTAAATCTCTCTCTCCCTTCCTGTGATGCACAGTCGCCAAGTATTGAGTCCGTATGTCCTTCGTTAGCCAAGCTCTTTAAAGATACTTATTCATGAGTCTGTCCCCTACTTCCCCCCTCCTGATAATTTTTGTTTCTTTTCTGATTGTTTCCTCTACTTTGTAAATATCTTTATAGTAATGCAGTGCCCAGAACTGAGGCCCCCGCTGCAGCATAGCACTTAAACATATGCTTTATTTTAAGCACATGAGAGGCCCTATTAAAATGAATGGCTTAATTTATATTCTTATTGTATGCTTATAGGGCTTTCCTGACCTGAATTGTGGCCTGGGAGGATTGGAGCAGAACCCATCACATTTTTGCTGCCAAATCACACTACAAACTTGTCTCATATGCTGTCTTTCTCCATCCCTTTTTTCTCTTTTGCCATCACAGCTTCCTGGCTTTTTCCCTTCCACCCCATTGCCCCGTCTGTGTTTCAGGTCACGTTTCCCTAGTTATACAAGCTTGCATTTCCCAAAGAGAATCTCAGTTTGGTCTCTTCTGCCCATGTTTCTCATCCTGCCCAGGCCTCTTGCTGCTATTTCAAGGAGCTTGATTTAAAGTGCAGAACAGCTCGGTCTTCCTTCCTCACATCACCCTGACTCCATGCTGCGCACCCCCTCCCCTGCCTCTTTCAGCGTGTGCAGCGATGTGCTGAGAACACACAAGCACTGCGCTAAGCTCTGTCAGATCAGCTTCCGAGCCACATTTATCAAAATTATCCCAGAGTCCCTTGCAGAGGCGAATATTAATAGGGTTCATTTAAAACCAAGAGTGTTACTAATGCTTTTTCCTATATGCTAAATGGGAGGAAACAAGAATTACGCAAACAAACACACACAGAGGAGCTCTTAAGAATAGTTAATAAGGCAGGTGAAATCTCTGGGTGCGGGGAGGTAAAGGAGAGACATCCTGAACAGCCATGTCCCTGTTTTCAGAAGCTTTTCAGGAGATGAGAAAAATCCCATCTGGCCTAGGGTAGCCACCACTAAGAGAGAAAAAAATGGGACATCTGCTTTTACCCCCCCAACCACCGTATGCAGCCTGGGTATCACGTCTCCATTCTCCAACACACCCGGGGCACTGTTTCCTCATCTCATCCCCAGGAAAGTGCACTTCCGGCTCCTGGGATTGACCCAGCCACAGACCTTGTCAAAAGCACTGGCAGGATTGACTTCCCTGCCTGCTGCTGTGACTGGGCACTGCCAGTCTTCCACCCTGTCCCATTCACTGCTACTGAGTTGCCCTATTCACCATGATGACTGCCACACACTTCAGAGCCCGAGCTCCCTGTGCTTGGGCACTGCCAGCCTGCAGCTCTTCCTGCTCAAGCTGCTACAAGTTGGGGGAGCCTGCAGGGCTCAAGTCCCCCTCCTGCATGTCCCTGTGATAAATCTCACCAGCACCCAAGCAGACCAGCCCTTTCCTGGCTCCTGTACATATCCTGGCTCATTTTCCTTTCCAGCACCCACACTCATCCCATGTACTCCCATGTCAATCCCCACTTCCCCTGCCAAAATCCTCTTGCAAACCTACCCCTCAATGGCTGTAATATCAGAGAAGATGGCCAATATCACACAGCACCCTAGGACAGATTCTAATACCAGTTTCACCAGAGTGAATCTGAGCAAAGTTATAATCATCTTTCCCAGCTTGCCATTATGGCCACGTTGCCCTCCGGCCCTTTGAATTGCTCAGCTGGCTCCACTTCAAGCTTCATGTCTTCTTGTCTCTCTCCACTTCTCTGTTCTTGTCTGGTACTGCATTGACTCTGCCCCCCTGAACTCCCTTACAGATGCCAGCCTCAACCCACCCACTTCTCGGCTCTCTCAGAAGTAACTTTGTACTTCTACCCACATTGCCCCTTATTCATGGAACACCTGCCTAGTCCATAAAGTCATTATTCTTTCCTCCTTCAAAAGCTCAGGGCATCTGGGCACTACTGTAATATCACAAAAAGGTAACTCAGCTGGTCAGTGGAGTGACTCCAGATTTATACCACCATAAATGAGAATACAATGTGGCTGACTAGCTTTTGGGAACGCTCCTTACTCTGTGCTAGATGGAAGTCCACAAGAAGGCCCATGAATCTTTCATACCAAGCTCTCGGCTCCTTCCTTCCCTTAAACAGTAGTGTTTAATTTCCTGACCTCTGCTGCCTTCATCTGCTGATGCAGGTAAAAGGGTTTTTAATGGTTTGTGGCTCTCAGATAGACATCCCCACAGAAAGGCAACAAACCCTAGCTGTCCTGCATAGCTTTCCTCCTCCTGCTTCGCCATAGCAACCATCCTGGCACCAGAACTGAAGGATGGGAGGGAACCTCTCTTTATAAAGCATATGGAAGCACTAGAACCATTTCTTACCCTTAGAGAAGGACAGACAACATCTCTATTCTCTTTCTCCTTTAAGGTTTCAGTGGGCATGGGAGAGGGAAAGGACAACTTTAATTTCTACTGTGGACTTAATAGGAGCCCAGGAAATATACTTGCACCTATTTTAAGTTTCCCGGGCTTCAGGGGTGCTGGAGCAATTTTTAAACTGTTTGTGCTGAGAGCAATTGAATCAAAATGTAAACACTATGTATAATGGAAACCACTTCAAGCCAGGGGGTGTAGCAACAGCCTAATTCCAGCCCTTCTGCCTGCCTTACTGGACATTAGCCTAATGAAAATCAAGTGTCATGTAACTTGTGGGCCAGTGACCAGCACTATTCAGCCTTCCGACTGTAACAGCTAATGGCCTGGCTCATACAGCATGGTTTATGTCAGGGATTCATGGCTTGACCATGAAAGATTAGACTCTGCATGGGAAATGATGTTAGCAACTGTGAGGAGTTGTTTTGTTACTGATTTTAAGTCAATCAGGGTGAGAGAGAAAGAGAGAGAGAGAGAGAGACCCTTTATGACTTTTCATGCTTTAAGAAGTAACAATAGCTCCTGAGCAGTGCTCGAGTGGTTTGGTGTCAAAGTAAATAAATGAAAATGGCTGAGACGATGCTCTCTAACTTCCTTGCTCATAATTGTTTAGTGTGCAATTGATAATTATTTTTGGAAGACACACATAGTTTGGGGTTTCACTGATTAAATTAACCTGAGGTCTATCCTATGTCCATACAGACACAGAAGCCAAATTTTGCTTCCAAGCTATCCCAATGTAATTCTCCAGGAACTCCACTGATTTGAGTGGAGTTACTCCAGATATATACCTGTATAACAGAGGCCCAATAGACCCAGCCTGTTGAGACATTTGTTTTCAGTCTATGCTCCAAGGAGCTGCTGCTTTACCAGTGGGGAAGCTCCTGTCCTTTTCCGTGTAGTGATATTTCTAGATTGTTTATACTCTCTTCAGACTCCTTAGGATTTCCAGAGGCTGTTTTGGCCAACTAAAACTTGTAAAAAAACAAGACCTTCCCTGCACAGCTGTTTCACAAAAGGTCAGAATTTAATTGCAAAGTGAATTGGGGAGATCAGAGCAGCAGCAGCTTCAGGCAACGAGGGAAAGTTCGGTGCTAATAAATGTGACATCCCCCATCCAAGGAGAGGAAATAAACAGCATAGCTGTAGGACAAACTTAGGGTATGACACCAAAGAGCAGCACCCATCACATTAATAACCTCCCTTTGTTTTTCCCTGACTGCCCATGTCTTCTAGCTGTGCTGAATCAGGAAGGGACGATGGCCTACAAGTGAATTTCACTTTTAAAAGGCAATTCACAATGTATGAAAAAGTTTGAGACTCTCTATGCTCAATTAGTGTGTTTAAAAAAAAGACATACAAACAACATGGGAACTGATACTGGCATTGGCATATCTGAGAGCTCCCGTATTGCAAAGAAGGCTCTATAGTGCCTCCTGCAGGAAGAGACTGGAGTTGAAGTATCTGTGCGTTGTCTTTTGACTAACACTCCTTCACCTTTCCAGACACTGACTCTGGCAAGGAAAGGTGGAGACTGACATAGCTTTGAGCTTCCCACAGCCAGCCCTCCTGCCCTATTTCTTTCAGCCCCTTCTGCTGCAAGAGGTCAGGAGCGCTGTAGCTGTGAGTTTCTCTACACCCAGCACTCCTGCCAGAGGTGTGGGAACTGCTGCACCCCATGGCTTGAAATGGTTTCCATTACATAGAGGGTTTATAATTTGACTGAATGGCTCTTAGCACCGCCACTATAAAAACTGTTCCAGCACCTGGCTCCTGTCCCATTCCTTACAGTCCTCCACTGGAAGAGGACAGGTCTGATATAGCTGTGAGTTTTTTCTCTGCCAGCACTGCTTGCCTGTTCCTTACAGCCCCTTATTGCACCTGGGACTGAAGTAGCTGAGAGCTTCTTTTCAGAGACTATTAGAATTTAAACAGAGCCCATCTGCTTGAAAGGCCAGAGTTCTGTTACCTAGGTTAGACCTTTCCTTGCTTACTCATGCTTCAGGATTGATTGATTGATTGATTGATTGATTGATTGATTGATTGATTGATGTTCTGGAAACTAGATCAGATCAGACTGGGCAAGATTTACAAGTACGGAAATAGCAGAAGCCAAAGAAATGTCCTCTTTGTGCTGTGTATAATTGCAGAGAAAGCACTAGACAGATGATATTTTGTACAGTTGTGCTCAGTTTATTTTATTTCTGATTTACCTTTGTTTATAAGACCAGTGCACGTCACCATTCAGTCTCTACAACCTGGGATCTCTTGCGTATTGCTAATGGATCTCTGTTACACTGATGTAAATCTGGAGTAACTCCATTATAGTCAGTAGAGTTACCAGGGTAGCTTGGAAGCAAAATGTGTCTGCATAGAGTTGCTTGTTACTTCTACTGTGGTTACACTGCCAGAACCATTTCATCTCTGTCTCACACTGCAGTCTCTGGAATTCGTATAGTGCCTTGCTCTTCTCTCTTTCCAAAGGGAAAGCAGAGCATTTAAAAAGAAGCCACCCTTGTTCCCGTGATAGGCCTGTGGATTGATGGGTCCTGAATTCAGATAGCTGGACACCTGAACCCTTCATGAAGGAGAGATACCAATGCTACTGCAGATTGTGGTAGGTGACATTGTGCATCCAACGTTCTTCAAGCCGAGTACCATCAATCTGACGTGACTCAGAGGCAGATGTGACATCTATGGCAGATTCTTTTCTGTAGGGAGAGATCTTCAGAGGCTCTGCTTCCTGTCTATAGAAACGTGAAAACATTCCCTGAGATGCTGTGGATGGAGACAGCTTCTGTGTTTAGTCTATGCTCAGCCAGGTGGAACAAAAGCATCCATGCAGCACCACACACGCCCACACACACATCCTCTTCTTATTTTGTTATCCAGTGACATAAGCTTCAGCATTCATGAAAATTCAGGCTTCATCTGTTTTTCCAACACCAAAAAGGATTTGAGCTGGAGAAGGAAAGAATTTCTCAGAGCCAAGAGTATAGGTAGCCTTGAGCATGCCATACCAATAGGTAGAAAACTGGCTAGATCAACGGGCTCAGCAGTTAGGAATCAATGGCTCGATGTCTAGTTGGCAATCAGTAACGAGTGGAGTGCCCCATGGGGTTGGTCCTGGGGCCGATTCTGTTCAGCATCTTCATTAATGATCTCGATGATGGGATAGATTCTGTGCTTAATAAGTTCGCGGATGACACCAAGCTGTGGAGAATGGTAGACCCACTGGAGGGCAGGGACAGGATCCAGGGAGACTTAGACAAATTGGAAAAGTGGGCCAAAAGAAACCTCATGAGGTTCAACAAGGACAAGTGCAAAGTCCTGCACTTAGGATGGAAAAATCCCATACACTGCTACAGGCTGGGGACCGATCGGCTAAGTAGCAGTGCTGTAGAAAAGGACCTGGGGGTTATGGTGGACGGGAAGATGGATATGAGCCAACAGTGTGCCCTTGTTGCCAAAAAAGCCAATGGCATATTACGCTGCATCAGTAGGAGTGTTGCCAGTGTAACCCATATGCCTCTCTTTAAGAGACCTGCTGAGGGTGGGTTACTGTTGCTGGGCAGATTAGCTACCCACAGCTAGAAACTTCTGGAAGCAGGGTGTGGTAGCATTTTTGAGCATGCTCCACAGGGTGCCCTGCTGGTGTGATGTGGTGTGGTCAGTCAGATGACATGAGAGCAGCAGTCTGTGCAGACAGCAGGCAGGAGCTGCTTTGAGAAGAGCCCATGTGCTCAGTTTTCAGGAGAGGAGCTGAGCCAGGAGTGAACAAGATGTTTTCTCCCTCTAATGGAGTCATCTGCAACAGATTTTGCAGACATGCATATGGGACTGAGGGCTGGTTGCAAAGGAGAAGGAAAAGCCTGCATGGAATTCTACAGAAGATTCCTGCAATGAGAGAAGAAGAAAAAGAGGACAGCTATTTCTTGCCACTCAAGCCTCTACACTGGAAGAAAGACTGTAGCTGAGAGTTGAGTGAACTCCACCTGGACTTTGGGACTCTTGGGTATCTTTCCTGTGGGGGTTTCTGTAGGGATTGATTTCTGTGAGGCACTGAAGAAGGGCAATTAAATGAATTTTAGCCCACCCACAGGTTACACCAGCAGATCGAGGGATATGATAATTCCCCTCTATTTGGCACTGGTGAGGGCGCATCTGGAATACTGTGTCCAGTTTTGGGCTCCCCACTACAGAAAGGATGTGGACAAATTAGGAAGAGTCCAGCGGAGGGCAATAAAAATGATTAGGGGGCTGGGGAACATGACTTACGAGGAGAGACTGAAGGAAGTAGGCTTAGTCTGCAGAAGAGAAGACTGAGGGGGGATTTGATAGCAACCTTCAACTACTTGAACGGGTGCTCCAAAGAGGACGGAGCTAGGCTGTTCTTGGTGGTAACAGAGGACAGAACAAGGAGCAATGGTTTCAAATTACAGCTGGGAAGGTCGAGGTTGGATATTAGGAAAAACTTTCTCACTAGGAGGGTGGTGAAGCATTGGAATGGGTTGCCTAGGGAGGTGGTGGAATCTCCGTCTTTGGAGATATTTAAGGTTCGGTTAGACAAAAACCTGGTTGGGATGATTTAGTGGAAGTGGTTGGACTAGATGACCTCATGAGGTCCCTTCCAGCCCTATGATTCCAATATGGGTGAGGCGTGAGTCTCTGTTGAGTGGGGAAGGGAAGGACCTGAAAGACAGACTGGACACAGAAAGCATAATTGCCAACTTGCCTTCAGATGAACAAATGCATCTGCTGGTCCCACTGTAGCCAATTTGTTGTTGCTATTTTTATTTCCTACGCTTACCAGACCATGGACTCACACCTCCTTTTGTCAAGGATGTCAGCTCAATCCCCTGCACAAGCTACTGAAGTAAGAGGTGACACTAGGGACTTCTTTACATTAGAGAGTCTAGAAGAGCAGCAACTAGCTTAAGGCCACCTGGAAATCCGTCAGCTCTGCAAGATAGCAAGCTCCATTTTCAGAACCACGTGTCCACATCCTGCTTATGGGTGTTCTGCCAGGCACGGAGGCACGCAGGTTAGGAACTGAAGTATGAAAATTGGCTGAATGTGTAATATGATCCACTGTGTGTGTTCTATAGCATCACGGTGACAGTTTTCATGTTCAGAGGGTGTTTTTGCTCTAAGCCACTGTGAATAATGCAGACCCCACTCACAGAATGTTATTATTTTTAACACTTTGCTTGTAATTTGCTGAGGAAAAAATATATTTGGATCAGAGGTCTCATGCTGTGTATCAGCCAAGAAGCAATTTTTTTTTAAAAAAAAATTGATATTTAATTTGTTTGACCATCAGCATGTGGAATTAGAATGCATTTTTCTTGAGTTAAGTGATAGTTGAGATGTATATTTTAGCACTTTGATAACTTAAAAGTAGGCTTTTTTAATTTCCTAGTTGGTACGTGCATGATTCACACAGAGGGAGGTGGTCACCTTGTTTAATGAGATTAACATTACAGTAGCTCCTCGAGGCTGCAACATCAGTGCAAGGCACTTTACAGACAAACATGAAAAGGCAGTCTCTCCCATAAAGAACCAACAGTAGGTGCTAGGGAGACTATGGGGAAAAGAAAGCATCATTATCCCCATTTTAACAAATGGGAAAACTGAGGCACAGCGATTAAGTGACTTGCCCAACATAACAGTAAATGAATGGCATAGTCAAGTCTCCAGTCCACAGAAGTAAACAATAGAACAAGTTGGCTTCTTGTTAGGTGACCTTGCCATCTCTTTCCCCTGAGTCACTGCCCGTATAGAATTACTGGACTATGTACTTTCCAGTGCCTTGCTCAGCTTGGTTTCGAATACTTTAGGGTGATGGGCCTCTTATTAATTCCTTTAGAAAACTATTCCACAGTCTGAGGCTATGTCTACACTGCCACCAACAGTGCAGGATTGATTTTTCTGCATTTGATTAAATGTCAGTAAAGACACGTTCAATCGAAGCCAGAAGTCGCTGGAAGTCTCTCCATTACAACATATTCCCCAGCTACACATTCTCATCCTATTCTCCTCCTTATACCATCCACAGCAATTCCAATCCTCTTACTTCCCAGTGTATGCTCTCTTCAAATAATTGGTAGCATACACTATACTAGCTTAGTATAGTGTGAGCTAACTAAAATAAGCTCTCTGAAACGATGAAGGCTGTCAGATACTAGGATGATGTGTGCTAATATGAGAACATGACAGATAGGTAGATAGACTAAATATATTCACTTTTCCCAAACATTCTTGGTAAGTTTTTCTTGCTTTTTTTTTTCTTTCTTGGGTATAGTCTTTTTATTATTTTTCCTCTTGCAAAACAAGTAAAGTGCTTAAGAGAAAAAAAAATAAATACAGGTAAATATAGTTGTCACTGCTGATTAGTAGTAATTACAATTTATGAACTTGTGAAGGGTATGCAGATTATTTAAGCATTTTAAAGGAAAGATTAATAACCGTGAAGTAGTTAACTCTTTCCATCCAACGTCCTACCATGTCATACATTTACAACTGGAAGAAGATTGTACATTTAGGACCAGATTTTCCAAAATCCACAGGATCCATTCAGGCTCTAAATTAACTGGGCAGATTTTCAAAGGAGCTCCGCTTGTTAGATGCTGAGCTCTTTGAAAATCTGGCCATTTGTCTTTGGTAGATGTGAAATCTTTGTTACAGCTTGAGGCTGTTTTCTTATATCTATCACCCAGGTGTATAGTGTGATGTTGGACAGGTCTTGTTTTGTGCGAAGAACCTTGACCCAGTCTAATCCTCTAATCGGTCTGTGTAGATCCTGCTGGTATTCATTAAAGGTTCCTCAATGCACTTTAAATGTAGCACTGTTTCAAACAGCGCCAGGCTGAAGCACACCAGCAGGGTCTACGTGCATGACATGTTAGTGCATTTTAGGAATCACACCAATGTAGAGCACATTGTTGATTGGTGTAGACAAGACCTTAGTATAACATGTTGTATAGAATCTGTAGTGATTATGTTTTACAGACTTAAGAGCGTTTCTCTTTTTGAAATTTCCTTCAGTTTGCCTTCATCTTTTTGGTACAGCAGTGGTCAGACCTATTGGAGGTGTTCTAGTGTGTAGTGTTACAAGAACTGTATATACAAAGACTGAGACGGTCCTGCTCTGTGACATGATTTATTTGTTGCTGTGGCTGAAACTTATTTCTTCCATAATAGAACCTGTCTGCTTCAAAAGGAATTTGCCCTCTCTCAGCAATTCTAGATCTCATTCAACATTATGGCTGTTGAAATGTTTCCCTGCCCATTGGCTCCTCCGTGTTTGGCTTATTTCTCCCCAGGTGAACACTGTTAGACCCTGTTTCAGAAAGGTGTTTAACTTTAAGCATATGATATATCCTATTTATTTAAAAATAAATTTAAAAATATGTGTAAAGTTGAGCAATGTGCTACACTTGCTGGCCTGAATAGAAATGCTTTCTGAATGGAGCCTTAGCTTACATTTTCTGCCTTGTAAATAGCTGGCCAGATTGTGTTTCCATTATTCACTGTGGTGAGCAGCTACTCTTAGTAGCTGAGTTGTCTTTTATGGGACCACTTTTGTGAGTAACTACTAACCAATGAGGATAAGAGGCTCACAGTTGATCTGTGGTACTTATACAGCTCCCGTTACTGTAGTATTTCAGCGCCTCTCAATCTTTTAATGTATTTATCCTCCCAACATTCCTGTGTGGTTGCATAAGCCCCATGTTACAAATGGGGAATTGAAGCACAGAGAGGTGAAGGTCTAGATTTTTAAAGGTATTTAGGCACCTAAAGGAGCAAGAAGGCATCTACAATTTTCAGAAGTGTCTAGGGATGGGAGTTAGGCATTTGGGCACTTTTGAAAATCCACTGGGTACCTGTCTGAATCTTTAGGCAACTAAATGCCTTTCAGGACCTTGCCCGTGTGGGTGTACCTAAAGTTGCATAGGAAGACTGACAGAGCAAGAAATTCAGCTCATCTTAGTCTCAGGTTAACGCTCTAACCTCTAATCCATCCTCCTCTCCAATCCAGTTCTATATATTTCATTCTGTTCTTTTCTGTCCATATTTCTAACCTCAGTAGCTTGTTTCTCTATCTCTATGGGTGCTTGCGTCTCCTCTCAATATAGTATCACCCACAATTTTCATTTGTGAACTGTGTACTTCTTCTTTTGCCTTATCAATGAAGACGTTAAATCATACCAGACCTGATCCTGTTTCTGCTGACATTCACAAAACATCTCCCTGGAAATTTGTACATTCATGCCTCTTATTGTTATCCTTTGCCTATGGTTCATCAGGCAATTTTCAATCCATAACAGTGCTTCTAATCCATGACAGATTGAATTAAATTTGCAAGTAGAAGTTCATGAAGCTCTGTTTCAAACATTACGTGATTCAAATTCCCTTCAACCATGAATTTTGTACAACAGTCTAAAAATACCATCATTAGATATTTCATGGAGCATACTGGACTCACAAGTTACAGAGATAAGTCTGCGAGCAGATAAGTGTTGGAAGAATGATCAACCTGGAGGCAACTTGACTCATGCGTTATGGTCATGCTCAAAAAATTTGCAATTTTTTGTGTCTTCACATCAGATATGATCAATCTGATTTCAACTTTCGATTTAGCTCATAAGTCACACATTAATTTTTCTGAATTAATAATTTAACAACAGCCTTAAAATAGCTTTGATGTGCTCATAAGAATTATCACTGCACCAGCTGTGCACAAAATTCATTGTTACAACTGAAGGTGAGAATTGCACCAACCCAATGCAAATTGCTTCCTAAAGAGGATGCACTTATCTAATGCAAAATGACCTACCAGAGTGCCATCTGGTGCAGGGAAATTTCTCACATCATGTCAAAGGTACTAATATTAATCTCATCAATAAATATTGAATTAATGATTGTTTGTTGTTGACGGTAGCTGCCCTAATGTGTTCGGAGCTTTCCAGATCTTTAAAAAGGGATAATTGCTGCTCTGAGGAGCTCATGTTCTCAGAGGAGAATGAGACTGGGGAAGGGGAACAACAAACAGATACATACTTGACTGTTTACCAAATGGTATAAATCTAAATATAACGGTTGTGACACTCCCCAGGGTATCCAAGGATGCAAAGCACCTCACCACCACCTGCCTGTAGCATGAAGCAATCTTGTCTATGCTTGCTGTGTATCTAATGGCTCCTGGTATCATGAGAACTACCTTCCAGGCCTCCCTCTTCCCATAGTGGTAGCAACAGGCACATGCACCAACCCCCAAATACTCAGTGCGTTCCCTTGAGTGTCCAGCCCCTAATCTGGTGATCACTCCCTTTGAGAATAGCAGGGCTGGAACAATGCACCTCAGCTGATTAGTTATACCTTAGAACACAGCTCCTTAAAACACACAGCACTTAGATATATTTACGGTGAGAACAAGAATAAGTTTAATATCAAAGGCTAGAGATTCAAGTGCTAGTGGGGTAAGAATATTGGGAACAAATGGTTACATGTAAAACAAAATCATAACATGCTTTTTTGAGACTAAGCTTAACGAACAAGTTACTCTTTTATCTAAAGAAGCTCATCGCACCCAAAATTCTTTCTAGTGATTCCAACCAAGTCTGGCGGAGATCCCATTTTCATGAGTCAAAAGCACTGTCCTTTTACTCCCACAGTGAAGGGTGCCTGTGTGTCCCCTTTGTGCCCTGAAATATATTCAAACAGATCTTTGATATACGCCTTCAGATAAGATTTTTTACTCTGCCATGTTTCTCTTCCTGTTAGTTCCTTTTTGAAGTTCTTTCTTCAATCTTTCATTTTCATTTGGTTTAGACTGGTGATAGGGAACCCACTGTGAACGAGACGATATTCAATTTACACATAAACACATACATGGAGAGACATTTCCTCTCTGACAGAAAAATCTGTTTGTCACCATTCCTGGTGACTAATATTAGATATAGACTTCAAGAATATGTTTTCAGTATTTATACATATCTCTTTACACGGTGTCTGTACATACATTTCACAATGATATTGATGACCAGTGTGTCATTGGCTTTCATTTCCTTAGATGGCATTCTTTGGTAAACCAGAACGTACATTCCAGAATCAGAAAATGTCTTTAATTCCTCTGCCTCCCCTTACTAACTGGCATTAAGAGGTTCTTGGGTCACAACCATGGTGAGAAAAACTATCTTCAGATTATATATTCAGAGAAACATTGCGATAGAGCTAGTCAGATTGTTTTAGACAGAACCGTTTTCTATCAGAAAATGCAGTTTCACTGAAATTTTCAGCTGGAAATTTTAAAAACTAATCGTGACTTTCTCATTTTGATAAGGTAAAATGTTTTGACTGTGTGGTTTAGTTTTGTTTCATTTAATTTAGACTGTTGAGTTAAGTTTAATATATTTTACTATCTTATATTATGACATGTTGACATTATCAAAATGAAACAATTTGGCATTTTTACACAAAACAATTAGATGTTATCAAAACAGAATGTTTATAGATTTCCAGATTGAAACTATCAACAATTTCTGTTACATGAAAAAAACTGAAATTTTGACTTCTTGTTCCAATTCACAGGGGAAAAAAATTGAATGGTGGGAAATTTAGGTTTCTGACTAGCTCTCCTTTGGACAGTCTCTTTCATTTTATTGTACTGCTATTTTGTTTTTAGGTAAATGACAATAGCGTATGGAACAAGGAATGCTACCTTCTGTGTATGGATACAAATATGTTAAGTTAACTAAGAGAGGGGTCACTTCTGCAGTTCTTATTCCAAAAAAGATCATCTCCTACTGAAGTTATTGAGGCTTTTGCTTGTGTCAGGATCGTAATACTGAACCCATGGTTATTAAACACAAGATTTTTAATGGCACAAAATGGAGAGAAGTGCATACTACCACTGCAAGTCCTTTAACATCAGTGAGAGTAGGGTGTCAAGATCCCATTTGTGTCTTTGAAAACCTCCCCCTCAAGCAATAGTCCATTGTATTAATTTGTATTGAACATCCCTAGGGGCCTGATCATTCATATTGGTTTGCAAGCTGTTAGAATGAGCATAAACAAATACAAGGGCTTCTCCTCAACGGGTAATGCTTTATAGCAAAAGTGAAAAATAAATGAGCATAGGTAGAAAAGAAAAGATCATCCACTCCCTCTTGAGGTTCAGCTCTGCCCTACATTACGGCATGTGGTACCTAACCATGCTAAGTCATCATGTCTTCCCAAGCTGTTGTTCGTACAGCCTTTTCCTAGGGCACCTGAACCAGGGGAGGAGGAAGTAACTTCCTGTTCAGCAGTTAGATTTTTTTAGACATTAATTTCTGGGAATGTTTGATTTCCCTTCTATTTTAAGCACAAGATGGGTGCACAAAGTGAAGAAAGAGTGTGCAAGGAGTATTATACCAAGGAACAATGTGTGGTTGTGCTTCTCTGAATTCAAACCCTGCTGAAGCTAGCACTGTTGCTGGAGTTCTCCAGAGTTCACAGTGATGGGGCTATGGCCTGCGGCACTGGCCAACGAAGGTGGGTGGCACAGAGCAGAATGCCGATTGCACCTTGCAAAGGGTTGTGCAGTGGCTACACTCCTTGGAGATCCAGGAGCCGTTGTCTTTGAGTCAGCCACCTTTCCTTTCATTGGCCCCATCCCTTACAGTCACAAGGCTGCCTCACATCGGTACCACAACTGCTTTTCTCCCATTTTCAGCTACTTTCTCAGTACTCCATGACCTGTCAAATATAATTAGCGGTTACTGTGTGAATTGATCAACTAATTTCCTTCTCACCTTCAGATGCATTTAATCCATTAGCTGATTATTTCTAGAGATTTATTTTCTCCTACATTTCCTCACTTGCATTTTATCAATAGTTCTATTTATTAGTCCACTCTTGCTTCCTGATTATCCAAAACACTGTTCTTTGTTTTCTCTGCTCAAGACCATAAGATAAGAAGCTGCTTGGCTTTTCAGTCATTTAAACATCATCATGACTGTCACCTCTCTTTCTTTATTTTTCGGTGGGCGAACTTGCTATCTAGTGCTCTTTCCTTCCCCAAAGTTAACAGGCCCTCTGTGAGATTTCCCTCTGCAATCTGGACTGGTACATCGCTGTGTCATCCAATCTCCCACTCCTGGACCCACCCTGCAGTTGCCCTGCTGTAAATCCCCACTCCTGGGTCAATTCACTCACAGCCTCTTGGCAGATAAACGGCTCCTATTTTAGTGAGGGAGTGCTTCTGGCCGATCACTCATGGGATTATGCAATGGTGTGACCCTCAGCCGACATCCCGAATCCCAGATGCAATCCTAGGAATTGCCATCTTGCAAAGTTCAGTGCTGCTAACTGGATTCTGCAAGCTCATTGGTAAGTCAGTTTATGAAAGAAATTCATATGTACCAGCTCTGTGATTTTAAATGAAGTTTCTATACAAACTCAAGCCACATGCACCGCTTTAGATAAAACAAACAAACAAATAAGTTTAAGTACAGAAAGATTTTAAGTGATTATAAGCCAGAACGAGTCAGATGGATCAGGAAGAAATAAAAGGGTAAATCATGTTCTGAATTAAGACATCATTGGTCTTTCAGTCTTTGATGTTATCTTACCACAAAAGCTGGCTGACTCCTTCAGCCAGGACGTCCCCGCACCTCCACCCCCATGGGCAATCTGTTAGTTGCTTTTTGTTGCTTCATAAATGTATTCCAAGGGAGAGCACCAGAGACAAAACATCTCTGCCTTTAACATGTTTTCTTGTCACCTTCTGGGGTAAAGTGATCAGCTGTGTCTGGCAATAGGCATAATTTCTCCTCTTGAGTCAAATGAGTGTCACCTTATCAAATGCTTAGGCTAGTCCATTGTTCCTGTATGCATACTTCTGCAAGGCGTGAACTCTCACTTTGCTTGGTGTTTGTCTTGGTGTGACACACACATTTGGGATATGACATAGCAGAGTTTCATATCTATACATATGTATGACATTGCAGGAAAAATACTACCATAATAATAATGTTCACTATGTCATGAGCATTCCAAAAATCACCTTATAGGACATACTTTGCGTTAGACAATACATAGTTACACTATAAGGGCAAACATGAATGATACACAAACTCACACCATAAGAGTGTACATAGGGTACAGCATATCACACCATCTTCCTCACCATTTGGCAGCTCTAACCCATGCTCACTTTGTGATGCCCTTATCTGTTCTTTTCTTCTTTGACTCTACCTTCTTCGGTCCTGTCTCCATTTATAATGCAGGGTTTATTTTTCACTTTAGATCTTTGAGCAGCACCACCATGGATGCATTTAGAAGTCTTTTTTGCCCCCCTTGATACCACAGGCTGAATTCCAATGTAGTCTGTCTCCAGGCATTTTAAAACCAAGACATCTAGCCCTTACTAAAGCGGACTGAGGACACAGAACTGATCTTTGCAGAATTAAAATGAAAACCAGGATCTATGTGCAGAACAGGGAGCCAGGAGTCCTGGGTTGTTATTTATACTAAGAATGCCTAGAAGCCCCACCTGACAGTGGGCCGACAGTGAGTTAAATGCTTTACATATACAAAGTAAGAAACAGTTCCTGCCCTGAAGAGTTTACAGTCTGGCGAAATGTCAGCAATGAGACAGGTGAAACGATTCATGCATGGTGACGTGGCAGCCCAATAGCACAGCCAGGAGTAGAACTGAGCACTGAACCAAGCTGTCTCTCTGGTCAGCTACTGACTACTGCCTTGAGCAGCTCACTCACCTCAGTTTCCCACTCTGTAAGATGGGAATGCTGATACTGACCCACTTCACAAAGGAGTTAGTAGCGTTAATTGGGAGTTTATAAAATGGTTGGAGACTTTTGCATCGAAGGTACTGTGCTGACCATTTCTAGTGAGAAATTTTATATGCACTTCTCCACTGCACCAAACCTTCCTCAGCCTGTTGTGATGAACTTAATTCTTCAGTGTGTTTTCCCATAAGCCCTAGGGTTGCGTCTACACTGGTAACTTAGGTCGACTTAAGGATGCTTAAGTCGACCTAAACAAAACCACGTCCACACTTGGGTTTCATTAAGTTGACTTAAGCACTTCCTTAAGTCGACTTAATAACTACCACTTTTTAGGTCGACTTAATGCCTAAGTCGTTTCGTTAAGTCGACCTAAAACCTGTGTGGATGCCTTAATTCAACTTAATTCCCTAAGTCGACCTAGGGCTGCGGACAAGGAAGCTGCGGCTCCCTGGCAGAAGGGAGCCGCAGCTTCCCCCAGGGACAAGAGAGCCACCTGTGGCTCCCTTGTCCCTGAGGGAAGCCGTGGCTCCCTTCTGCCAGGGAACCAGGCAAGAAGGGAGCTGCAGGCCCCGGGAGAAGGGAGCTGGGCAAGCAGGGAGCTGCAGCTTCCCAGGACAAGGGAGCCACGGCTCCTCTCCGTCAACCTAGCCAGTCAATTTAAGAGTCTAGTGTAGACTCTCTAAGTCAACTTAACAAGGTCGGCTCTAAGTTGACTGAAGTCAACCTTGTTAAGTCAACTTAATAGAGTCGACTTAGCTTTGTAAGTGTAGACATGGCCTAGGTGTTTCACCCAAGATCTCTCTTACAGACCCCTGCCTCCTGCTCAGCTAGAAAGCATGTGATATAAGTGAAGTGAATTTTCCCTCCTTGCTGAGTATCACTGCTTCTCCTGTTTTATCTAACAGTAATATGACCTCTTCCTGGGCATAAGAAGTACTTCCAGAGTGGCTAGTAAAAAGCAGCTGTATATCCTGCTAGTCTATTGGTATTTAAGACATGTGTGAACTCATTTCCCACTGTAGCATCCTGGCATTCAGAGGGTTAAGTGTCCCTCCAAACACCCTTTTTTCTGCTCCACTAAAAAGACCACCCACTAGACACTACAGAGGATAACTGGTGTGTCCTTTGTGGGCCATGATACCCAGTACATGTGCACGCCATTCGAAGAGGCTTGTTATTATATGACAAGACATTTCCACTGACCTTTCTGTCTGACAGAGCCAACTGCAAGACATCAGAACAAGTCAAAGAAACTGCATGCCTGGAGCCTCCGAGTTCTGCTCCTGTTGTCAAAGGGCCTGAGGTGAACACATGACAATGACCACAGAATGAGAAAGAACAGGGCTACTTTTTCCATGGAGAATAAGAACCTTAAAGGAAAAATTGCGGCAATTAGCTATAATCCTTTCAGTAGCTATATGGTCGTGTAATATGTAAGAATATTTTGAATGTATGGGCATTTCTACTAGCATAACAGTCAAAATGACTTTTCAAGACAATTTCTATAAATGTCCATCTGTCCATCAGCACTTATATGCAGAGTCCAATGTACTTCATGGCACAATGGGACCAAATTCTGAAGCAAGAGCCCCTAAATTCAGCAGCAATGTTAATTTATCATATCCCCAGGAAATACCTTTCATTCCAATCCCCGCAACACTCAAACTCACACACTCAACTATACCCATGGTTGAAAATACTCATTGGCATCAAATTCCTTAAGAGTTATTTTCAACCATAATTTTGTTTGATGAGGGAGGTATTCTCCAGATAAACCAGCTCTATGAGCTTTGGCAATGCTGATAATTCTGAGCAGTCCCGCTCAGAATCTTTTTCCTTGCCAGGGAAAGGAGGAGTTTGGAGTCAGCTTCAGTGACTCCTCTCAGCTCCCCAGATCTCAGTTATATTCTCTGTGCAGCTTAGTTGCCCAGTCTACATTTCTAGTTCCCCCCGTGTCTCTAGCTTCACATAAACTGGAGTGTAGGCCTGGTCAGAGAGCATGCACAGTAATCTCATTAACTCCCTCTTGTGGGAAAAGCTAACAGCATGAGGCAGCAGGAAGAAAAGAAAAGGCTGGGCTGGATGCATGGTATCTTGTAAAATTTCTACATCCTGCAGCTGGGGGCCCTGAGTAAGATGTCAGGGTCTTTCACACCTTTCAGAGCCCCTATCATGCTTTTTGCAGATTCATATGAGCACCGGTTTATGCAGAGTTCCTCTTTTGGCTCTTAATTTCTCCACTGTGTGCTGGTCACTTCAACTAAAAGCCTTGTGAATCTGAAGTCTGCCACTTAATTCATAGAAAAGAGCCACCCAGTTCATCTGAATGAGGGAGGGACTAGTAATTTACCAGAAGGCCAGCCACTGATTTCACAAACAATGAAGCAGATTGAAGCTGCCCTTAACTTTAATAGGATATTTCATTCCAAGGACACAACAACTGATCTGATTTGGAGACCACTTTGCTCAAAGTGGAGCATTGCACGCTAGAAACTCCTGGTCTCACTTTATGTAAACATAAAGGCAGGCACAGAGCCTCATGGTACAATTCAGGGGACTGCACTTAGGACAGCTCTGTCCTAGCATCCTGGCATTTTGCTTCAGAGGAGCAGAGAACCTTCAGAGAAGGCATGTGATCTCAGATACTCAGGCCATAGGGGCTAGTTAAGATAAACAGGATGAATGATGAATGACAGTGGAAAGGGAGATACCCTTACACAGGCGTGCACACACACTCACAGTGCACCAGACAGGTAAAAGTTGCCACATTTTAAACTTAAAAAGCAGCTTTTCCAGGGGTGTAGCTGAGTTCAGCTCTCTGGGTGAAGGAACCATGTTTAGTGGTTATGCTTTCCGAGGGAGCCATTTTCGCCAGGGAGCCTTCACCGTCACCAAAACCAGCAGCAGGAGAGGGTGTGAGTGGAAGGAAGGGTCTGAAGTCTGGTGGTTGGTTGAGATTGTCCCCCATCACAAGTAAGGCTCAGCAGATACATCTCACCACATAAAGGCAAATATCTCTGAATGGCTTCAAATGAGGTTGCAGAGGGTCCTCAGCTGCTTTGGCAATTATCCTCTGATGCCCAAGGGTTCTGATCTTGCTAGAGAGAGAGCACACTCTTTGTAGGAATTGATTATCTTCCCTGAACACAGGTGGAGTGTGTGTGTGTGTGAGAGAGTGAGAGAGAGAGAATGATAGAGTGAGAAATGGTGAGACAGGGGACTAAAGCGAAGAGTGGGGATTTCTCAGGCTGCATTCGCAGATGATATTCATTTCCTTCACAGGTGTAGGTGTAAGTAGGAGAGCACAGGAGAGAGAAAGTTCTTACATGTTCCATGCTTCACCTGCCCTGAGCACCTTATTTTGCTAGCTGGGGACAAGGGGGCATCTCAGGGTTAATTTTCATTTCTTCAGTCATGGGTGGCGTTCTGAGGAACAGAAGTGGGAGCTGGTCTCCATTCCTCATTTGAAAAAGGGCCAGGATCCTTTTCTAGGCTATTTAACTTTGGCAACACGTGTGTATCTTGTCATGCCAATAAATTCACTGGAACTGAAGCTGAAGTGAAAGTCAGGCACAAGGGAGTGTGGGTGGATAGAAGGAATCACAGCCCACTGAAAGATGGAGAACAATTTATTAGTTACCTCAGAAAGACACTGGGCATAGTGACAGTGGGGACCAACCCCCCCTCCCTGCTTCACAAAAGTCTCTTTAATCCTGCCAGGTAACAGATGCTCAGAAGCTGTGATAGCAGTACAGCATTCCCATGATTAAGCAGAGCACTTCAGTGGAACACAGTTTAGTCTAAGGAAGGTTTATACCTCATCTTCCAGCTTTTAATAACAACATCCACCGAAGACCACAGAATGTCAATGTTAGAGCTGGGTCCAGAACTCAGAGCTTCCTGGCCCATGCTCCAATCAAGTTTCTCTTCCATTCTCCCTGCACTCCCCTCCTTTTCCTTGACTTCACGTTGTGTGCACACTCACTCTTAGAATCATAGACTCTTAGGGCTGGAAGGGACCTCATGAGGTCATCTAGTCCAACCCCCTGCTAAAAGCAGGACCACTCACACTAAATCATCCCAGCCAGGATTTTGTCTAACCAGGCCTTAAATATCTCCAAAGATGAAGATTCTACCACCTCCCTAGGTAACCCATTCCAATGTTTCACACCACCCTCCTACTGAGAAAGTTTTTCCTAATATCCAACCTCGACCTCCCCAGCTGTAATTTGAAACCATTGCTCCTTGTTCTGTCCTCTGTTACCATCGAAAACAGCCTAGCTCCCTCCTCTTTGGAGCACCCCTTCAAGTAGTTGAAGGTTGCTATCTTCTTTGTCCCTTTACCCTACTGGCTGCAGCATGTCTTTTAGCTACTTGTTATGGCCACTCAGGAGTCAGGATTTTGCATCTGGCAATTACATGTTAGTTTGTACGGTTCAGAAAGAACTACTGATGGGATATTGCTACCACTATACCTCTTGAGCTCTTGCAGATCTCCCTGCCTGCTTTGTCTTGAGGTGGGTCTCCCTGGTAGTCTCATCGTTCTGTGGGAGGGCTTGGTTGACAGTGTCCACTTTAAATATGAATCCCACTTCCCCACTTTGTGAAGCAGGGAAGTGGGTGGGTCCCCACTGTTGTGCCCAGTGTCTTTCTGAGGTAAGTTATAAATAACTCTTTGCCTTTCAGTGGGCTGTGATTCCTTCCGTCTACCCACACTCCCTTCGGTTTGACTTTCAATTCAGCTTCAGTTTCAGTGACTTTATTGGCATGACAAGGTACACACATGTAGCCAAAGTTAACAAGTACATCAACCCTTGTATGTCTTTGTCTCCCCTACACACTTCCATTGCTGTCGCCTCCTTCCTCTTTCTCCTCCCCAGCTCCCCCCTTCCTTTCTCTCTCTAATAGTCTCCCCAGGTGGTAGTTAGCTATCTCAAACTCAAGACAAGCTGTCTTTCCTGACAAACAGAGCTGTCACTCACCGAGGGGGAAGCGCAATTGGTCTCTACAGCATAGCTGATATTTTTTTTCACTCTCCTGGCATGCAGACATCAGTCTGTAAACTGTCTTAAAGAAACCATGTTTGCTTTAAGGTTGGCTTATGACTTCAAAAGAACTAGAGGTTTTTTCAGAGGTACCAAACAAAGAAGTGCACTCCCTCAAGGAATTATGGGGTTTCACAGCATAGGAAAGTAGGTGGATCAAATGGAGTCACCTATTGACTATAGGGAGGTCCAGGCTATGGACAAAACAACTCCCTGTTTAACAATTTCTGTTAAATAGAGCAGTAAGTGCTCTCCTTCATCCACCAAGCCACCCAATTCTATAATAATTGGTTGGCATGACAGTGGATAATTATATAAGGAAACAGACTGATCCCTAACGTTTCTATAGCAGTGGATAGTCTGCTCAGGATAGTGAATTGGCATTTAATCCCAGTACATCAAGCATGTGCCCTGGATGTGGTGTCACACTGTACTGGGGGGGCTTATCCCTTGACATGAGAGTCCATTCCTTATCTAGTGGTAGCTTGATCTATAGAATGATGCCATCTCTGTTTGGTTCCTTTCTTTTCCAAAGGGATTAGGAAAAGCTTTTCTCATTGCTTTCTGATGAAGAATCTTTGTTACTCCTTTGTGTAATCTCTTTCTCACACTCCTTCATATTTTGGTCATTGGAACAGGAAGTATCGCTGTGTCTCTCTCTCAATATTTCTTTCTATATTAGTTGTATGATAATTCCTCTCTGCTTGCATTGCACTTTGTAACTCTGTTTCCATTTCTAATTTGCAGTTCTTGAGGCTGGTTCTTCACTGCCTTTCATTTTGTGTAATTTCCACCTGGGCAAAGCAAATTTAGAACACTACCATTATAATTTGGTAGTGTTTCACCTTCACTTTATGGAGCCAATTGAGAAACAGACCCATTGATTCTGTATTTGCTAAGAGTCCCTCTTAGTTCTACATGTAACTGTGGTGAGGTAGTCTGCTAGCGTTCCATGCAGAGATCTTTAACGCTCAAAATCTTGCTGGTTTTTATTTATTCTCAGGAACTGATACATTAGTCTTGGAGGTGTTGAGCATAATTTTCATCCAGATATTTAAATTATCCATTATTGCAGTGCCCTGGTGGCTTCACAATCCTTATTCTCTTAACATGCCTGTGTGGTAAGAAAGTATTATTAGCCTCATTGTGTAGATAAGGAAGAGAGTCATAGAAAAATTAAGTGATTTGTCCAAAGTCTCACAAGAAGTCTGTTGCAGAGCCAGAAACTGATCCTAGAGTGCCAGTTCCACAACCTTTAATACAAGATCATGTCTCCTTTGATTTTGGCAGTGGCTGTTTGCTCCACTGGTGAATAGATTGCAGATGTTGAAACCAGAAATGATGGCACAGTAGATGCTTTCATTAGTTTTTGATCTTCAGCTGGGATGGAAGTGTATGATGCTTTGATTAGTATTTTTTTCTATATATTGATTAGCTGGGAAAGATGACAAGCCAGTGTTGCTAGATTTTCTCTGTACAGGGAACATTTGTTTGCAGGACCCTAGCTGAAGAGTTTCTACAGAGATTTGTGTTACCCGCCTTAGTATCCCACACTGTCGCCTGTCTCTAATTTACTTCTCCAAAAAGGAGGCTCTGTCTGGTTCTTCCCAGTCATTTGTATTTGGTGCTTTCTGCTCTTCAATGTCTTACAAAATCCTGAGACCCTGTAGTCCCTTTAGACACATATAAGTCAACTGAAGATACGCTTATGTTTTTGAGAGATTGATTGTGGCCTATGTCCCTAACTGCAGTTCTAATGTATAACTTATTGGCTAACTGCTCATGTTGACTTCAGTGGGAACAGAACTACAACCCAAGATGGAAAGAGTGGGAGACCACGTTGTCCTCTACCATCTGCAGCCCACAGAGAACTGTAACCCCAGAGGCATTGATGTGTTCATGATGCCAGGAGTCCTGGATTCCATCCCCAAATGTCCCTGGTGATGTTTGTATATGAAGTGAGTCTTCGTCTTGCAATGACACTTCAGAAGATCTGCTGGGGCACTTCCAAAGACCTCGAGGTGCTGCAGCACATGGCTGAGCCCAAATAGAGCTTCTCTTTTGACAGAGGAACCAGATGGGCAGAAACTCTACACACACAAGTACAACACGGCCTTGTCCTGTACAATGTGATGATGGGAGGCCTCGTGCTCTCCGGACAACTGCTCACTTAGCCCAAGACTAAGGTTTTTCCCACACTGGATCAAACTTGTGAAGAACATTTCTGACAAAAGGAGTTCCTTGTCTTGAGCTGTCTGCTCCTTACACAGCAAGTGGCTGGCCATTACTTCGCAGCCCTTAGAACATACCCTGCTTCCAGATGACACTAGACCGGATATTAGGTAACGTTTGAAGGTTTACAGCTGGCAGTTTTGAACGTCCTGCTGCTATCCCCATTTCTATCATGCAGGGCCACCCTCTGTGATGCGAGCAATGACAAGAAACTAGTGAAAAATCTGGGCTGAAAAATTCAGACCTGGATTTAGAATCTGTCTCCTTCTCAAAGTTTTGGGTTATTTAGATCCAGGGATTTGGTTCATCACCTTTCTCCTTAAGAACAGCTCCCAGGTAGCCTGGACTGAGCTCTCACCATCAGCAGAATGTCTATTAGTCTTCTGATTGCTTAACTAACTATTTGATGAAGCAGCTACAGTAGTAGCCTTATAGATTGTCCATCATTCACTAAATAGGACAAAGAATCCTTTCTCTGGGGAGTCAGCAGTGTCTTCTCATCTTGCTGTTGTCCTATACCGAACCTTCGGAAGATCTAGAACAAGAAACTGTGGTCTAAAACCCAGACTGTGGTATGCATATCACAAACTGGAGGGTATGTGGGAGAAATTGTGTAATGGTGGATTTCATTTATTAATTATTTTATTTATTGCATTTTTATAGTAGGCTATTCAGAGAAAGCTTTAAATCCTTGTGGGAATTTGTTATATAAAATATGGTAGTTAATTTATTTCATGACGTACCAATGAGAACACAGAGGGTATGTCTACACTAGCAATTTAGGTCGACTTGAGGACACTTCCACGTCCACACTGGCCTTTCATTAAGTCGACGTAAGGGTGTCCTTAAGTCAACTTAATAAGTACCAGTAGTTAGGTCGACTTAAGGTCTAAGTTGACCTTATTAAAGCAACCTAAAACCAGTGTGGATGCCCTAGGTCAACTTAATTACTTAAGGTGACCAAGGGCTGGGGAGACTAGGGGTGGTGAGAAGAGAGCCAGGGCTGAGGGAGCCCCGGCTCAGGGACAGGAGCCATGGAGCCACAGCTGAGGGAGAATGGGCTCCCTGGGGCTCTCTTGGACCATGGAGTGGTGGCAGCTCCTTGATCGAAGAAGCCACTGGCTTCCCCAGCCAAAGGGGACCCCTGGGGACTTCCCCGTACCCCAGAGTGGCAGCAGCTCCTTTGTCAAAGAAGCCGCCAGCTTACCCGGCCAATGGGAGCCCTGGCGGCTCCCTTCTCCAGGGCTCAGCTGATTTCTCCAGGGCTCCCCTGTCCAGGGAGCCCCAATGGCTTGCTTCTCCAGGGCTTCCCTGTCCGGGGAACCCAGGAGGCTCCCCTGTCTGGGGAACCCAGGAGGCTCCCGGCCCCTGAGCCACAGGGTGTGGGGGAAGGGGCGGAGGTTGGTTTTGGGTCAACCTAACGACTGCCTGTGTAGACACAGGAAGTCGACTTAGAGAGTCTAATGTGGACTCTCTAAGTTGTCTTAATGGAGATGACTTAGCATTTTAAGTATAGACATAGCCAGAGACACTGACAGACAGATCCCTCACCTCTAATCACTATATTGCGTGGGTTCAGTTTCTCAGCTACTGTCCAGTCTAACTTAATCAGTGTTTTGTGGCACTTTTAAAGACTAACAGATTTATTTATCGCATGAGCTTTCGTGGGAGAAAATCCCACTTCGTCAGACGCTTTGAAGATCTTCAAAGTATTTCTCCCACGAAAGCTCATGCGATAAATAAATCTGTTAGTCTTTAAAAGTGCCACAGGACTCTGTTGTCTTTCTACAATAGACTAACACGGCTACCCCTTTGGAATTTAATCAGTGTTTGTTTGCTTTTTGTTTGCTTGTATACATCACACTATATCTGTACATAACAGTGAAATACAGACATGGCTAAAGACAGGTAATGTTAAAAAGAGCACACAAAGTATCAGTGGTGAGAAGGGTAGGGGTACATGGGCAGCGGGTAGAGCTGGAAGGAGGTACACAATAAGAAGTGTCTGGGGACCTCTAATCTAGAGAGTTATTAAATAACTGAATCAGACATATACCCACACCTCTCTCAAACGCTTTGCCCTGAACTCAAACTAGGGGGAAAAAAATTTTTTTTTTGAGGTTCAGAAATGTCTGAGTACAATTTTTACTTTTTATTTCCATTCTTGGCAGCTCGATACTTTCAACGTCGGGGTAGGATCAGAGCCAGTTGCACCAAAATACCACATAGTACTCTTGTTTCCATCAGATTCCTGAAATACCAGAAATCTTTTGGAAAAGATGTTATCACAAGATATCCAACCCAATTTTGCATGTCTGAATGCATTAGGGAGTGAAGAATCCAAACTGGAGTATTTGTTTAAATCTGCCACATGCATTCGACTAGTACATGTATTAGTCCTTTCAAAGCTATCTGAATGTGTCAACATTGAGTCACATCCTTGGTTCTGCGCTATGCACCACTCACTGTGAGCTCTGTGACCACAGAACTCATTGTCTCATGGCTTGTTTATCAGTGGGGGGATATAACAGTTTTCAGTCAGAAGAGCCAATGGAGAGGCATTTAGTGAGAAACCTCCTTTCCCTCCCTCCCTCCCCGCACCCTCCCAATGTGCAGATTTCCACAAGGTGCTGCAGAGACCTTTTTGCCTCACCCACTCCCCTATTTGGCCAGAGTCAGGTGGTAATGTCAGTTAGGTGAGGGCTGAATGAGCAGTATTCAGGCTGCAGCCACTGAAAGATTTAGCCAAATTATTCTGGTACTACCATACGCAAGGGTACAGCTGAGTGTATTATACTCATCCATAGATATGTAAGAGGGGGAAATTCTCCGCCCATCTGACTCGTCCATCCCAACTTCCAGCTCCAATTCAAGGCCTGTCACGTTTCCTCCTCTCTGCTCTCTCTTTGATTATTAGACAGCTCCAATCTTCTTTCCATCGGGTAGAAAGCCTCTTTCACCCTGCACCTTCTACCTTGGAATCTCTTTGGACTCTGTCTGAGCCCCACCACATCCCCAGCCTGCTCTCCCCATTTTTGCCATCCTACCCAAAGAAAGGGTTAGAAACCAACAGCCAGGTCCAGTCAGGACTCACTTGACCCAAAAGGGTGTTTTTTACTTGGGTCTTCTTGCACTTTCCAGAACTTAACCTCCTTTCCTAGATCCAGCAACTCCAAAACCGTCTTCTATTCTTGCCATATACAAATCTGATCAGAGGCCATTAACATCAATGGAAAGATTCCCATTGACTTCAGTTGGCCTTGGGCCATGTAAACCTGACTCTCTTAGTACACATATTTTTGTGGTGTTTTCCATGGTCTTCTGAGATCCATTTTTGGGATTGAAATATGAAGGGACCAGCTCTTCTCACAGTATTTCTTTTTGTGGATGGTTAATTGTACAATGAGAAGATGAGATCTTGCATTATTTCAGTACTATAAATAACTCCCTCTGGCATTCAATGTAGTCTATGGAAAATGCACACAGATCCTTACATGACAAATGCTAAGTCCCACGTACAACCCTCATTCTTAAAGTATTTAGGATTTGGGGATTTGGCAGCATCACCAGGGTTAATCCCTTGGAATTAGCAGAGCAAACACTTCTGCTGTTGTTTACACAAGGTGTGAACAATGCTGTTTATTCACTGCAAGTCTGCCCTATGTACTTCAGTCAAAAAGCAGGTGGGGTCAGTGTTGCAGGATGAAAGCAACAGAACAGTATGGATTGTGAAGGTAGAGAACCTCCTCTTAGAGAAATGTGCTATGAATAAAGGTGTCACTGTTGCCATGCTATGAATTTGGCATTTGAATAAAAAATCAGTTTCACAGCAAAGATGCAATACATTGTACACAGTATTTAAAGTGCATCCATGGAGTTCCAGCAGGGATGGACTTTATGTTTTCCTTCCATTATTTCAATGTGTGGCCATTTATCTAATCTTTGTGCACTATCAAAAGCTACAAAGGTGGATTCAGAACAGCACCATCCTGAACAAATGGGTACTTAGCCAGGCCAAACTCTTCAGAGCTGGGTGTAGATAAATGAACATCATCATCAGATGGGCCAAGAAGCCACCACATATCTTCATGCAGAAATAAGCCAGTCATGGTCTATTTCCTGTGGGGTGGAGTCCCCCTTTGGACAAGGGGTGTGTGTGGCTCATGAGCAATTTGTTCCTTTAAAATATTATTAGACCTTTGAAACTCTACACAGTTCAGCAATAAAGCTTATCCATATACTTAAGTCCCCACTATACAACTATCAAGTGCAGGCCGATTATAAATCCCCCTCACCCCTTCCAACTTAAACCAGCTGTTGAACATTCCCAGTGATTACTTTGCTCTGATGGTATATGGACACTTCTGCAGAGATGGACTTGGAGACATGGGCTCAGTGCTGGCGCAGCACTGGTCTAAATGACAAAATGGAGCTAATTTTCATGCTATTGAAATTACATTTCAATACATTTTGAAAAGGGTTTGCTTTCTAGCAGGTGAAAAGGCTTCAATCTGCTTGTAAGCATTTGGTGAAGCAAAAGTCATTAGTGAAACAAAACCACCACAGGAAGGCACAGACAGCAATTGAAAGGTTAGGCAACATGTTTTAGTCTATGTAGTTTAACAAAAGCCAGGTGTAATAACTGCAGTGATCTGCTCTCTCACCCTCTGCCTGGGCGTGTCTCTAAATCAGAATGTGTTCCATGAAGTAGCCTGTGCAAAATCCTAGCCTTTGTTTAGCATTTTCACAATGCCTTGGAAATATTAGCATACATCATCTCAAAAGGGCTGGATTTTTCTTTGCATCCCTCTGCTTCTTACCCACCTGGACCTGAGCAGCATCAAGCTGTTCCTTGTTACCAGTGTAAAAAGCTGTGATTAGCCTGCTGCATGAAGGAAAGGGAAATTGGCTCTTGAGATCAATTTACTAGTTAGGCCCCTCTCCTAAAACCCCCCTCCTCACACAGGCTTTTATACAGTAGCTAATTAGGCCAATTAGTTGTCCCAGGGGGGAGGGGGGGGAAGGACTCCTAATTGTGGCAAGTGAAGTGGCAGTTCCAAAATGTGCAGACGTGAGTGCGGTGGCCAGCATGCCCCCTGCCTCAGGGTTGATTTGTTTCTTTGTATTTGTTGTAAAATGCTGTTAATTAGGAGCCAGGGGTGAGGAAATTGGAACGCTCCAGGCCTTAATCAGGAAGCACCTGTGGCTTTGGTAGCACTAAGCTGCTGGGCTGTTGGATAGGGGCTTTCATGGTTTTCTCTTTGCCCTGGGAAAGCAGTGGGTGGGAGGCCTCATTTTCCCTAGTCCAAGGCAATGGAAAAGAGACAGGTAACCAGGAAGAGGAAGGTAACTAATAAGGAAAAAATAAGCTGGGGAGGGAGAGAGAAGGATAAAGGTGATGAATTCTTATAATCTTTTTCTTCCTCTAGTCTAAGCCTTTTCCTAGGTATCCTCCTGGACTGTTTTCAAGGCCCTTCTTGAGACCAGTGAATAGAGCACGAAGCTGTCTTTATGAACTGTTGGCTTCTCTTCCCATTTCTGCCCCTGGCTCCCTTTTTATCCATTGGGCAACTTACTTCTCCTTCCTGTACCTCAGCTTCCCCATCAGTAGAGTGATGAGGACATCTTTTCCGACTGTTCTGAGAAATGTGGATGAACTTTAAGTGCTAAGTATTACCATTATTTCATAGAGCTGGAAACAGTCCTCTGGGGCCATAGGAACATAAGCAGTGGAAAGCAAGGACAATTAAGTCTTCTTGCCTGCTCATTTTGAGGAGTGGGTAATACTGCAGGCTGGCTTGTCCATAATCAACCAAACGAGGAAGTACCTTGGAGATGGCTGACTTGCAAGAGAATCCTAACATCTATTTTCATTTGCTGTTACAGCCTGACCTGATGCTATGTCATACACTCCCCTGCATTTAATTTCCTCCCACTCTGTAACTTTCCTATCTTCAAAGCGTCTGACGAAGTGAGATCTTCTCCCACGAAAGCTCATGCGATAAATAAATCTGTTAGTCTTTAAAAGTGCCACAGGACTCTGTTGTCTTGCAAGAGAAGAGTCGCTATAATCTATTTGAACAAGCTGAGTGAGCGTTTGCCTATGTGGGGACACTTGGGAAAGTTAAGGCAAATCAATTAAAATGTGTGAACTTTCCCCTCTCTCCAGAAGATGCTCTTGTTCAGAAGAATGGTGACTTTAATTTGCTGTTTTCTAGGATTAAGCCCATGTAGATGTGACCTGAGTTAAATTCCACTGCTGAGCAATGATACACTTAATCCTGGGGCCTGATTCTCCACTTCCTGCTGCATTATGTCATCCATTGCACCTGTTCAAAGGTATGCAATGCCTGGCACCTTGCGCCCGCGCCCAGTAGTGGGCCACTTTTCTCCCTAGGGCATCTAGGTATCTAGTGCCATTGCTGGTGTCTGCTGTAGCTTTTGCCTAGAATAAAAGGTTACCCCATCCCACATATTTCCTAGGATGTACCAAGGAAGGGGTTGCAGTGCTCTGTTGGGTTTTAGTTGTAAAGGACACATATTTCAGCAACAGATGTTTTGTGTGTGCATGGTTTCCCTGTTGTCCCCTACCCTTTCTTCTTACAAGTAACTGTAGCAGGTGTGTGAAATATGCAGTGATATTTTGTGTGGAAACAAATCACTTCCTCTCATCCTTAGAGTAGCAGAGATTACTCTGGAGGAGGTTACTGTTTTTCATGTCTTGTTCTTTTTTCCTTATTTAAACTCTGGGGAGTTTTAGTTGTCATGAAAGAGAGGGATTGACAGCAATTAACAAGAGCTGATGCAGTGCAAGGATCCTATACAGCTCTGTCACTGCGCCTCACGTGGGACATGTGGCACCTCTTTCTGTGGCAGTCCCGAGTTGCCCACTCTCAGCTCTGTCTGTGCTCCGCACTGCAATCCCCACCCCTCTGATATTACAGTTCCGGGCTACACACAGTTCTGCCAATGCCCCTCACTCCTGACCTGCAGAGCCCTCTACTATTCCTATCCTGGGATTCTCCTGAGCAGACTGCCCATCATGCTTAATACTGTGTGGTGTTTTTCTCCACTAGCACCAAGGTGAGATGTTGATCTGGTAGCACGAGACACCAGCAGAGTATGAACCAGAGAGAAGAGGCTGTGAATTCTCACACAATTTCTCCCCTGAATTCAGTACTTTAAAATATCCAGAATTTGACACTGGCCTTCTTCCAGCCCAGCAGCACCCCGCTCGGTGGCATTCTAGGTGTAAAGTAGTGAATTGGAGGTGATGTGATCTGATCTTCCTGGAACAGAGGCCATAGTCCTCCTCTGCTATTACTGGAAATGGAGGCTTACGGCCTGGTTATAACCACCCCATCTCTCTAATAGTCTAATTGCTGCAGTTACCTCCTCTTGGAAAGCCTGGAGGTTGAGTTTGAGAGCCTGGGCAGTGTTTCAATTCTAGAGAGAGTCTGTGGAAAGTGTTACCCCACAAGGGACTCCCTGAAAGGTGAGGTATGAAAGAAGACCCAGAAGTAGCTTTTTCTTGGCCATGGGTGTCCCATGCTCTGTTGTGTAGCGCAGTGCAAGTAGCTTCCAAGAGCCCCAAATTTAATTTGTTTTGGAGCCTGCTGTTAGATGGTCCTGACATACTGCATGTGTGAGGGTCACTGTTTGACTGCTTGGGAAGGGAGGCCTAGTCTTCCAGGGTCCTTTGGGCTGAGCTGTTTTCTCAGCATTCCCACTTCCCACACCCTTGCGAATGAGGAAACACAACACAGCCCCCATGTGGAAAAAAAAAATAAGGTCAAAGCATCTCATTTTCAGACCATTCTAAAAAGGGGTGTACAAATAAGAGATGGGTGCTAAGAGCCCATGCTACAAAGGAAGCTATGGCTGGTGTTGACACCTTCAGTATTTTAACGTGCTGGCTTGACACTCCCAAAATTAAAAGCTTCCCGCTTTTATTTGTGTAATGTCAGCAAGTCCATTAGCATCCAATAGCTTTTAGTACTAGACAGCTTTGGATTCGGAGCATGCAAAACTAAACCACATTTTAAATCCTATGCTTGCTGTGAAATTTGCCTCCTCCCTTCCACCACCACCCCCATCCTTCTCTTCCCTCCCCCCCCCAGCCTTCCCCTCAGCTGAGATGGCAGCTGGAAGGAACTAGCCATTAAATTCCCAACTGGCTTTCAGCATCAGATGCCCCTTTTTATCTCATATGAGAAGTGGCAGCCCAGATGTGACCATCTGCTCACCTTCTTTCCCTCTTGAGCATTGAGGTTGCCTATTTTACCACCTGGGTTTATGGTGCTCAGGAAAGGAAAGGATTATAGGCAGCGCAAAGCCTATTTCCTCACTCTAGCTCTACTGTTGAACCTCAATATTGGTGTTTAATATCTCCTGCTATTCCACTCTGGTTTCCCTTGACAGTTTTCCCAGTGCCTCAGTGCTCCTCTGCAGCCTCAGCTGTTGTTCCTCTTTTGGGTCAGTCCATAGCAGACTTTCACTTGTTCTATTGTGTGGCTCTTTCTTGATGGTGAGGGACAAGCACCAAAAACATGTGGCACATATATGACTTATAATTGCTACTCCTGCTCAGTGTTGTTTTATTACTTCTCTGAGGGGCTGCCTCATCCCCTTAAAATTCCATCCATCCATTTTCCCTCTTCATATGCTGCGAGACCTAGTACCATGCTGAACCATCTTTTCAGGAGAGGGAGGCTGTACACAGGTCCTTCTGAAGTCCATTAATTGTTCCAAGCCAGACAGAGAGATTACTGAAAGCACTGACAGGTGCCCTGTCTTATTTCCTGGACCAAGTATACATATCTCAAGGCATTTGCAGTGTGTACTGCGAGGGAGTTATGAAGTGATCTATAAACACAAAAACGGCCATAGTGGGTCAGACCACTGGTCCATCTAGCCCAGTATCCTGTCTTCTGACAGTGGCAAATGCCAGGTGCTTTAGAGGGGAATGAACAAAACAGGGCAATGATCAAGTGATCCATCCTGTGTCATATACTCCCAGCTTCTGACAAACAGAGGCTAAGGAAACCCAGAGCATAGTGTTACATGCCAGTCCAGGTTAATAGCCATTGATGGACCTGTCCTCATGAACTTATCTCGTTCTTTTTTGAATCCTGTTACAGTTTTGCACTTCACAGCATCCTCTGGCAAGGAGTTCCTTAGGTTGACACTGCATTGGGTAAAGAAATACTTCTTTTTGTTTGTTTTAAACCAGCTACCTGTTAATCTCATTGGATAACCTCTGGCTCTTGTGCTATGTGAAGGAGTCATAACTTTTCCTCATTCACTTTCTCCACACCAGTCAAGATTATATAGCTCTCTATCATATTCCTTTTAAGCATCTCTATTCCAAGCTAAAAAATCCCAGTCTTTTTAATCTCTCCTCATATGGAAGCTGTTCCACCCACCTAATAATTTATGTTGACCTTCTCTATACCATTTCCAATTTTCATATATCTTTTTTGAGATGGGGCGACCAGTCTGCACGCAGTATTCATGGTGTGGGTATACCAAGGATTTATACAGAGGCATATGATAGGTTCCTAACATTCAGGGAGCTTTTTTGACTGCCTCTGCGTGTTAAGGGAATGTCTTCAGAAAACTGTCCCCAGTGACTCCAAGCTCTCTTTCTTGAGTCGTAACAGTTAATGTGAGCCTACTATTTTGTATGTATAGTTAGGATTATGTTTTCCAACATGCATTACATTATTTCAGGAGGAGGAGGTAGGTGTGGTTCTGTGGCCTTTCTGTGGCCTCCTGTTGTTCAGGAGGTCAGACTAGATGATCATATTGGTCCCTTCTGACCTTAGAATCTATGGGTGCGTCTACACTTGTAAATTAAGTCAATTTAAGCTTGCTTTAGTCGACTTAATTTAATCTGCATCTACACTACACTTTCCTTAAGTTGACTTAAGCAGCTGCTGAAGTCGACTTAAGGAAAAATTAAGTTGACTTTCTAAAACCTCGTTTTAAGTCGACTTTCTGCTTAAGTCGAATTTCTCAAGTCGACTTAAGCCAGTGTAGATGTGGAGTGCCCCTAAGTCGACTTTAAGTCGATTTAGGGGACTCCAGGGCTTCCCCACTGCCCTCCCTGCCAGGGTGGCTGGCACAGGGAGATCCTGGCATGCTCCCCCAAAGGGCAGGGCAGAGCCCTGCCCATCCTGCCCATATGCCCTGCCAGGGTCCCTGTCCCCCTTTGCCCCATTGTACCCAGGTACAATGGGGCAAAGGCTGAGCCCCCTGGCACTTGGCAAGGGGTGCCCCCCTGCCACCGTGGACCAGTCCCAGGTCCACCTAGCCCCTAGAAGTTGACGTAGGCATCCAGTGTGGACGCTCTAGGTCGACTTTGTAGGGTTCCCTCAAAGTCGACTTAAAATTTAAGTGTGGACATGCTAAGTCGACCTAAATGAACAAGTGTAGACGTAGCCCATGAGTCTATTACTTTGCATTTATCAACATTGAATTTCATTTGCCATTTTCCTGCTGTCACCCAGCCAGCTTATATGGGGAGCTCTACATACAGCAGTCCTGTGCAGAATGGAGGTCTCTGATCTCTCTTCATTTTTTGCCTTGATTCTGAAATGCTGGCTAGGAGTTTGGGAGCTAAAGAGAGAAGAGAGTGGTAATTTTGGCTCATCATGGATGCTCAGGTCATTTCTATGAATGTAGGTAGAGGTGGGAGTGACTTGCCCCCGCTGGGCTGCCTTTCTTCCTCCCAATCAATTTGTAAGGGCAGCTTGGCCTTCGAAGGGCCATCAACCAACAGTGTCAGGGCTGGGGCAACGGAGCAGCTGTCTGCTCACTTTGTGGAAAACAAAGCAGGAAATGGCCTTGCTTCATTCCTTACTACACATGCCTTCTAAAATGAAGAATGGAAAAAAGATGGGGAGGAATGAATATTTTTTTTTTTATTGAGCTCCTCTGCATCCCTCTGAGTATGAAGCATGGATGTGAGACATTAATGTGAGAAAGGAGACTGAAGCACTCTGGGTTGCCTCTGGGAGAGATTCAGTGGCCTAATGTTCAGGTATTAAGTACTGGGAGTCACAAATTCAAATCTCAGCAGGGTCAGCGCAGCCCTTCAACTTCCCACAGTAGATAGAGTTACCTTTTATGGAGGATTTTAAGGATCTTCAAAGCCAAGTCTTGTCCACAATTACAGATATTAAAGGTCCCATGGCCCTTTTTGTGAGGCAAGGGTTTACTCCAGTGTCCTTAACCAAATTTCTTCTCTCTCCATATCCCCCTCCCCCCACCACTGTGGTGCATTGCTCTGTGTCCTGACGGCTGCCCTTCACCCCAATGGAGGGTGTGTCTGCACTTGTGAATTAAGTCGACTTAAGCCTGCTTAAATCGACTTAATTTAATCTGGTCTACCCTACAATTTCCTTAGGTCGACTTAAACTGCTTTAAAGTCGACTTAAGGAAATTTTAAGTTGACTTTATTAAACCTGGTTTAAAGTCGACTTTACTGGCTAAGTCAACTTTATTAAGTCGACTTTAGCCAGTGAAGATGCAGATTAGCCCTAAGTCGACTTTAAGTTGACTTAAAGGGCCCCAAGGCTCCCCCACTGCCCTCCCTGCCAGAGTGGCTGGCACAGCCAGAGCCTGGCATGCCCACCCACAGGAAAGGACACAGCCCTGCCCACCCCCGCTTCTATGCCCTGCCAGTGTCCCTGTCCTGCTCAGCCCCCATTGTACCAGGGTACAATGGGACAAATGCTGAGCCCCCTGGCACTTTGAAAGGTGTGCCCCCCCTGCCACCATGGATCAGTCCCAAGTCCACCTAGCCCCTAGAAGTCGACTTAGGTGTACAGTGTGGATGCTCTAAGTCAATTTGGCAAGGTCCACTTTAAGTTGACCTAATTTTATAGTGTAGGCATTCTAAGTCGACTTAACAAAATCGACTTAGTCGACTTTAAGTCGACTTAGCAAAGTCAACTTATTTGGCCAAGTGTAGACATAGCCAGAGTGACTATTGGTTGTGAAGCCCATTGGGGGTACTTCTGGAGGAAAGATGCAACAGAAATATCCTCACCAGCTGCAATACTCCACAGTGCAGTTTGCTTTAGGTAGTTAATGTATCTAACTAGTTCCTCCTGTTTTGAGGCTAAGATCTGGCAACTTAGGTCAGAAATGAAATGTGTGTCAAGTTACAAGCTCAACCCATGGTGAGCATTTGTTTACCTCACCAACAAAACAGTGCCTCGTTCAGCAGCATTGCTTGGGTCTGCTCAGGAGATGTGTTGATAGCTAAAACGTAGTCTTGGCCTGTGCCCAGTATGGGTTAGGAAGTCGGCACAGTGCCTCTAGGCCTGACACTGCAGAAGCCAGCTAGCTGGGCAATCAGAGCTGTAGAAGGACCCAGATGGGCTCTTTTGAATGTGGAAAAGAGTTTGAAGCACTGTGACAGTTGTGACACATTAGTGCTTTCCCAGGTCAGTCGTACAAGTTGCTTGCAAGCTCTTTGAGTAGCCAGCCCTCACCAGACATGAAGCAACAGCAACATGATATTAGCCTGTGAGCAAACTGGTGGTATCTTGCAAGGCACTACAACACAATGCTATTGCCATAGATAGATATTTGGAGCAGTGATAGCCCAGGAAAATCATTCATATAGCTGAGTAGTATAGGAGGGTGTATTATTAAACATTCCCCTCACCACACATCTTCCCTTTCTTCCTTGGCTTTTTGCTGGTCACTCTTCTTATTCGATATCCCCCTTCATCCCTAAATGTATAAGTTCCAGTCTTTTGGCACACTTGCTGGATGATGTCCGTGCTGCTTTAAAACTTACACTCATCGACAACATCACTGACTTTATCCCTTTGGTGTTCAAGGAATTGTGTAAGGCGGTATCCTTAGTTAATGCAAACTGCTTAAGTGCATCGGACCCAGCTTGGCTATTCTCAATACTTTCTCTGGCTTCCCTCTGGCCTTGCCGACACCTCCGTTTCACTTCCCCCCTTCTCCTTGCTCCTTTCACTCTGCCCAAGCCTCCCACACTACCATTCCATGTGTCCTTCTGCTCCCATTTTCACACCTTCTCTTTTGTCGTCGCCTGCACCTGGACCCTCTCTCATGCTCCAGGTGGCCACCCCTTCTTTCCTTTAAACACACAGCTCCAGGAAGACCCTTACTGATCAAACACCTGCTGTAAGTGAGACAAGCTGTCCTGAATATGCCAAACACAAGCTAGTGAGCAAGAGATTTTTTCTTCTTGGGCAACTTCCTGCCTTGCAATACTGCCTAATAAATATCTGTAAACTTACTGAATACAATTCTGCTCCAGCGTCAATAGAAGCCTCCCCTCCATTAAGCAGCTGATTTTTGTCAGGACCTCAGAGTGGGTACAACATCCTCTAGGACATCTGGAGCATTTTGTGCCTGAATTGTTTTGCCTGTCTAGTTAAACTGCAAGGTTCATGCGGCAAAGACTGTAACTTCCTCTGTGTGTGTGGTGTGGTTTTGTTTTTGTTTTATTTCGGCTGTGGTGGAACTTGCTGCTGCTACTACTACTCTGTGAGACAGTCTAATGGCTGACTCTGGGTCTGGGGTTTCAAAACTCTGGGTAACGTTCTCCAACATTTTTTGTCTTCACAGTTCCACCAAAGATCTCCAATATCTCCTCGGATGTTGTTGTGAATGAGGGCAGCAATGTGACCCTGGTGTGCATGGCAAATGGGCGCCCCGAGCCTGTCATCACCTGGAGACACCTCACCCCAACAGGTAAGTCATGTAGCATAGGTCTTCTGCGTGCATTGTGGCAGTGAGCAGAGGAGGATCCAATGGTGAGTCAGGAAGCTGCTGAGAGGGGTAAGTCCCTGTAATGAGCAACGCCAAGGAAACCTTTAAATGTATGGAGGTTATTTATGCATTAGGCTGTATAGGACATCATAAACTGCTGGTCTCGGACTCTTTTAAATGATGTCATTAGAAGTTGTATATGCTTGACCCTCTGCTTGCATTTTAGCTATGTCTTAGTTAGCTGCTGGCTATGCACGCTGCAGGGGAAAAGGGACTATATCTGCTGATGGGTATGATCTTCCCCCTTCCTCTATGCCATCCAATAATAAGTCCAGAAGGACCCTTTAAAACCACCAAATTGGCTTCCAACTGTTTTGCATCAAAGAGGAGGCAGGTGGTGACTATGTGGTGGACAGCAGCTTTGCACCCCATTAAAGGAGGCAGAAGGCATTTTCTCTCTCCGAGGACAGAAAAGGAGGACAGGGTAGGACACAGAGCAAGCAAGAAATCAGCCAGCTCTGTTCAGCTGTTAACTTCTTTGAAACTGCAGCACTTGGCAGCCTTGTAGAGCGAACATTCCTATCATTAGCCTCACTGACCCCATGTGGTAGCCCACTAGGGATGCAGGAAGCCTCCTGACTATTCCTCCCATGATGATTTATCAGAGAGAAGGGAACAAGACACACATGCCTCTTCCCTGCTCTCATTTATAGTTAGCTTCTGGTTCCCTTCAAATTAATTGGGGGAAAGCCCATGAGAGCAGTATCGGGCCCTGAACGTGTAATTTACAGCACTGTACTGTAATATTTGTTTACTGAGGAGGGCTCCGGGCTGCCAGAGCAGAAACTTGCTTCAAGTGCAAGAACTGTGAAACTAATCTAGAGCAAGTTAGCAATCAGAAAGAGGGAAAGGGTCAAGGAAGAAGGGAAACAGGACAGAGAGTTACTGGGAGAAAGAGAGAGAACTCAAGAAATTAGAGATGGGACTCGATCCAAATGACAACACCCATCCAACATCCAGCACACTCCTTTCCCTTCCACCCCCAAATCTGGGGGGAGTTCAGATTCTACACCAAATTTCATGTCTTGCTTCCAAGTGCTTAAACAAAATACAGCAGTTCTACACAGCTTTGGAACATCTGAGATCCAGACCTCTTATTTTGTGGCTTTTGTTCATCTGTAGCAGAGATGAAAGAAGGGAGCCAGGGAGAGAGAATGTGATTTATTTTGAGGGTGTGGATGTGTGGTGTCAAGTACCTGATTTTTCTCTCCTGTTATTGTCAGTGTTGAATGTGGGTGTGTCATTCAGGCGTGTAGGAAAATGACCTAATTTTTCTTTAATTATTGCATATTTACAATCTGCTAACTCCCAAGGGGCCCTTTTGCTGAGGCATTTCTTATTGATCTCCCTGCTGTATCAGAATGTTAGTCCTTACCTCTGTCTAATTCCTCTTCTTTGTATTCTGGTGGGAGTCATTTCCTTGCTGTGCTCTGAGTGTAGTTTGAGTTAATACATGGATATTAGTTTCTGTGATAATTTGGTACAAGAGTTCTGGATTTGAGATATACCACCTATGTCAGTGTTCAGCTCACCTAGCGATAGGTGCTTTGATAACTAGAGACTGTAGATGGCTGTCGCCATATATATGTGATCACTGCAGAACCGTACAATAAATTGTGCATGGCTTGCCCCTTTGCCTGCTTCACCCATACTTTTCCCACTACTTGATGCACATCAGCATTATTTCTAATATTCTAAGCCAGTTGTTGGGCTTTAAAACAACTCCAAGACTAACACAAGGAGGCTTCCTTCTGTCTAACGAATGTGTAATTTCATCATTCTGAGATGCAGAAGGGAAAGTGTCTGTTGCCTAGAACTACCATGCACAGAAAGATCAATGGAAGCATGTGGGAAGTAAAATTCTTCTTGAAAGACATTTTATACCTTCCCCTCCCTCTTCTTTCCACCCTTGGTGTGAAGAAAAATCAGACATTTTTCTCATTTTGGCTACAAGTTTCCAGGCCTGGAAGCTGCCTGTAGGAAGCTCTCTTTCCTCCACCACAAGATTGCTAAATTGTGACTGTCTGTATCGTTGAAGCAAGGGAAAAAGAACCCTTTAATAATTCAGATGGCAAATATCAATGCAAATCAGCTTTAATTCTTGGAGGTATTCTGGTAATGAAAGCTGAAATGTCATTCCTTGGGATGTCATCAGTTCCCAATTCGTTCTCCATTGTGGCTCCTTTGCTGTCAGGGTAACAGAGAGATGAATTTTGCATGAGCAGTTTGTGATTCTCCAGGGACCTCTGAACTCCAGCTGGCAGAGAGAGAGAGAGAGAGCATGTGGAGCAGAAGGGTGCCTAGGGTTTTACAGGGATCCCTTGGGTCAGGTAGATACACAGTAGTTCATCAAAGTGTGACATGTAAAGGTTTCTACCAAGAACCAAGTACCCACTGGTCAACATAATTGTGAAATGCATGCAAGGGATAACATTTGATATGTATGTATCTGTACTATAAATTATGTTCCAAAACCTTAAAATTAAGAAAGGTCATGAAGAGGTGATATGCGTCAAACAGATTCCTTTTCAGTGAGAGGGTAACAAACTCTTATCTCCTGGTCTGGTTATTTGGATGTTGTGTATTGTGTGCTCCATATTATATGCCTACTTGCGTACTGAACCACAGGCTAATAAAGAGACTGCAAAATCTACAAGAAAGAGAGAGATATTGTGTGGGGTGGGGCAGCAGGCGGGAATCTTGTTTGAGTAAGGACTGAGGATTTGGGGGATATATCTGGGGATGCAGCGGTATTTGCTGGATCTTTCACAGAGGAGGCAAGTTGACAGTGTGACTTGTCTCATGTATGGAAGAATACAGGCAAGCCATGCTGGAAAATACTGGAAGGTCTTTGGATGAGCATTATGCTGTAAGGCTATGTCTACGCTTACTAAAATTAGTTTGAATTAGTTAATTCAAACTAACTAATTCGAACTAATTTTAGTTAGTTCGAATTAACTTAATTCGAACTAGAAAAATTTAGTCCGAACTAAGCAAGTACCATTCATCACTCTGCTAGACAGTGCCACTCATCACTCTGCTAGACACTATAGACATAGCGTAAGAGATGGAGGTAACTAGTGAAGTCTAGGTTCTAGAAGGTGAGTTATGAATTTATTTGATATGTAACCATTTGTTTCCAATACTATTACTTGCAGTCACTCGAATCTCTATTGTTATATTTATTGTGAAAACAAGTTCATCTAAGTACTGAAAGATGAGGTGAGTGAGATAATATCTTTTATTGGACCAACTTCTGTTGATGAGAGAGAACCTTTCAAACCACATGAACTTCTTCTTCCAATCTGAGAAAGGTATTTGGTGTATCACGCTAAGTGCAAGCATCATGCAAGTGCAAGTTAAATGCAAGCACATATTCTAAGGGACTATTGAGTGGCCCATTAACAACTCAGCAGCTTTAGGATAAAAAAAGAGGCTAAGGGATTACAGATTATTGTAATAAACCATAAATTTAGTCAAATTCCTTTAGTGTCTAGCAGAGTGATGAATTTGAGCTCCCAGGATCATCTTTGAAAGTGTTGTGCAGGTTTCGTTTGAGGATGAGGAGTGATGGGTCAGATGTAGAGTGACTGTTTTGTAAACAGTGCTCACCCAAAGGCATTAGGGTGTTTTTGACCTTTAATTGTTTTTTGCCTGTGTGAGCTCATTTGAGTGTGTGGTGATTGTCTGATTTCAACCATGTAGTAGTTTGGGGGCATTTAGTACACTGGATGAGGAACACCATGTAGTGACAGGCATGTGCAGGATCCGTGGCACCTCAAAGATGTAGTATGATAGGTGTCAAAGAGCTGCAAGTTCAACAGACTAGTGATTCGAGGTGAAACTGGTTCGATAGGATGTATTGGTTCTTTGGAAGCACTGTCCCTGCAGAACAGTTTCTACGTGATCCAGGAAGATCCTCAGAGAGCACAAGGTTTGGAGTGTGTCTGCTAGAGAGACAGCCAGGCCTAGAGGGGAGTGTTTGTGTTGCCTGTGCTCAGTGGAGTTGAGCTGAAAAACGGCAGACACAGCCAAGGTTTTCTCATGCTAACACCATGCTTTAGCAAGGTGCCTTGCAATTCTGGGTACCCTGGAGAGTGTCACACGGATGGGGAGAAAATAACCAGTTTCCCAGCAGAATCATTTTCTTCTTTCCTTACCTGCAGGCTGGTAAGTTGTAACGCTATCCAGTTATAGAAAGTTTAACAGTCATTCTGTCAGTTATAACTAATGGAGCTATTGCTTTAGCTCGAATGCCAGAGCTTTCATCTGGGAATTTTCAAGATCTCTGTTCTAATCCCATTACCCCCTACCTCTTCCCTGCTGTTTTATCAGTGGATCTGTTGCCCAGGATCATCAGTAAGTCTGCTCTACAGTATATATCCTGGCTAGTGAGGTTAACGCATGGTAAGGTGATGGGAACCATCTGAATTGGACTTGTCAGGGAATTGTTCAGCATTTACCTAGCGTAGGGGATAAGTATCTGTCTTAATATGCAGAGGGAATATATTTGTCAGAGCAGGAAGTCTTTCATTGAGGGTATCCTGGAACTCACGTCTCCCTAAGGGGAAAACACCAAGCTCCTCCTCCCTGTAACAAAGTTTGAGGAGGTCAGTAGGGGTTATGTTGTATGTTGTCCTGCCCTTAATATTTTTTTTTTAAATGTACTTTTTTTCCCCATGGGATGCAATCCATCGAATGCCTGTTATCTTGTCACTATCCAGCCGTCCAGTGATGCCACGTCCTGCCTTATACCCCTGAGAGGCTGCCATTCAGAACTGATGGGAAGAGTCTCTAGGACCTACATCAGATAGCACACCCAGCCTTGAGCAATGACATTAGATAGCAGTCTATCCTCTCAGGAGCAACCCCTGTGATCTAACCCTTCCGTGCATGGTCGAAGAAAAGAACCCAGTAACATAGTTTCTGGCAGAATGCAAGTGGCACCCTATTTTCAGAGAACTTGGATATCACCGTATCTGACTTTGAAAGTTTGTTCAGGCTAATGAATCACTCCTTCCTCCCCTTCTCCACCCACCTGCTGAGCTGTTTAATGCCACCTTGCTCCCAAATCTCAAGAAAATTAAAAACAGAACATGAGAGAGCTTTCTTATTGCCATCTAGAGAGAGAAGGTCTAAATTTCCTCTCTGTCTTATTTATAGGTATATTAGATGCTTGGCTGATTATTTTCCTGGGGATCTTGAGGACGGTAAATCACTGTTTGCACTAGAAATATTTACTATTTTAAGAAGTGATTTAACCCTTAGAAAGTAGGCCTAAGAATGGGTTCAGTGTGAACCTGTTTAATGTCAGTATGGAGGCAGGCTAGCTGAAATGGTACAATTGGTCCTTCCACTATTATTGCACAATGTATCAGTTGCCTTTTGAAATCTCTTAGTGCGTACCACTTCTTAGTACTGTAGCTGGAACTGTGGGGTAGGTTCCTACTGGGCACTGCAACTTCAGATGGTTTTAAACAGTACCAGTATAGCAGTGCGGCAAACTTGTGTTGATTCTTCAATCGGTTCAGCACAAGACTCAATTGTTGGTACTTCAGGGACATCTGCCAAACCAATTCCGTTGCAAAGAGTTCCACTCTATGGATTTGTCCACACTATGGAATCTATGCCATGCTACTAGTTCCAGACCCAGCTTCTGTTCCAATCTTCAGGTAGGGAGGAGTGTGGAGCAAAAATATTTGGGGAGCACTGGCGTAGGAACACTACCTCCCCAAATGCTGTCAACTATGTCAAGAGATTGGCCTCTTCTGCCAATATGCCTGTCAGGGCTTCCTCACACTCTTTATCAAAGTAACTATGCCTACATAACTTTTAAGTGTAGACCACTCCTAAAATGAAGCCAATGCATGATATCCTGCTGAGTTCTGCATTAAATTTCCAAATATCTTCATTCCTTGTCCACCGTTCATGACCACCGTTTGGACTGGTGATAAGATGCCAAAGGGGGGAAAAACACAACTACTCTCAGATCCCTATTATCACCAGGCTGCATCTATAGTTACTTGAGATGCCTCAGGGCAGGAGCTGGGATACTCTGGTGATGAATGTTGTGTAAGAACCAGAGTAGAACAGAATAGATGCAAAATTATTGCAAAACTCAACTCCATGTAGTGGTAGCAAAAAAGATAGAGAGCTTGTTAAATGTACTGGACTGATTCTCACCACACAGGGCATGAGCAATTCTCATTGGCTATGTCTACACTTACAAAGTTAAGTCGACTTTGTTAAGTCAACTTAACAAGGTAGACTTTAAGTTGATTGTTAAGTCAACTTAACAGCAGAGATAGCTGTTATATTGGCTTTAAATTGACTTAATAAAGTCGATTTAGCGTTAATCCAGGTCTACACTGGCCTTAAGTCAATTTAAAAGGAGGTGTTATTAAGTTGACTTAAGAAAAGCCCAGTGTGGATGCAGCTTTGTTTAGGTTGACTTAAGCATCCTTAAGTCAACCTAACTTGCCAGTGTAGATGCGCCCATTGACTATGTCTACACTTGCTAAAATTAGTTCGAATTAGTTAGTTCGAACGAACTAATTTGAACTAATTTTAGTTAGTTCGAACTAAGTGAGTGCCATTCATGACACTTGCTTAGTTCGAATTAGCGATCCCCATTCATTTCAATGGCCGGTTAGTTCGAACTAAGATATTAGTTCAAATTAACATGGCCACATTGGCTAATTCGAACTAGTTAGTTCAAATTAAAGCCTTGCTTCTGAAGCCCTATTTGAACTTCTTAGTTTGAATTAAGGAAGCCCTTAATTCGAACTAACTAAAGCCTAGTGTAGCCATGGCTTTAGTTAGTTCAAATTAAGCCTCCTTAATTCAAACTAACTTGCCAGTGTAGACATAGCCATTGAGTCTTATGGGATTTACTCTGATCCTGCAAAGTTTTGAGAGAGCAGGAGGTAGCCCTTAGTCCCAATAGTACATGTGATGAGGAAGGAGTGTATATAATACTCTTCCTGTAATGTGTAAGGAGACTGTGGAGCTTCCTACCACAGAAAGTCATTGAAGCCAAGAAATTAGCAAGATTCCGAAAGGGGATAGGCCATATCTATGGAAAACAAGAATATCCACAGTTGTCATAATTTATGATAAAAATATTGGTAGGGATATTACGCTCCATGCTTCAGGGCTTAACTGTTAGAAATCAGGGTAGGACCAAATGTGGTCACACATTATCCAGCATCCCAACTGTTCTCAATATATGGGATGTGTGCAGGTTCCTCTTTAGTATTAACTGCCGATAGCAAGAAACTAGAGAGTTCTGGAAAGGAGAAAGGTTGAAGGTGGCTACCTGGCCATCTAGGTCTCTCTGAATCTCTTGTCTAGCATTTTCCCCCTGTTGTTGTTGTTTATGTCTAATGCCCCAGCAGTTTGCTTGGTGCTGCGCATGACACCCAAAGGAAGAACTGGGGCTTGCCACAAGAAGGTAATAAACAGGAAGCCCCCAGCATGAGCCAACAAAAGCCAACTCCATTAACACTGGATGATGCTGAATGCAAATGGTTATCTAAATCCATGTGGATTTCGTCCTTGCCTCTGATGTCTTCTCAGAATCTCAGGAACAAAATCCTGAGGAGGAAATTAGCTGAACATAAATCTGGGGGTTGGTTTCTTGTTGCTGCTGCACCAGCTTCCCCAGTTCTCCACTCCACCTCCCCTCATTGCCTTTGCACAAACAGGGAGTGTAGAATTTATAAAAATATTGGACTGACGACTAATCTTTAGGAGGCTTGTGGGAAACGTGAGCTCTTTAACCCTCTTTTTCTACTTCCCCGAAAAAGAATTTCCACCAGGATTATGGCCACTTCTTCACACAGAGAGACCCCACAGTGGGCATTCTGCAGACAGAGTTTGGTTTAGGACTCTTTTGAAATTTCTTTCTCCCTCTTGGGCCTCTCTTCATCTGCCCCCACAGTATAAAAATGGATGTTGGCTCACAAAGAGGCCAGAATGGAAGCCAAAGGCTGAGATACTCTAAGGCTTCTCAGAAGGCATCAAAACTGTTCCCTTTATTCCCTTCCCAATCTCCCCACCCCATCCCCCTTTTTACTTCTAAAAATTCTCTCCTCTTCCCGCATAGCCTGGGAGCAGAAAAATATAATCATCCTTTCTCTTCCATCTGTGTTAAACTAGATCCTGAAATCTGGCTCTCTCCCTCTCCACACACAGACAAGAGGACTTTGATCTCTTCCATCAGTCCCCAGAGATGCGTGTACTGCTCACAGATCACTTGTGTTGTAACAATGTCCCATCCGGTCCCACTGCCCGGAATGATGTTCCAATGCAAACACTGCTGATTTATTTGCCTAACAGCTTTGATTTCTATCTTCTGTCTCAATGGCAGAGAGGGAGTGGGGCTTTCTTGGCAATGCAAGTCCTTTGGCTCTTAGGGTAACACAGAAAATAGGCCACATTCTTCCTTGTTTCAACTCTATCCCCTGGAGTGGAGTTACACCCAGAATTTGCTCATCAGCTTCTGTTTAGTCATGTTGTCATTCAATAACTCTCATGATTTTGCTTGCTTTTGTTGTGATGTCTTTACTTAGCGGCCTATCCATTCACAGGTGACCGTGTGAGTGTCCTTTTATGTGAGACATTAAAAGCCAAAATTGTTCTGTGCATATTTGAAATATCCCTGTTTTCCCCAGTTTCCCTGACTGTAACGTCCGACCTTGTGCACTGCTGTGCAGTCTGCTGCCCTCCATCCGCAGAGGTAGCTGCAATCCAGGGGCAAAGAGTCTGATTTGTAGAGCAGTTTGGGATGAAAAGGACAATAGAACTGTAGGCTGATATTAAACAGCACTTGAGCTTTTTCTATTCACTACTTTTATGAAGATCCCAGAATAATGGAGCAAAGAGTGAAAGCTGTGTACATGCAGGAGAGAGTACAAGAGATGAAAATCTTCCATAATAAGCAAAGACAGGGAATGGAAATCCTGCACAACAGCTTAGTGGGATCCCAGTGTACCTTAATATACCTTACTGCATTCTCCTCAGTTCCCACCTTCAGAAACCCAGTGACATCTGTGGATTTGCCCTGGTGTACCTAAGAGGGTAGTTGCCCCACTTCGTTTGGTAATCTAGAAGGCCTTGTCTGTATTTCTTCTGCCCGCCCCTGTGCAAACACTGCACACCAATTGGCACCCCTCCCTGGGCATCTGTTAGCGGTGATCCCCTTGTGGATCTCACCTTTGAGGCTGAGAACTACTGTGTTAGAAAGAGTGGTCAGTGAAACCTGCCTGGGGATTTGGGGAGTGGCCTGGGGTTGATACAACCAATGATAATACACTGTACATGACTGTGTAATTGCCTCCCTCTAGTGACCAGTCTCGGCAACTATAACCGCCTGTTATGTACTCGGGATAAAAGGAGCTACTCCTTTAACTCAAGTGGCAATGACTGTGTTTAGGGATGAAGGACCTGAGTTCAGTCTTCTCTGGTACCTGTATATTACAATCCTCACTGGTGACTGCAAGTTTATATCCTTGGCTCATTGCTCATGTTTTAAAACACTCTTGTTCTTGAGTCCGCTGAGCTGCAAAGAGATGATGGGTGCATTAGAGAGAGAAAATTCATGGCTCTTGGTGTTTAATATTTGCAATTTAAGCACATTTCAGAGTTCTCCTTTAAAAATAAAAAGGCAAGGTTTGCATTTTTTCTGTTGATAATATGTACATTCTTTTCCTTGCAGCAAGCAGGCTGCTTCCTCTCTCATTGCAGCAGAGAAGGGAAAATGAACCTTAGAATCAAAGAAGATTAGGCAGGGACCTCAGGAGGCCATCTAGTCCAACCCCTGCTGACAGCAGGACCAACCCCAACTAAATCATCCCAGCCAGGGCTTTGTCAAGACACACCTTAAATATTGTAAGGATGGAGATTCCACCACTTCCCTAGTAACAAGAAGGAAACGTTAAGAGAGTATCTCATAGTTTCTCCAGGCACTTTTTAAAAGGAAGGCTTTGTTTGTTTAAATTTTGTTGCTTAGGGCCTGATCCATTTTCTTTGCATTGAAGCAGGAGCCAGCTCTTTCCACAGCTTCCTTCTTCATGGGACCTACTGAAGGCTGACAACCCCTCTGTCCTGGGCTGCGTGCTACAGCAAATGCTCTCAGAAAGCTACAGTGCTGCTTTCACACGCAGACCTAAAGTATCAGTGTCTTACATTTCTCACTTGCAATGGGATGAACTCTCTCACTTCTATTCCCCCGCACCTTCCTCCTCTCTCCCCCGCCTTGCACCAGCCCCAGTCACAAAGCTGCTTGGCATATGCCTGCTAGTTCCAGTGATAGCTGGAAAATATGCTGGCAGGCGGCTACGTTTGTCAAACAGATACAGGCTTCAGAAATAATTGAGCTGGACTCAGTCTCTAAGGTGCAGAGAAGGAGGAAGGATGGATTAATGCACTTGTATTGTAGGGAGAAAAATCAGAATATTCTCTATTACCACAAATACCCTGTCCTACGTGTTCTCCCATTCCCTTCCCTTCCCAGCCTGGCCTCTGTTTAATGTGTGGTGCGGTAATAATCACACGTCAGGATAGCTGTAGTCCAGTGTGCTATAACAATAAGGCATAGCTCTTATTCAGCATGTTCATTGACACAGGAAGTGCAATCCATTTGGTGGGGCACCAGGGGACCTGGGCTTTATCTGTTTCTGCTCCCAACTCTGTGTGACCGTTTAGTAAGTCACTGTCTTCCTCTGCCTCACTTTCCCTCTTTCTAAAATAGCAGTGATGATGCAAGCCCATCGTCGTCAAAAGTTTTGTGATCTATTTTTGAAAGCCCTACGTCCATGCTAATTAGTAATACATACTTCTCTACACCCATATGCCACTGTGGAAGCAGCAACTGATTGAAGTATGAGCTAGTGACGAACACTATCTTGTTCTGTGATCACAGGAGGCTGGTAAATTGGCAAGCGGCTGTCACTGGGGAGGGAAGATGATGTGTGGGTGGGCATACAATGGGAGAGGAAATGAGGGAAGCAGAACTTGAAAGAGGTTCTTCTAAAATGTGGGCAGGAGCTGAGTGAAAAGATGAGCTGTAAGGGCTGGAAAAACCTTGAGGCTACTCAGAACATTGACACATAATGAATTCGGCAGTCAGTCAGCCTCTCGCCACAAGGAGTTTTTCTCTGGGGTTCAAATGCAGGCCTGGTGGAAAAGGGTGCAGATCTCCTGAAATCATTGGAATTTGCACCATTTAAAGTAGAGCTGAATTCGGATCAGCGTTGCTGTTGGTCTGTTTGCTTGTTCCCTTATCCCCCCTTTTTACAAAAGGGGCTCATCCTCCCCTTTTACACAGGGGTTTGGTTTGCATCTTTTATTTTAATTCACAGAACATCGGCTTCCTTCCTGTCTGTGGAGAGGGTAGAACGCACAGGTTGGATGTTTTTCTTTAAATGCTGTATCTTTAAAATTTGCCTGTCTGTCTTTTGGAGGAGGAGTTATTAAATCCTGTTCCCTAAAAGACAAGAAAAACACACACACGAGAGAGAAAACAGGACAGATTAGAAAATGCAGCTTCTGTCTCTGATGTTGAGTCTCTCTTAAAACCTCACTGTTGGAAAAACATAGACGTGCTACCACAGGATCTGGCAAATCTGTATCACCAGTGGGCTGTTTAGGTCATTGCATTTAGCTGGCTCTTTCTGGTCCCTCGCTTACAGCTATGTTGTAAAATACACAGATTTGGGTGGCTGAGCCAGATTCTCCTTAGACAGAAGGCAAGTGGAGAGGGGTATAGAAGAGAGAGGATTAGATGGGGAATGAAAGGACACGTGTGGGTGAGGGGGAGATTTGGGATTCATCTGGACCCAGTGAGAGTGGAGGTGTCATTTGGGTACCTCTTTTGTCAGGATCTCTCTCAAAAACAGGAGAATGAAGGCCCAATAATGTCATGGTGGATCCCAGTGTCCCAGGAAATGATCAGGATCACAGCTATGATGATCAAACTTGCTCCTTCTCTTTCTTTCAGTCAGCAGTTGTTACATTTTCACACACCCTCCCAAAGTCTCTCTTTAAGGAACCCAAAGGGGAGTATTGAATGAAATATCACATCCATTCATTATTTTATTCTCCAGCTAGGCTTAATTTCTAAAACACCAATTTTGGGTCCCAGATTCCTGTCCCATGCTCTTCATATTTACTAGGCATGATCTTAGCCCAATCCTTGAATTATATCAGTAGGGCTTTTTATTTGTACTAGTTCCATCTTTGTTTTTGCATCTGTGAGTTCCACAGTTTGACCGTTTGCATGTAGGTGTGTTTCCTTTATTGCTTTAAAATTTTCGAGCCCCCGATCCCACTGCATGTCCCGTTTGTTCTTGTGTCTTGGGAATGGCGGAGGAGGGGAGGAAGGACAGATCAGCTCTCTAAGAAAGACAAAGAAGGTTAACAAAGACTGTGTTCTGAGCTGGACTTTTACAAACTTTGAGGCCCATTCTCACTGATCCCATAGAGTTAACAGCTCAGTCCATCCAGTACAAGATGTTTAGTGCTGGACCTTTCCCGGGCTGCTGCTGCCTTTGAGTGTACAGATTATGGAGCTGCCAGTGGGCAATGCCACAGTTAAGGCTATCCTGAGTTTTTCATGTACAGCAGGAATTTAGTCTCGTCGTGTAGCGCTTGTAGTTTCCCAGCTCTGGTAGGAAAGGGTTTAAAAGCCCTGCAGCGAGTGACTGGCCAATGGGAGCAGAGGGCTGCAGGGCCAATCAGGGCTCTGCAGACTGTATAAAACCAGGGCTGCAGCTCCTGCTCTGGGCAGTTGGCCTCACACCTGCAAAGGGAAGGTTGTACTGTCAGCAGAGCTGTGGGAAACAGGACCCAGACAGCTCTCAGGGGCATTGCCAACATTCAATGAGACTCCAGCTTTGGTACAAGGGCTGCAGATACCTGGGGAGGTGTTGGTATGGACCAAGAGATCTTGTGAAGCGCAGGCTGAAGAGGAGTGAGGGGGTTGAGGCAATGCTCAACAGAGAGCATAGGGTTGCTGAGCTGGAGCCTGGAGAAGTGGGTGAGCCTGGCTCTCGCCCGCCTCTGCTGGGCTGCCATTGGGCAGCAACGCTGCAAGTGAACAGTGGATGGACAGTGCTGGCCACTGATACAAGTGGGCCGGCTGAGACTGGACCTTACCCCCGGAAGGGAGGAATTTGGAGGACTCAGCCAGAGGGCTGAGATCCTGCAACAGACTCCAAAAGTCATGAGAGAGACTGAGCACTGGCCACCAGATGGTGACCCCTTGAGCTATTCCCCAGTAACATCACCAGGAGGTGCCCACCAGTGGGTCACATGCTGCTGAGCATCTCTAGTTTGGTATGAAGCATGCAATGCAGCATACTTCCCCCAAATATACAGCGCATAATATGATTGCCTGTGTGCATGCATGCAACAGTCTCATTTGCCGTGAGTTGTGTTTTTCAAATCATGGCTCCCTGTCCTGGGAGCAGAGAGGGCAACAGCAGAGCTGGGCTCAGAGTAGGGTTGGCGCTGACAGAGCCACCGGTGGTATATCAATGGGTTTTTCCCAAAACTCATATTGTAATTGGCATGTGAGGAGAAAGTTATGTAAAATTCCAGGGAATACCCACTGATTGACTTCTGCAGACCTGTATGTATCCCAGTGCAAGCTGGAAAGATTGCCTCAGTGAGAGACTTTGAGGATCAGTGAGCAGAATTTGTTTAAAAGAAATGAGCATCATCCAGGAGGTTTTACAACTTGTGCTGATGAGAGTCTGTCTGTCAAGCTTAAGTGGCATCAAGTGGCTTAGAGCAAGGGCTCTTGGGCATTAAATGGTTCCTACCAAATACCAAGCCCATTACCATGATTGGCTGTTATAGCCCTCTAAACGGCAAACGTGATTAAATTGGTCGTTATGAAACCCTAAAGATGCATAATTATGAAAAATAAGGCTCGAGCGTGCGAAGATTGCCATCTCACTGGCTGCTTGGTATTTCAAGGAGAAATCAATACAGAAATGTTTTAAAAGCAGACTCTGGTTGGTTTATTTGTACGCTGAAGCTCTTCAGATCTCTCTAGCCCCCAGCCCTGGGTGTTCTCCAGTAGGAAGAAAATCCATACATACGATCCTATCCACATCTGAGCAAAACATTGAGGGCAGACCAAAAAACAACTCAAAACAATGTACCGTAGTTCTGATTTCTAGCCGCTTGCTATTCCACTCCTGGATTTCTCGTGCCTTTCCTAAGCCAGAGTCATTAGCATTGAGAACACCCAAGGACAGAGGCCAGTCCTATGCAGCCTTTCAGGAGGAATAGTTGTCCTTTTAGTTACATTGGTGCTTCCGCTACCCTGCTCTAGTTTTACCACCACCTTAGAAAGAAAACCAGTATTTCTGAGTTGTGCACCTCCTCAGGGGATTCTCTGGTTTCCTGGGTTGCAGAGAGTTTCTTTCCAAGTGTGCACTAGGAGACTTACTGAGCCAAACCCCTTGTTTTTCTTGCTGGAACTGAAATATCACAGAACTACTACTGGGCCTTTATTTCCCCACTTACTCGCTGTGTGTGTGGAATATAAAGCACTACCAGATACTCCTCCAAGACTCCTTGCTCATTTTCTTCCCTAATTTTTCTTTATTTCTTCCTACTCTCTCTCCCCTCCTTATTTGTCATCTAATTTCCTATACTTGTTATATATATTGGTTCATAAATCAAATGATCTTTTTACAGAATGTTGGAATTGGTTGATATCAGTGTAAGCCACTCATGACATTCATATTTAACACGCTACTGTGTTTGTATATATGTTTGTGCGAGTGTGAAAAAGAGAGAGAGACGTTCAGATTCTTTGTTGTGAACAATAGTGCATATCACTACCAGACGCTGCTTGATTTACTGCTGCAGCCACCTCCACGTTCTTGCTCCTTCTTCTCTCTGTCCTTCAGAAGTAAGGGCAGCGCTGTCCCATGGGGGGAGCGGGGCCTGGGGCCAAGTGGCCAAAGCAGGGGAGTTGGAGCCTGCTCCGGCCGGGAGGCCGGGGCCACCTGTATGGGGGGTGGAGCCGAAGCCGGCTGTGGGGGAGGGAGCCGGCCGTGTGGGGTAGGCCGGCCCAGAGGCCGGGCCCCACGTGCGTGCTCTGCCCTCGGGCCTGCCTGCTCCGCCTTGGGGGCGGGGATGGCCAGCCCAGGGGCTGGGCATAGCCCTCCTGCCCTGCCCCGTCCCGCTGCCTTCGGCTGGGTGCCAAAGGTGACCGTGGGAGGAGGGACTGTGGCGCGTGCGTGGGTCCTGCACCGCCCTGCTGGGAGCGGGACAGCACAGGACCCAGGTACCCGCGGGGCCCAGGGCGATCGCCCCGTTCATTCCCCCCTCCCCCCCCCAGGGACGGCCCTGAGTAAGGAAGTCGATGGGAGATGCGCAAGTTTCTCTACAAAGCTTGCATATCTCCTGTCAGCTGCTGCCAAATTTCATGGTAAGTGCAGGCCTAACTTGCAAAGAAGTTTTCAACTGGCTACCAGGGTAATTTGCTGCTGGAATTTTTGGATGACATGATGATTTCAAGATTTGCAGAGTGCCCCAGTTACTCCACAATTGTCCAAATGCTTACAGCATGAACTCAGGAATGACAGCACAGTGAACTCACCACTTTTATTGGTGAATCAAGCTTTGTGCATTGATCAGCCAGCTGTAGTTTTCACGTGTTCATGTGCACATACATGTAAGCTCCTGTCTGTGTGTTTGAACTAGCTCGTGTGAGTGTGCATATGTGTACATGTCCATGTGGTATTTTGTTTGACTGACCTTCATGTTGGTGTCAGAATCAAATATGTGCTCTATCATTAATGACAGTAAAGTGAGCCATGCTTTCTGGAGTTCCAAAGGGGGAGCTGTGTTACTCTAGTTCAGCAAAACAAACAAGGAGTCCTGTGGCACTTTTAAAGACTAACACATTTTATTTATCGCATGAGCTTTTGTGGGAGAAAATCCCACTTCATCAGATGCTTTTAGGATGCTTCATAGTGTCTGAAGTGGAATTCCCTCCCCCCCTCCCCACTCCCAAAAAAGCTCATGATAAATAAATTTGTTAGTCTTTAAAAGTGCCACAGGACTCCTTGTTTATCATGCATTTTGGAGAGAGACTTATCTCTTACATAGTTAAGGTTCATGCAACTCTTTCATTATAAACCCAATTTCAACATGTCCACTAACCTGGCTAATCCCCAAATGCTCTGCTTGAAAATTCATGTGTGTGAATTTCTGTGTGTTGAATGTTCTGGAACATTTCAATCTCACAGGCTGTTTAAGAAAGATGGGAGTCCAACAATAATGAAGTGATCTCACTTTTTGGACATTTTCCTAATTTTTTTAACGGCATGTCATAATTCAGAAACATTTCTTTGGCCCGGCAATTCCAACATTTGCTTTCATAAGTTGGTCTGTATAAGAGCTGTTGTCTTTTGGGACATGGGAATGTGGAATTACTTTATTACTACTGGCTTCCACAAGAATGTGAGCAGCATACCGTTCCTTACAGTGCAGGGTGGCTTGTAGGCATTTAGGGAAATGCATACCACCCCATAGCATGTTCCCTAAACTGTGAATCAGGGCCTCTGACTGCATGCTTCCTATTCTATAGGCCTGACCACAGCTGAGGAATGGAATGGGTCAGGCAGGGTTAAATGGGATGTAGATTTGACTCCAGTGGAATGTATGTTGTATAGGACGAGACAGATCCTACTCAAAGGGTGCGTCTACACTTACAAATTGTCGACTTAAACTTGCTTAAGTCGACTTAATTTAATCTGCGTCTACACTACAATTTCCTTAAGTCACTCAAGGAAATGTAAAGTCGACTTTATTAAACCTGGTTTAAAGTCGACTTTATAAAGTAGACTTAGCCAGTGTGGACGCAGATTAGCCCTAAGTCGACTTAAAAGCTCCAGGGCTTCCCCACTGCCCTCCCTGCCAGGGTGGCTGGCACAGTCAGAGCCTGGCGTGCCCCCCCACAGGGCAGGACACAGCCCTGCCCACCCCACTCCTATGCCCTGCCAATGTCCCTGTCCTCCTCAGCCCCCATTGTACCCAGGTACAATGGGGCAAATGCTGAGCCCCCTGGCACTTGGCAAGGGGTGCCCCCCCTGCCACCATGGACCTGTGCCAGGTCCACTGAGCCCCTAGAAGTCGACTTAGGCACCCAGTGTGGACGCTCTAAGTCGACTTGACAAGGTCCCCTTTAAGTAGACTTAATTTTTGAGTGTGGACATGCTAAATCGACTTCTTTAGCCAAGTGTAGACATAGCCTAATATTATTTTCATGGTGCATTATATTGAGCCAATAGTATTTCAAGAGCTAATGTTAAAGGGTTCCTCATTATAAGCCTGATTTTCCCAGACACAAACACAGACCTGAGATCGCCCAAATGTTGTGAATTTCACATTCCTAATCTATGATCAATTACAGTTTGTCTGGGAACTGGGGAGCACATTGGACAAAATGTTTGGAACATATGGTGGGTCAGAACTTGAACTGGGTTTCACTTCTAGTAATTTTCCTAATGTTGTTTTTTAGCACAATAGCTCCAAAAGATATTGGTCTACAAACTCCATCCTTGTTTTTAACTGATGGTCTTGGCAAGCGCCTTTTTGTCTGACTTTTAGGGACTTGTGTGTGAAATTTGAGACCTTGCATATGTAACCTTCGGGTGGGCTAAAATTAATTTAACTGCCCTTCTCCAGTGCCTCACAGAAATCAATCCCAATCCCTATGGAGAAAGCAGCTGGAGACCCAGGATCCAGTCTGTATGGGACTCTCAGCAAAGATTGCTCAGTTACCACTCCACATTAAAATACTATTAAAAACAAACATAACAATGAACTTTATTAACTACTAACTAAATAACCTTATCCTAAGAAAACAAAATACAATTAACCAAGAACAATCCCTACATAAACCCCTGCATGAAAGATACCCCAAAGTCCAGGTGGAGTTCACCCAACTCTCAGCTACAGTCTCTGTTCCAGTGTAGAGGCTTGAGAGGCAAGAAATAGCTGTCCTCTTCTTCTTTCATTGCAGTAATCTTCTGTAGCATTCCATGCAGGCTTTTCCTTGTCCTTTGCAACCAGCCCTCAGTCCCATATGCATGTCTGCAAAATCTGTTGCAGATGACTCCATTAGAGGGAGAAAACATCTTGTTCACTCCTGGCTCAGCTTCTCTCCTGAAAACTGAGCACATGGGCTCTTCTTAAAGCAGCTCCTGCCTGCTGTCTGCACAGACTGCTGCTCTCATGTCATCTGACTGACAACATCACATCACACCAGCGGGGCACCCTGTGGAGCATGCTCAAAAATGCTACCACACCCTGCTTCTAGAAGTTTCTAGTTGTGGGTAGCTAATCTGCCCTGCAACAGTAACCCACCCTCAGTAGGTCTCTTAAAAAGAGAGCCTTTTTTTTTGTTGGGGGGGGGGGGGGGGGGCATGGGTTAAACGCAGGCCCATATTTGTTTGGCTCAGATGCCAAAACTGAAGGGCCAGACCACAAGTCAGGTATCTTTTGTTGGAAGTGAATCTGGTGGTGGTGAAATGACACGGGAATGTATAAACAGAACTAAATCGAGCTCGGTTATCTTTTTCTCTGCCCATTTATGAAATATGCCCATTGCTGAAGTCTCCAGAGTGCCTCAACTCAGGTGAATAACGTGGAGTTGAGGTATCACCTTACAGTCCTTGTCAAAAGCTTTCATCATATTTTAGGCATGCTTATTTTAGGTGCCAGAGGAGATTAGTGTAAGAAGGTGGGGGCAGAACTAAGTTTGTTTGGGAGTCATTAACTGAGCATTTTTCTATTTGGTGTTTGAGGGAAGTTTTTTAAATGGAACTTCACTGTAACTTTACAGGCTTCCTGAAGTTTGTGGTTTTTAGAAAACCACCTTGTCCCCTTCAGGGTTTTCCTCCTGTAAGTAACTAAGAGATATTGCCCCCTTTACTGCTTGCTAATGAGGTCTCCTGCCTGGGAGTATGAAAAATGAACTCGTAGGATGTCTTTAATTTCCCAGATGGGTACTGCAAGAATCGAGCAAACTAAAGGATCTGATCTTTATATGTGGTGCATGGTGAGAATGTCACTAATACTATGAAGGTGTTTAGTTTTGTGGTTTTATTTAGTCTGATAAATTCCCAGGAAATGTTAGTGTTCATTACAAAAAAAATTAAAAAATGGGGGGGAAAAGTGCAAAAAATGAACTTCAGGTTTGTGGATAAATAGTGGGGGATGGGAAGACAGAACAAAAGGAACACAGAGAGATAAAGTAAGAGTACTTCTGGCCCGGCTCCCTTTTATTAAAGGAGAGATGGTGGCTCTGTAACTTGAATGTCTCTGGTCAGTGAGATGCATTCTCTTCTCCCAGAGGGGTAACGAAGTCTGGGAAGTTCTGGCCCTTCTTTATTTAGAACAGGAGTACTAATATCCACCTGTGCCCACACATGCTATTACACTGTCTTGCCTGCACACTTCCAGTAATTTATTATTGACATAAACACACCTGCCTGGTAGAATGGTTTGGAGTTTAATATAATGCATCTGACGAAGTGGGTTATAACCCACAGAAGTTTACACTCAAATACATTTGTTAATCTTTAAGGTGCCACATGACTCCTCATTTGTTTTGCGGAAACTAACACGGCTACTCCTCTGTAACTAAACATACACAATATTTTCATGTGCCTGAGTGGTCCAAATTCACGTCAAAAGTATTTTAAAAAACAAGAGAGAACCCTGAAACATATCTTTCCTAAAACCTGGGACATTTTTCATAGAAATCAGTAATAGCTGCTAACAAAGGGCCTTGAAAAAGTATCCCTCTCAGGAACCTGAGCTGCACTAGGGATGGCAGTCTCAAAGGACCTATAGGAGATGAGTGAGGGGTAAGGAAGGGCCAGCACAGAAGCCCCAAGAGCTCATTGTGGATAGGGGGTTAAGAGAGACCACCTCTCTCCGTCAGAAACAGCGATCTCTCTGCAGGACAGCGTATCATCCTTTCAGAAACTACAGACTCGATTCATCACGGACACACCATCCGGCTGATTCTCTTGCCACCTGCACGATTTACATGCCCGTGTCCTTTTACTGGTTCTAGCAGCGTTACTCCTCAAGAGGCGAATCACACCAATAGACTCAGCCCCACAATCAGTGTCACAATCACCACACCCCACTGGAATCAAAGACCATGCCCATCACTCCTGTAGAGGGTCAAATCTCATCCCCTTCATCCTGGACTGCCCCCTCTTTTAATTGGTAATAGAAACATCTCTCCTTGTTTATCAACACCAGAGACTGTCAGAAACCCCATCCCAACGGTGTCGGTGTGGTCATCCGCCAGTACTGGAGACTGTGCCCTTGCCCCCATACCCCTTTCACCTGGTGTCAGGGTCTGTGACCCCTTTCTCAATCGGGATCAGACCGTAACACTTTTGGAATCTCTCACCGTATCAGACACTGGCACGCCCTGCCCCTCTGTTAGTGCTGCAGGGTGCCGTTCCTCCTCCCTCCCACGCCTGAGATTTCTGTCACTGTAATGGGATTCTCCAGTGAGCTCTTTAATTGAAAGGAATTTCTGTCTGGCCTGAAGATGTCAGGAGGCTGAGGGAGACATGTTTCTGTAAAATGAAACTTGATCTGTGGTGCAATAGGCAGAGTTTGGAACACTAATAATCCTTCTCACACTCAATGCAGCCAGCCTTTGCCAGGGGATTTTAATTAAGGTGCCACTGTGAGGGTCTAGATGTTTGAGACCCTTTGAACTCAGCTGCCAGTTTCCTCTCCATGGTCCAAGCCGATGAGGTCTCGATGCTCCCTGTCCACTCACTGCTTCCCCTTTCCCGTTGCCTATCGTGCCACTTTCCATTTGTGTTCCCATCATTTTAAAGCAGGGTCCCACCGACCTTGCTGGCCACTGTTCATACATTTCACAGCATGGTTAATAATAACAGCCTCAGTGGGAAATGATGGGCTAAGACAGAGAAAGGAGATAATGATGCAGCAGCCAACGGAGGCAGAGACAAGAAAATAAAGTGACAGGCAGCCAAACAGCAAAGGGGTGTGTGATTTTTGTTTGGTTCTTTTTTCTTTTTGAAAATAAAACAAAACCCACAGCAACCTAAAACCCCAAAACAAAAGCATCATTGAAACAAAAGGAGGGAGACAAGGCTTTGTCACTGTGGGAGATAAAAGGGAGGAAGGAAAGAGAGAAAGAGAAAAGACTGAATCAGCCAATAATTGGACTTGCATAAAAAGTGGAATGAATGGAGGGGGGGAGGGAGAGAGAGAGAGAGAGATGTATAAGGGAGAGATGGAAAAAAGAGAGGTGAAACACAGAGGAAGAGAAAGATGGATGATATGTAGGGAATGAAGACAGACCAAATGATGGTACATGCAAAGAAAACTGGAGAAAGAGACTGCAGAGAGGAAGAGAACTCGGGTATTTTAGTGCTATAGATGCCCATAAGACCTTAGAGACAAATATAAAAGCTCTTATCTGGAGGAGCTTAAGTTTGATAGAGAGAGAATAGAGATGGACTGCACTGAAGTAGAGAGAGAGAAGAGACGTTGTGGAGGAAAAAAGGGGGAGAGAAACAGCTTTAAGAACCTGGGAAGAGGCCACCCCCTGCCGTTAAGCTCATCAGAAAAGCGTGAAGAATGGGGTTTTGAGACATTGAGTGCCTGATGGCTCTTGGATCTCTTTTGCTTCTCCAGCCCCATCATCAGAGGCACTGGTCATTTCTGTTCTTCTTATAAACAAAACATTTGATTTAAAGGAAAGCCTCAGTGCCCTGAAATGCAGCCACATCATCTCTATACAGAGCTGGCTGAGGTTGCTATAGATACATTGCCAACTGAAATTTTATCAGCTTCAAGCATTCTCTTCCCTCGGCCAGGCAGATCCACTGCTTCCCTGCCTTGTTTGCTAGGTAATTTCCTCCGTTCTGACTCTGGGCAGGAAGGATGTTACGTTATATTGCTAAAGCAGATCAATGCCGGCATCACGCACTGTGAGAGATTTTTTTCTCTCCCTGCAAACAGTCATGGTTCCCCTTGGCACTCATCAATAACCAATTATGAGATCCGGATTTTCCAGCTCACTATTTTTACCCCTTCAAAGAGAAAATTGAAGAAAATGGTTAAATTTCTTCATAATTCTCTCATTTTGACCATAGCTGGAAAAGATTGTGTTGTGGGGCTTTATGGAACATAGCTATTTTCCTCGCTAGGCAAGGGTTGGCTCAATTATATCTGTCAGTCAGGGAATGCCAAGCGATGGTATTAGATTAGAAGTTTAGGAAGGGTCTTATCATGCTCCTTAACTGCACACCTACTCATTAAATAAGGGCCATTTTGCAAGTGACCCTCTACACCAGGCTGCTCACTGATGTAGGGGGAGTCCCTTTAAATGTCTGCTGTTTGGGGTGCCCCCAAACTGATTACTCACTACACTGTACTCAATATACCATTCCTATCTAGATCCTTCATCTGGAAGGGACACAAAGGATGTTCTAGGTGGTTAAGGGACAAGACTGACACTTGGGTGTCCTGGGTTCTAATTCCAGCTCTTTCATTGACAACCTTGTGTTGTTCATGTTACTTTTCTGTGCCTCAGTTTCCCCATCTATAACACTGGATAATGACACTGACCTCTCTCATGGGACTGATGAAACTGAGCTCATACATGTTTGTAAAGGGCTTGGGGATTTTGGGATGAAAGTGGATAGAAAAGGACAAAATACCAGTGGTAAGCAGTATATCAATAAAGTATTGAATAGAATAATCCTAACAGTAAATATGTCTTGCATATTCTGAACTGGTCTGGATCTGAGGTTAGCCAATGTTAGAGTCACTAGTGAGATAAGAATACTGGGATGGATGGATGTTAATAAGTAAGACAAGATTTTTAATCCCCATGCTACTGGTAAGAATTAATTTGGAAGAATAGTCTGTAGCAAACTGTTCATTCTAGAAACATTGCTTCCTTTTCTGCTTTTCAATTGTCAATGAACAATTATTTTCTCCAAATGAGTTTTTGTTTGAAACTAATACTCAAAAAGTGTCTGCCAACCATTTTGTGTGTGTAACTGACTAGCGAGTAGTTCACTGAGTATTCAGTTAGAAACACAGGGCTTATGATGTTGTATAAGATCAGCCATACTGGGTCACAGCACTGGTCCACTGAGCCCACTATTCTGTTTTATGACAATGGCAAATGCCAGGTGCTTCAGAAGGAATGACCAGCACAGGTAATCATCAAGTGATCCGTCCCATTGCCCATTCCCAGTTCCTCGTGAACAGCAGTCCCTGCCCATCCTGGCAAAGAGCAGCTAATGACTATATTTAGCCCCTGTCTGGATGAGCACAGCTTTTGAGGTTGAGTTTCAGGTGCAAATACTTACATATAGAAATATAAAATTTCCTTCCCGGAAATATCCTGCAATATTTGCCGTTTCCACCATGATCATATCTGCCAGGAAACTTATTAGAATATGTATGGAAGGCAGCCACTAGCAGGTCACAAACACAATGTGACTTTTTTTTAACATTCAAATGAATATTCATGGGCTCTTTTTTTTGAGGCATTTGTCCTTTTGCAGCACCTTCCTTGATAAATGACTCTCACGCCCTCCCATCTTCACCATTTCCCACTCTCATCTCTCCTTTGTAGTGTGCTCTTAATAAGATCTTGTGGGCTTTAACAAAGGATGAGATGCAAAAATAGAAGCTCCAAGTTGGAATGGTGATCTAGGGAAAGGACAGAGGCTCTGCTCATGGTTGGCATTCTGATGTAGGGATTTTGTTTTGAATTAGATAATGCTCTCCAAAACCAGGGCTGCAGGAGCACCTGGGACAATATTGATTAAAGCACAGAACAATTCAGTGAGTGACCTTCATGCTCTCGAGCAACCAGCCAATCAGAATTCATGGCATGTAGGTGCTGGCCAATCAGTGTTCATTTCAAGTGAATAATAACCAACTACTGTCTGGAAATGGATGGAAGGCTGCTTCCAGGTATGTAATATGATTGAGATAATATATCAGTATGTGATTCCATAAAGCTGAAGGGTCAACAAGACTGGGAAATGTATTTAGTAGCTTTTGACAAAATAGATTTTTTTGGAGATTAGTGCATCCTCAGCATAAAATAACATAAGAACATAAGAAAGGCCGTACTGGGTCAGACCAGAGGTCCATCCAGCCCAGTATCTGTCTACCGACAGTGGCCAGTGCCAGGTGTCCCAGAGGGAGTGAACCTAACAGGCAATGATCAAGTGATCACTCTCCTGCCATCCGTCTCCATCCTCTGATAAACAGAGGCTAGGGACACCATTCTTAACCCCTTTCTGGCTAATAGCCATTTATGGACTTAGCCACCATGAACTTATCCAGTTCCCTTTTAAATATTGTTATAGTCCCGGCCTTCACAACCTCCTCAGGTAAGGAGTTCCACAAGTTGACTGTGCATTGTGTGAAGAAGAACTTCCTTTTATTTGTTTTGAACCTGCTACCTATCAGTTTCATTTGGTGACCCCTGGTTCTTGTATTATGGGAGTAAGTAAACAACTTTTCCTTGTCCACTTTTTCCACATCAGTCATAATTTTATATACTTCTATCATGTCCCCCCTCAGTCTCCTCTTTTCCAAGCTGAAGAGGCCTAGCCTTTTTAATCGTTCCTCATACGAGACACTCTCCAAACCCCTAATCATTTTAGTTGCCCTTTTCTGAACCTTTTCTAGTGCTAGAATATCTTTTTTGAGATGAGACCACATCTGTACACAGTATTCGAGATGTGGGCGTACCATGGATTTATATAAGGGCAATAATACATTTGCGGTCTTATTTTCTATCCCCTTTTTAATTATTCCTAACATCCTGTTTGTTTTTTTGACCGCCTCCGCACACTGTATGTACATCTTCAGAGAACCGAATAAATATATAATACATATAGAAGAGTTGTAACATTGCTCCCACATCTCTAGTTATTGCTGCAGGATCCTGGAGGAGTTGAGTATCTCTAAACAGCCTATTCCGGTGGTTCCCACCTGTGGTCCATGGACCACTGGTGGTCCACAAGGGTACTGCAAGTGGTCCAGGTGGTACTGCAGGTGGTGGTAATAATATAATCCCATGTACCTATTATTTATCATATTCAATGTTACATTATAATTCACAATATAATTTGCTTCACAAACATCCTTGTGTAATATAACATTCTCTGAATTTAAATAGTGGCACTTTTGCGTGAGGTCGATATTTCTTTGCCCTTAAACAACTGATTTAATGTATTTGCATCTCGTGGTTGACTGGTCAGTGACCCTTATTGCCACACTGAGTTCAGAACTGGTTGAAGTTGTTTCATTTTAAATATATGCAGATAAGTGCTCCAAGAAGGTTACAGCGATGGCCAATCAAGAAGTTGTTCACGATACCATGTCAAGTAGATATTCCCAACCACTTTTCCCGTCCTTCAGATTCCTTGTGTGACACATTGTGGTGGCTCCCTAAGCCTTACTTTAAAGATCCATAGATCATCCCTGATAGGTGTTTGTCCAACCTGTTTTTAAAACCTCCAGTGATGGGGATTCCACAACCTTCCTTAGAAGTCTGTCCCAGAATAGTTAGAATGTTTTTCCTAATATCTAGCCGACATCTCCCTTGCTGCAGATTAAGCCCATTACTGCTTGATCTACCTTCAATGGAAGTGAAGGAAAAATTGATCAGTTGTCTTTATAACAGCCCTTAACCTACTTGGAAAACTATTATCAATCCTCTACTCAGTCTTCTTTTCTCAAGACTAAAACATGCACAGTTTGTTTTCCTGATAGGTCAGGTTTCTAATCCTTTTCTCATTTTTGTTTTTCTACTCTGGATTCTCTCCAATTTTTCCACATTCCTAAAGCATGTGCCCAGACTGGACACAGTATTCTAGCTGAGGTCTCACTGCTTTCTAGTAGAGCAGGACAATTACCTTCCATGTCTTACATATGACACTACTCTTAGGATGATACTGGCCTTTTTTACAGCTGCATCACAGTCTAGATTCATATTCAATTTGTGATCATCTTAAATCTCCAGATCCTTTTCAGCAGTACTGCCACCTAGGCACTGTATCTCACACAACAAGAACGCTAACCCAGGAACATATCCCTACATCAACTCTACCCACACATCGACTCCAGGGACATCATCACTGGTATTAACCACATCAGCCACACCATCAGGAGCTCATTCACCTGCACATCTTCTAATCTGATATATGCCATCATGTGCCAGCAATGCCCCTCTGCCATGTACATTGGTCAAATCAGACTGTCCATGCGCAAAAGAATACATCGACACAAATCAGATATCAAAGATGGTAATATCCATAAACCAAGAGAAGAACACTTCAGTCATGCTGGACACTCAGTAGGAGACTTGAGAGTTGCCATACTTCAACAACAGAACTTCAGAAACAGACTTTAGCATGAAACTGCAGAGCTGGAACTCATGCAAACTTGACACGATCAGACTGAGTCTGACTAGGGACTTGGAATGGTTATCTCATTACAAACAGTAATTGTCCCTGTTCACACGTTCTCACCTTCTAATACAGCGGTTCTCAACCACTGTGTGGGGACACATTATTGTGTTCCCACACAGTGGTTAGTGTGTCCCGGCAACCCAGGGAGATGGCTAGGTTCAGCCTGGAGGGAGTGGGCTGGTGTGTCCTGTAGGATCATGATATGGTGTCAAGCGAGTTGTGACTCGCAAAATGTTGAGAACTGTTCTTCTAATCAAGTGATATGAATGGGCCTTATCCTTTTGTTTTGCTGAATTAACTTTATTAGCTCTTGCTCTCCCCGTTGTAGTGTTTTTCATTCTTGCAAGTGTACATATACCTCCTAACTATAGTTCCCACTTCATGCATCTGACAAAGTGGGTTGCAGCTCACAAAATCTTATGCCCAAAGACATCTGTTAGCCTTTAAGATGCCACAGAACTTTGATTGTTTTTGCCACCTAGCCAGTTATTCCCTATTTTGTAGTTGGGCATTAGATTTTTCCTTCCTAAGGGCAGTAATTTGCCCTTGTATTTATTGAATGTCATCTGGTGGAATTCAGATCAATTCTCCAATTTTTGAAGGTCATTTTCAATTCTAATACTGTCCTCCAAAGTGCTAGCAACCCCTCCCATCTTGGTGGCATCTGCATATTTTATAAGCATACTCTCAATTCTGTTATCCAAGCCATTAAAGAAAATATTGACTAGTATTGAACTCAAGGCTAAGTCCTGTGGGACTCCAGTAGATATGCCCTCCTACTTTGACAGTGAACCATTGATAACTGCTTTTGAGTGCGCTATTTCAACAATTTGTACACCCACTTTAGCCTAGACCGTGTTCTCCCAGTTTGCTTAGGAGAATGTGATGTGCGACTATGTCAAAAGTCTTACTGACATCAAAATATATCATGTCTACTGCTGCCTTTCCCCCCCCCCCCCCCCCACAATCCACTAGGCCAGTAACCCTTTCAAGAAGGAAACTAGGTTGGTTTGGTGTGATTTGTTTTTGACAGATCCATGTTGGCTATTCTTGATAACCCTATTATCCTCTAGGTGTTTGCAAACCGATTGTTTAACAATTTGCTCCAGTACCTTTCCAAGTATTGAAGTTAGGCTGAGTGGGCTATAATTCCCCGGGTCCTCTTTGTTTCTGTTTTTGAAGACAGCTGCCTATGTTTGCCTTTCTCTTGTCTTCTGAGATCTTACCTGTCCTCCAGGAGTTTTCATCTAACTATCTTTGCCGAGCAATCAAAATGGATGACTAAGGAGCAGTGAATGGATTAGGAAACCATGAATGTTAATTAGGGGCTTGATCACACAAGCCACAGAGCTCTCTGACTGATCCAGCAAAGCATGTTAAGCACATGCTGAATTTTCAGCACAAGTAGTCTCATGAAACTCAGTATAGGCCTACTCCCATTTTTACAATCAAGCATGTGCTTGCGTACTGTGCTGGAGCAGGCCACAGTGCTCTGCAGTTTACAGGATTAAGCCTATTAGCAACTTCACATCTGGATCTTTCTAAAATGACAGAAAATGAGAACATCAAAGAAAAAAGGTCCTAATGGGCCTGATCCTCCTACCAGAGCAGCTACCCACAGCTCCTGTTGACATCAGTGATGCAGGTTCAGGCCTTAAGTCTTGATTTTATATCTTTGCAGGGCTTGACAGTGACCTTTATGTTTTATACTGTAAAGATCTCAAGAGATTTGTTTCAGGTTCCTCCTAAACTGGAACCCTTAGGAGTCAGAGCATCTGATAAAGTGGGATTCACCCACAAAAACTCATACACTAAATAAATTTGTCAGCCTTTAAAAGTGCCACAGGATTTTTTGTTTGTTTGTTTGTTTTTACGTGTGTTAGTAGCCCTAGACGGAATCTAGCAATTAATTTGTTTTGAAGCCAGCCAAGTTTTTAGAATTTGGCTCAGGTTTGTCATTTCTGGAACCAATTCCCTTGGAAATCTGGGGTAGGAAGGGGGAGAAGGACTTGGAGGTGAGAACTCAGCAGATGGGTACTCAAGAAAGTAATCCTTGATTGCATGGGATGCCGATACTCCCAGGCTCCTTGCCTTTGGAGGAACAAATTCTAAGCAGTGTAGGAAGGAATCCTAAATCCTCTCCAAACCACAGAAGGTCTTGCAATAGCGTTCACAAAAGAAGGGAAAAATACTCTGAGATGCATGCTCTGATTCAGGTTAAAGAACAAAAATTTCCCAGATTCAAATCTAGCATGAAAGTCTTTATTACTTCCTGGTTAGTTAGAGGGAATGCTGTAGAACTGAACTGGAAAAAGCCACCTTTTCTAAAAAGAGATTTCACCAGCTGTATGTGCTATTTCTGACCACTATATAAGGATCCTGGAAAAACATGAGAGCCCAGTTATATAGGAAGCACCCACAGACTTGTTAAGACGTGTCCCACTGAGCCCCATCCTGGGAGAGAATGGTGATTTAAAAGTTTTCACGGTGTCAGCTAAGTCCCTACATGAGAATTAGATGAGTGAGTATCAAATCAAAGGCTCACCATGACACCAGAAGCTGCTGGAAAGATAGGACAGTGTGAGGAAAAAGCTTCTTTGGCAACTTTGAAGCACAGCATTCCCTTTTAATGGTCACCTTGCCTTCAGGTTCTAACAGTAGCTCACTATGCTGCATGCAGTCTGTAAACTTTGTTTGATAAGTGTCCCTGACAACTTTGGAACATCAATCCTTTCAATTGCCAGGCCTCTAAAGACTGGAGAATCTGGGCAACTGAGGTGGGGGAGAGGCATGGAATCTGTGTTGTTAGTTAAGGACTTTTGTTAGGGTGATAACTAATATTCCCTTGTCACTCACAGATTCTAAGGTCAGAAGGGGCCGATATGATCATCTAGTCAGGCTCTCTGCACAATGCAGGCCAAGGAATCTCATCCACCCACTCCTGTAATAAACCTCTAACCTATGACTGAGTTATTAAAGTCCTCAAATCATGGTTTATAGACTTTAAGGTACAGAGAATCTACCAGCAAGTGAGCCGAGCCCCAGGCTACAGACGAAGGTGAATAACTTGAGCCCATGCTGCTATCTTTTTGGGAAAATAATCATAGCAGATTGATTGCTTGGGTGGGTGATAAATGAAGATGATCAGAAAAATGGAGGTTGGTGGATTTGGAAAAGAAATCAAGTTTGACAGAGATGTTTAAAATCACACATCCAGATATAAAAAATGGAATTTAAAAAATATGGAGCAGAAAACATTATATAACATTGGAAGAAAAGAGTGATTCCAGAAACAATCTGTAACAGCTTGCCCCCAACTGGAGGCATAAGCAATGCACCATGGAAGTTATCTGTGCCACATGCACAGACCAGCCATATTTTTTCACTTTGAATTATGTTTATTGTAGTTAAGGGGAAAGTATGGCTGTTTCAAAAGTAGAAAAACAATTTCATGAAAAAAATTAAATTGTTGAAGTTATTCACATTTTGCAGTGTTTAAAATAGAACAATTGGTTGGCTTTTGGAAATATTTAACAAAATATTTTTGAAGAAAGTTGTTATTTTTGACATTGCAAACATTCGGTTTTCCTCTTTTATTCCTTTTCCTCCCTTCCCCCAGCCAAGTGCAATAAAAAGAGTAATAGCACTTTTTTATTTTTTTTTATTTTTCCACTCTAACTTTTCAAAAATTTTCAAACTTTAGCAAAATTACAGAGTAGAAGGGTTAGGTCTTCATTTACCCTTTTGCCATTCTGTAACTTCAGAAGTCAAGGAAGTTTTGAAAAGTTAGAGTGGAAGCAAAAGAAATGGGGCATGGAGAAAAAGAAAAAGGTTGGGAAAAGTAGACATCATTCTAATACATTTTTTGGGGAAAGAAAAAATCAGTATGAAATTTAGGATTGGATTTTGAAAATTGAAAACAAACACATTTCAATTTGAAATGAAAAATGTTCATTTTGTTTCACAAGTTTCCATTGAAAAACTTAGTCTAAAAACGTTGAGCTGCTCTAGAAAACAGTGAAAAGAAAGAACAAAAGTAGTTTCCAGGAGACCAGTATGTGTGTGTCCTATTCAACAGGCTTTGGCAACTGGGAGAACAAAATAGACTGCAAATGTGAAAGAACAGTATCTGGAAAATAAAGGGATTACAGTTTTATAGCTATGTACTTCATAGAAGTAGTGTGTAAAGCTACCTACCTCACATTCTGCTGTGACACCTGTCTTACACACACATATCTCTGATGTATTACTTTAGATGGTGTACCGTGATTTACCAATCTAAAGCTTTTGGTGTAGATCCAGAGGGTGAGAGACAATCTCCCTCACTATGCAAAGTCACCGTCCAACAGCAAGCTGAGATAGAAATCACAGGGCTGGAGGGAGAGTGTATCAAAGGCTGTAGCACAATTCAGTAAAATGTATGAGGCAAGGCCCAGTGCGGGGATAGGAGTCAGAGGTCTAGCTCCTAGTCCCAGAGTTGCTACAGTTTGTGAGACCTTGAGTAAGTTACTTCCCCCCTTTGTGCCTCAGGTTCCTCAATAGAACAATGGTTACCTTTGTAAAGGACTTACTACACCACGCTCCAGTGCTATCGTTACATTTTTAGATTACAGAGAGCACCATTTGACTCTTCAGCCCATGGTTCCAAGACTCTTGACCACTGTATCAACAGCCTCACAAATACGCTGCAGTGGGCATAAATCAATCTATCTTTTGGATAAGAGCTGCCCTTAATTACACTAACTATATTTCTATATGACTTTTGTTATGCTCTCTGGAGTGAATCACAATTCTGAGGGCCTGTCTCAGGGCAGACTATCAGAAAACAGGGCGGACACACCAATCCTGTGTCACATACTATAAATCGATTTCACCAAGCCAATAACAAGTATAAACTCTTGGATCACTATACCAGTCTTCCCGTGGAGCCACAGATTGTCCCCTCATCTGCTCCAGTCTATCTTATCACTCAGACAAACTGGACTTTATGATAAAAGGTCACTTAATCCAAAAATCACACCACATCAGATTGCTTCCAGTCCCAAGAGACCAGTCACTCACCCCAGATCAACTGGTACTCTAGCTCTTAAACCAAAGACAATGCTGGCAGTCAATTCTATAATAAACTAACAAACAGGTTTATTAGCTAAGAAAAGGAAATGAGAGTTATTGGGAGGTTAAAGCATTTAAAATGTATGCACAGTTGAGTCACAGTTTGCAATTCCAAGTGGGGGCATTGATGTAATAAATAAACTACCAGTCTCCCAAATTGTCTCTGGGGATCTCTGCTTTGCGTCTGGTGCACTTCCCTCTAAGAGTCCAAGCAGTCCAGAGATAAAGGATCCTTGAATCCAACTTCATAGCTTTTTCTGACAGAAACCAAGCTGACTTCTACCAATGTCGGATTCTCCTTTGATGGCGGGGAACAAGGAATGCACTTAGTCTTTGGGCTTGAGCATCACATACATGACTGTTTGCTTTGAAATTAGCATTTTTCTGTTAAAGTTCTACATTTGCCTTCCACAAGGCTTCTTTGGTGAGTTATTTAGTTACAGGCAAATACACAACGTAAATGTTTGCTATTATGTTATAAGGGTAAACAGGTAAGTGAAAACAGTGCAAACAACATCTCATTAAATTTTCATAGATTTTAAACACCAAAGACATTCTTATTCATCTAATTTGATCTATGCTAATACACCAGAGAACTGCCCTGACTACATGCCAGCATAACCTGGTCTGCTAGTATCACACCTCTGTCTCCCCTTCTTGCCAAAGCACACAAGTAAGGCAATGAAAAATTATCCAAAATACCTTCATATAGAGGGAAACAAGAGTTAGGCATTGCGTAAAGTTGGGGGAGATTGGACGGAGATGAATGTCAAGGCACAGAGGCCATGTCTACACTTGTCAGAATAACAACAGAGTCCTGTGGCACTTTTAAAGACTAACAGATTTATTTATCGCATAAATCTGTTAGTCTTTAAAAGTGCCACAGGACTCTGTTGTCTTTCTACAATAGACTAACACGGCTACCCCTTTGGAATTTGTCAGAATAAGTCGACTTCACAAAGTCGACTTTAAGTCAACCTTCTTAAGTCGACTTAGCATGTCTACACTGTAATTTTAGGTCGACTTAAAGTCGACCTTGTTAAATCAACTTAGAGCATCTACACTGGATGCCTAAGTCAACTGGCCTATGGGTGGGCACGCGAGGCTCTGGCTGTGCCAGGCACCCTGGTAGGGAGGTCAGTGGGGGATCCCTGGGGGCCATTTAAGTCGACTTAGGGCTACTCTGCATCTGCACTGGCTTAAATCGACTTAATAAAATCGACTTAAGCAGTAAGTCGACTTAAAACGAGGTCTTATTAAGTCAACTTAATTTTTCCTTAAGTCGACATAAGGAGTAGCTTAAGTCAATTTAAGGAAACTCCAGTGTAGATGCAGAGTAAATTAAGTCAACTTAAGCCTGCTTAAGTTGACTTAATTTACTAGTGTAGATGCACCCAGAGAGAATAGTTGTGTATGCTAAGGCACTATGAGTTTGCTGTGACCATAAACTCCTCTCCATTCACTCCCTGGGCAAAGAACTGTTTGCAGTCTCTTGGCATTTGGTTTCATGTACAATCCCATAGTCTCTCTGTCCTTCAGTTCCCCATCTGTAAAATAGGAATAATAAACCCACCCTTCCTTACAGGGATGAGGGTAAATTAATTAAAGATGGTGAGGTGTTCCAATTCTACAGGAATGAGGGCCGTATAAGTACCTTAGATGGGCACTTGAGAACCATGTTCTGTCCACATAAGGAGAAGCTTAACAGATGATCCTGATCATCTCAGGTGGGAATAACATCCAAATGCAAACTTGATATTGCTCTCTTTTATGGAGGTACAACGGGAAACAAATGAACGAGAGCTAGAGAAAGGCATTAAAAGTGATTTGAACAAAGTTGGCCTTCCATAACTTAGAGCAGATCTTATTTTGCCCATGTAGTTCTTATAAAATCTTAGCATACAAAAATCTCTTTGCAGCAAGCAGGACCTTTGCATGGGTTCAGGAGGGAAGGATTTAGCCCCTTGTGATAAGAACTAACCTTTTAAAGAGAATAATACTTGGTTGTTATAATGTTGCATTGCAGATGACTCTGGTATTCTGGGTAACACTTAAGACATATTAGTATTGTGCCTGGGTGAACTGACAGCCTAAGTGACGTGTCATTCAAAAGTGTACCTTCCTGTTGACTAGAAAGCTCTATAAATGATGTCTTCACTGAACAAGCAGATCTAAGTACTCTTACTGCAACACCAAATGTGTCTCTGTTTAAGACAGTGCATCAACTTCTTTTCACAGTATGCTAAAGCAAAAGATTTATAACGGTGCTGGAACATAAGTAATTGCTTGGCAATTGGACAGGTTTGAATCATCCAACAGGTGGCAGGAGATGGATGGAAGTATTCTTTCATTTGTGAATTATGGTTCTGGGATTCGTTCTCTGGGAGTCTGACACAGGAATTACAGAACCCTGATATTAGCATAACTATGTACTGACTCAAAGCAAGTTCATGGTAGCTTTGCCCACCTGCTGAGCACAAGGGTGCTGAATTATTCCTGACAGAATAAACGGTGAGCCAAGAAATGGAAAGACCCGATAGTTGATATACTATGGGACAAAAAAGGTTCATCCTTCCTTGCATTTACTATCTGTGTTCAAGGAAAATTGCTCTCTCAGTCCCCTTTTCTTTCTGTCTCAGACTCGCTTGTTTAGGTAAAATTAGTGCTCAAAGTTGGAAAACCAGTATTTCAATCAGAATTTTGGACATTAAAAGGTCATCCAAGGACAAGTGAGGTCTCAAGTCACAGTTCTTCCTTTCAGTTTAAGAATAAGTGTGAAAGACATTAACTGTTGAACAAAGGAAAGACTCCTATATATGAAGTATTAAAACAAACATGCCTTACAGTGAGTTCAGTGAATCTCAATCCAGTTCCCAGCAGAAAGTGTTCAATTCACAGAAATGATCACCCTAATCTGCACCCACCCGCTGATAAGTCTATCGACAATCATAGCAGAGCAGCCTATGACTGAATGGGACGGGGAGACTGAACTCTCCGTTTAAGCGGTCCTGGGATAGGATCTCTTCAGGACAAGTCCAAAGATCAATGGTAAGGAATGCTTGCCCTGCTGATGCTTTACCTGTTCCGTGGATAGAGGACTTCATTCTGCAGTGCCCCAGATTACGGCCCCTCCTCCATCTCCACTAGAGCATTTTGTTGAGGTTCTGGCTGCATTTTTTCCCACATGTGTTCCTCTAGGCCAGTGGTTCTCAACCACTGTGTTGGGACACAAAAGTGTGTCGCAAAGAGCTAGGAGGTGTGTCATGGAAAATTGGCAGCTCAGCTTGGAGCCAGCTTGGGGCTCCTGCCGCCCGCAACTCGCTGCTGCCCTCAACAGCCCACTCCAGCTTCACAACACAGGCAGTAGCCACTCCCAGATGAGTAAAGGGACTTAGGGGCTGCAACCCAGAGATACTGGGCTGGGTTGGGGGGCACCACCTGAACCACAAAAATTGCCCCATCAAGCCAGACCACCAGGGCACTAGCCTGCGCTGGCTTGACTTTTTCGCCACCCAAGTCCTGGAGTGCTACATCGTCCAGAGCACTACAGTCTCCCAAGAGCACCTAGCCCAAGCGCCACCAGCAGATTACAGTGTGTCACACAGGGGAACATCATCTGTCAGGTGTGTCACGACAGAAGAAAGGTGGAGAACCACTGCTCTAGGCACTCTCCATCCATGGCCCCACAAAATCACAAGAACTCTGTCAACTTTCTCCTGGAACTGGCCAAGATGTCTATCGGTCCAGGAGATGGACAGATTCTCTGACTGTAAAACGTTTTCCAAGTCCTTTGTCTGTTCATGGGCTCAGTCAGAGTTCCTCTGGGCACCATCCCTTGTCAGAGTAGCAGGCACTGTTTGGAGTTCTCTGTTCCACATCACCTTCTAAGTCTCTTGTTTTGTATCCACAATCTCCACTCACTTCCCTGTTTGTTCATTCTCTTATCTCCCGTACTTAGTTAAGTCCTGTTACTATAGCTCCTCTCCAGGTGTCGGTCACTTGTTCTGGTACGTTCCACCTACCAATTGTGTAATAGGCCAGCATGTAAATAACTCACTGAAAACATGAGGGACAAATACACTTGATTTGTTTCATTCACAGGCCCCAAAGCCTCCACAAATAAACCATGCCTCATTGGTGCTCCTTCCAGTTTCCTGATAGCACGCACGACTGTCACTTGATCCAGACCCCTCACATTCCTTGATAGTGTTTTCCTTCATTGCAATGCTCTGCTTCAAACTCCACAGTAGCTGCTGCTCTCTCTCCTATCCCTTCCCATCTCCCCTTGCTTCATGCTTCTGCCTTCCTCCTTGTAAACTCCCTGACACCCTTCCATATTTGACCACACTCCCCTATTTCTTCAAGTTTGCTGGTACCTCCATCTGTCTGAACAGCCACTCTCCCTGAGTTGTTCTCAGAGTGCCCCCCCCCCCCAAGGGAAGTGTGTCTACCGGGTCGTCTGTATTGGGGACATTGAGGGGAGGGGGCAAGACTTGCTCACTGTTTAAGGATATTGTCTTGGTTGTATTAAAGGAAATGATTAAACAGTGCAAATACATACAATTTAAAATGTTAAGAAACTGGACAGACTCCCTCCCCTGTGAAAAGGCAGTTTTATAACCAGCTAATCCAAGTGAAACAAAGAAGTCCCCGGTTAGTGCCCTTCAACTATTAAATAACAGTGAAGGAAATATATCATCTGACATGTAAGACAGGATAGAATATTTCTGTTTAGATTATGCAGTGGTAATGGGCAGAGGTATAAAGTGGTAAAGGTATAAAGTGGTAATGGGCAGAGTTATCAGTGGTAATGGGCAGAGGTATAAACGGGTGTAACTAATATCCCAAGAATGACTTCTGCTCTTGTGTATCTAGATGCAATTTCCAATTGAATTCACTGGTTGCTTCCTAGTCCCACTGAAGTCAGAGACACAGTGGGGAGGGGGGTTGCTTTGTGGGCAAGGTTCTGCCAGCATCTCCCAAGCAGGAGAGTCCCCAGTTGTGCAGATTCTGCCAGGGGAATGTTACAAAAGCAAGGAGTCCCTCAAGCAGTCAGGGTGACCCATTTCATGGTCCAGGTATGGTCGTGATCATGATGATCGGAGCATGCATGGAGTCAGCACATCCCCACTCTGATAGACAGGATCCCACGGTTCCCCGATGGAAATACAGGAGAAACCTCTAAAGACATGAAGCCTGTGACTAGAGATGTCATCTCAGAAAAAAATTGGGAATAGGGACCAAAGTTTTAGCATCTAGAACATTATATATGATTATATTGTATCCTGAAAAGTTGGGCGGGAGAAAAAGTTGAGCGTATAAACATAGAAAATGGGGGTGGGGGAACTACAAGGATGTTCCGTGGAATAGAAAACCTGTCTTATGAGAGGCGACTCAAAGAGCTTGGCTTGTTTAGCCTGAACAAAAGAAGGTTGAGGGGAGATATTATTACACTATATAAAAACATCAGAGGGATAATACCAGGGAGGGAGAGAAATTATTTATGTTCAGTGCCAGTGTAGACACAAGAACAAATAGATGTAAACCGGCCATCAGGAAGTTTAGACTTGAAATTAGATGCCGATTTCTAACCATCAGAGGAGTGAAATTCTAAAATAGCCTTCCAAGGGGACCTGTGGAAGCAAAAAACATAGCTGGCTTCAAAACTGAGCTGGATAAATGTATGGAGGGGTTGGTATGATGGGGCAGCCTAGTTTGGCAATTGACTGATTTTTGACTACTGGGGGTGGATATGCTGATGACCTGAGATGGGATATTAGATGAGGTGGGTTCTGAGTTATTACAGAGAATTCTTTCTTGGGTGTCTGGTTGGTGAGTCTCGCCCACACGCTCAGGGTTTAACTGATCATTATATTTGGGGTCAGGAAAGAGTTTTCCCACTGGGCAGATTGGCAAAGGCTGAGCGGGGTTTCCCCCTTCCTCTGTAGCATGAGACACAGCTCACTTGCTGGTGGATTCTCTATACCTTAAAGTCTTTATACCATGATTTAAGGACTTTAATAACTTCCCAGAAGAGGGCTTGTGATTAACCATGGATTTGCCTAGTGCTTTTTGCAGCTAGAACAAAGGAACATGAAGGAATGTCCATGTGTCCTTATTGCTTCTTGTGCGACTTTTCTGGGGGTAAGGAATTAAACTGAGGTCTGGGGTACTGTCTCCAGGGTACCCTAGGATACCACTGTTCCAAAGGATGCAGTGCTAAGGCAGCACCACACTGTACGTAATAGATGGACACTGCCTTTGTGTATTCTGCACTGAGGGCTCTGCCCACAAACCAGGCTATTTCCTATGGCAGTGGGGAGGCTTGGTGTACTAATTTAAAGAAAATGGCAGGTTCCGAATGAGATGGACGTAGAGAAGGGTGGATGGATTTAATAACACATTGAACGAGGAGCTGCTTTAATGGCTTTAAAGGTGGGTTCAGATTTAAAGAAAATAGCGCGGCTGTCTTCTGACTGAGATGGTGCTAATTAGCTGTGTTCTGCCGGCCCTCTTCCTCATTTTCAGTGAGAGCGCTTGGTCTGTGCTGCTTTCATTTGTGGAACTCTCTATGCAGGCAGGGTAAAATGCCACTTTGGGCTGACTTGATCTTATTATTCATGAACCTGACATCACATCATAGTTGACTGGGAGATTTTGTATTTTTATTTTTTTTTACATGAATTGCAATCCAGCAAACAATGGGCTCTATACCTTGAGGATGGGGAATTGCTTTGGGGATAGGAACACACCCATACCCTGGCTATAGAATTGCATTTGAACTGCAAAATCTTTCTAGAGATATGAAAATGTTGGGTTAACTCCTGTTACAATTATTATTCCATTTCACATGCCTAGGCATGTCCTGATACCAGAAGTGAAATAAAATAAAATACTAGGAAATAGGTTATCCTTGAGCTATTTCTTTTTAATCCGAAGCAAGAAATCTCTGAGAGAACTGGTTCTTCTGAGATTTCTAGCTCAGTTTTGCAAACTAAGATGGTTTGGATAAGCATCTGACCTCTCAGGTTAAGAGACTCTGGAGAAGCAGCATGGCCTAGTGACGAAATCACAGGCCTAGTAATAAAGTTGTTTCTACCATATTCTGTAATTTCCCCCCCCCCCCTTTGGCAAGTTGCTTAATCAGTTGTCCCATCTGTAAAATGGGAATAATGAGACTTTCTAGAATTTTCCTGGGGAAATATTACAGAACAGTGTCTGAGTACATGTGAATATTCTGAACAAATGTGTGCTTCCACCATATTGTTTATATTCACTGTCTGTAGTATTCAAACAAATGAGGTTTTATTTGCTCTATCATTGGGCAAGACTTCTCTCTGAACAAATATCCAGATTTACGTGTGCACACCAGGATATTCATGTGTGAACAAAAAAGCTGTGTCCATGTGAGGAGGGGGGAAGTGTGTAGGCAACATAGCTGAACCAGTTATGGGTGTGATTTTTTTTTCCATGCTGCTAACCAACATAGCTATGCTGGCAAAACTTTATAGTGTGGTGATGTTGTAGCACCTAAGAGCCCCAGTCATTGACTAAGATCTCACTGTACAAACACAGAACAAAGTGACAGTCCTGCCTAGGCCAAAGGCCTGATTTACACACACCAGTCGCACACCTATAATGGCCTGGGTATAGGTCAAGCAGTCTTACTTCCCTAGTGTGGGTGTAGCTGTACCAATATAAAGGTGTTTTATACCACCATAGCTATTCCCATAGGCTATGTCTACACTTGGCCAAATAAGTCGACTTTGCTAAGTCGACTTAACATGTCCACACTATAAAATTAGGTCAACTTAAAGTCGACCTTGCCAAATCAACTTAGAGCGTCCACACTGGACACCTAAGTCGACTTCTAGGGGCTAGGTGGACCTGGGAGTGGTCCATGGAGGCAGGGGGGGCACCCCTTTAAAAGTGCCAGGGGGCTCAGCATTTGCCCCATTGTGCCAGGGTAAAATGGGGGCTGAGCAGGACAGGGGCAGGGTACAGGAGCAGGGTGGGCACGCCAGGCTCTGGCTTTGCCAGGCACCCTGGCAGGGAGGTCAGTGGGGGAGCCCTGGGGCCCTTTAAGTCGACTTAAAGTTGACTTAGGGCTAAGCCATGTCTACTCTGGCTTAAGTCGACTTAATAAAGTCGACTTAGCCAATAAGTCAACTTTAAACTAGGTTTTATAAAGTCGACTTAAAATTTCCTTAAGTCGACTTAAGGAAATTGTAGTGTAGACACAGAGTAAATTAAGTCGACTTAAACAGGCTTAAATTGACTTAATTTACAAGTGTAGACGCACCCATAGGGTGCATCTAAACTCACAAATTAAGTCGACTTAAAATACTCTGCGTCTACACTGGGCTTTCCTTAAGTCGACTTAAGCTGCTCCTTAAGTCAAATTAAGGAAAAGTTAGCTCGAATTAATAACACCTCATTTTAATTCGAACTAGCGCTTAAGTCGACTTTTTAAAGTCAACTTAAGCCAGTGGAGATGGGGATTAGTGCCTTGGTGGAGCTTATTAAGTCGACTTAATAAGGTTGAAAAGGGGCCACGTCTACACTTGAAAAGTTAAGTCAACATTTGTTAAGTCAACTTAATAAGGTCCACTTTAAGTCGACTTAAAGTCAACCTTATTAAGTCGACTTCATAAAGTTGACCTAACTTTTCAAGTGTAGACATAGTAGCCATAGAGGAATAAAACGTAGGCTACAGTACCACAGAGTACATTTATATCAATATAACTTTCCATATTAGGGGTTATGCCAGTATAAATATTGGCTGAAGGGCGGCAGGGGTATGAATCACATCCCTAACCAATGTAAATGCATCTTTACAAAAATTTCTTGTGGACTGGGCCTAATACCCAAGCCTATATACATCTCTCCTGGGATCATTTAAAAACAGGCAAAACTATACAAATGATTGATATACATGAATCCAACCATTCAAAGACGAGCGTAAGCTTGCTGTTGTTTCAGATTTGAAATAGTCTAATTACCATAGAAATGCAGGGCTGGAAGGGATCTTGAGAGGTCATCTAGTCTGTCCCTGAGTGCTAAGGCACAACCGTGCAAACCTGACCATCTATGACAGGTGTTTCTCTAACATGTTCTTGAAAACCACCAATGGTGGGCATTTCACAGCCACCCTTGTAAGGCTCTTCCACAGTTATCTATACTCATAGTTAGATCAGATGTCTCACCTAAATCACTTATGTTGCAGATTCAGACCATTACGTCTTGTCCTATCTTCGGTGGTCACAGAGAACGTTTTATCACAATCCTCTTATAACAGCCCTTAACATTTTTAAAGGCTACTATCAGATCCCACTCAGACTTCTTTTTTCAAGACCAAATATGCCCTCTTTGTTTAACTTATCCTTTAGGTCAGGGTTTCTATATCTTTTATCATTTTTATTGCTCTGCTCTGGGCTTTTTGTAGTTTATCCACATATTTCCTAAAGTATGGTGCCAATAATTGGCCAGAGGGTACTCCAGTGGAGTCCTCCCCATTGCTTGACAGAGCAGGATAATTACCTCTTGCATCTTAAACAGGACACTCCTGTTAACATACCCCAAAATATTAGCCTTTTTTAAAACTTCACATTGACTCATTCAGTCTGTTATCCACTATAACCTCCAGATCCTTTTCAGCCATTTCAGGGTATAGCCAGCCCCCATTTTTTGGCCGGGCCCTTGATTCTCCATGGTGGGCCCAGCCAGTCCTGCTTCCGGTCATGTGATCAGAAGCTTCCTGACAACCCTCCAGTTGCGCATCGAGAGGAGAGGGGAGAGAAGCAGCCCAACCCCTGTCATGCAAAGGCTGCAGCAGCTGCCCAGGGCCGGACCTGCACAGGCCTAGAATAGCCGATCCCTGCTCATCTACCCGCTGCGCTGCTCCTTGCGTCTGCCAGCTGCTGGCCGGTCCACAATTGTGGCGGCAAGCTCACACCACTACCAGGAACTGTGGGAGTGGGTGGGCCTACTGGCCAATGGGGTGGGCCCATGTCCACCTGGACCCACCCATTGCTACACCCCTGAGCCGTACTATCAGCTAACTCATTATTCCCATATTGTAGCTGACCATTTGATTTTTTTTCTTTCCTAAGTGAAACAGTTTGCACTCATCTTTACTGAATGTCATATCATTGATTTCAGACCAATTCTTCAACTTGTCAAGATCATTTTACAATCTAATCCTATCCTCCAAAGTGCTAGCAACCCCTCCCAGATTGGTTTCATCTGCATATTTTATTAGTCTGCTTTCCACTCCATTATCCAAATCATTCATGAAAATTTTGACTAGTACTGAAGCCAGGACTAAGCCCCGTGGGACCCCCCTAGATACATCCTCCTAGTCTGACCGTGAACCATTGATAACTTTGAGTAGGGTCTTTCAACTAGTTATGCACCTATTTTTTAGCAACTTAATCCAGACCATGTCTCTCCAGTTTGCTTATGAGAATGGGATGTGGGAATGTGTCTAAAGCCTTACTATAATGAGAGGCACCATGTCTACTGTTCCCCACGTGCACTAGGCCAGTAACCCTGTCAAAGAAAGAAATTAGGTTTGGCATGATTCTGTTCTTGACAAATCAATGCTGGATATTCCTTATAACCCTATTATCTTCTAGATGCTTACAAACTGATAGTTTAATTATTTGTTCCAGGAATCGAAGTTAGGCTGAGTGGTCTTTAATTCCCCAGGTCCTCTTTGTTCCTCTTTTTAATGATAGGTACTACGTTTGTCCTTCACTAGTCTTCCGGGACCTAAACCGTTCTCCATGAGTTATATAGCCAAGTCAGATATCTCTATGCTCTCACAGGCCCGTGCACAAATGAGCACTTGAATGCCAAGTAAAACAAACTGATGCGTGTAAATGAATGTGCAAGCATGGAAATATTCCCCTGATGGACATACACATGCATGCCAAGTGAAATGCACAAGCAAGGCCTTGTTGTTTGTATAACTATTACTAGGGTTACAAGACCTTGAAAATCCTACAGAAAATGAGGGCTGTGCTCAGTATGTGGAGGGGGAGGGAGGAGTGATATGGCTGGAAATCTTCCTATTATTAGTTTGTGCCCTTTAGCAGCAGTGAAATTACCTTTATAATCTTTTCTTATTCATCTGAGTCATCTGAAAAGATGGAGCACCTATTGCAAGCTAAGGAATAAGGCTGCTGCCAAAGAGAAAAAGAACTTCTTTAGAACGTACTTCTTACATTCATTCATGGTGTCTCCTTGCATCTCTTTCTCCATTCCTGTTCCCTTACTGCTTTGTGTTCAGTACTTTCTCTAGCCACCTCCTTCTAGGGGCAAGGGCTGTGTGACAAAGTGAAAGCAGCAGCCTGGAAAGGGTTAAGTTAGTCCCATGACTAGTCAGGTATAAGGAAGGTGGGTCACACACAGGCAGAGGTGATGTTTTCCCCTGGTTGGTTCAGGTAAGGAAAGCCTCTAGGGATCCTGATCGGCATTGGCTGCAGACCAGGGCATGGCAGAGAAATGGCTTTCCTGACCTTGATGAATGACCTACCTCTGGGATTGGACAGAGTTCAAACCTCCACGGTGATCCTGGCATGAATGGATGAACTAGCACTCTGCTGGCTTGGCTCCTGCCTGCTGAACAGATCAAAGAATCAGTGCTGTCACCTTTCCTCCTCAACACACACACAAACATGTATAAATGAGAGCACTTGGAGACAGAGTGCGAGGCACCATGCACTACTGTGTCAATAATACAGACAGCCTTTAGCTCTGCATATCCCTCTTCACTGATGCAGCTTCTGCCGTCATTACCAAGATGTTCTAGTGCCTTGAGGAAACAAACAGATTGAGGAAGAGCAGCTGGTTTGAACCAAAGACAGGGAAGACAGATGTGTTGATGACAGGAAGAGGGAACCACCATGAGAAACTTGCCAGACCACAGATTTCATGATCATCTGAGGATATCTGACTCCTGACCATCAAACATCATAAAGCTTTGGGGTCTTTTAGGACTCCTCATGGCTCCCAAACATGCAATGTAAAAGAGGGTAAGAAACTAATTTTACCATCTACTCGCCTTCCAAATGTCCCTCTTCTCTCAGATAAGGAGAGCCACTATGCTCCAGACTTCATCATGCCCAGGCTAAGCTACTGCATTTCAGTCTAGCAGGGACTGAATGTAAACACTACATGGAAAAGACAACTTATAAAGAATGCAACAGCCCATCTACTAAGCAAAGAAAGCCAAGAGAACACAGCGTTGTGTCATAGCCTGCAACTTCCACTAGTTCCCTGGTCGTTTCTGGATTGAGTTTCAAGTTCTAGTCCTACTCTGCAGGGCAACAACAGTGGGAAAGTTTGGCTCCAGGCTATCTGATCCATCCATTGCCCACAGCTACAGACCCCTAGGGAAACAGATGCTGGACAGATCTAGGATAAGAGTCTCAGATATGGGGGCAGAGAATTTGCAATAGCAGGATTCTTGGTTATGGGATACTTCACCAGTTGTGGTCAAACAGATCGTGACTGTACTGAAGTCTAAACACAAGACCTGCTTCTTCTACTCCTGGAACTCCATGGGAGGGAACGCCATTGCCAGGAGAAAACCTTACTAGAGGGAGAAATAAATGTCTGAAAGGTGGAGTGAGACCAAGGAACTAGCTTTTGGGGCTGTTAGGTTACTCTGTATTAGTTGTTTTGTGCTTAGACCCAATGAAGAAAGGTACCGTTAGAAATAATTAGAACAGATGGATTGTCCCAATCCATAGATTACATCCAGGTCCAGACTTTTCCACTGTTTGGGTGTACTTGGATACAGTGTAAGCGTGGACCCACCCAACCTCACTGCCAGTCTGTGGGAGACTGGGCCTGATGTGGAGTTCTAGGTCTTCCTCAAGACTTGCAAAAATACGGGCATCCCAAGCGGCCCCTTGCTCTGTTTGTTTTAAGGCTCTGCACATGGGATCAATAGTCATGTTGGTTTTGTTTGTTTAAATTCTTCTATTTGTGCCAGCTGTGGAAGCAACTCAGATGAGGAAGCAGTCACCTCCTCAACCAACCATGGGAACAGCAAGCAGCTAGGATGGCGCTCTCCTGGCAAAGATAAACAGATCTGGCCATCCACCAGCAACAAGGGGGTGAGCTTTGGAAGAAGCCATGTTACAATTATGTAGGGGGGACTGTCATCCCACTAACCCATTCTGTGGCTTGCCTGTGGTGACCAATAGGATGTCAGAATATTGGATAACTGCAGAGCTAGAGAGAACCACAGAGTCTGTGTTTAGGAGCCTGAGAAAAAATCCTTTTACGTGCATGGAAACCACATCCATAGGAGCCCCTTCAGATATCGCTGTGGGCCTGGTGGGAGTCAGGGAAAAACAGAGTCATGCAAACCAGACAACAGTTTAAGGAATGCTTCACAGAAAGATCTTGTTGCTTAATTGCTCCCATCCAACTTCTACTCACTGTGGCTCTGTCCCTCTCTTTTTAGGATGGTTGATCCTGGTCAGTAACTCCAGCCATCTCACCTCATTAAGCTGCAGCAAAGGGGATCCAGGGGTTGATAGTAGGCATGTTCAATGTGGCTCTGATGGAGCACTCCAGCACAGTGGTTCCCAACCTTTTCAGTAACAAGGCACACTTCAATGAGACAAACAATTCCATGGCACACCCTCTTTTTCAGCTGAACGGATTGCTCATAAATGTCACATTTACTTACATTTATTATGGTTATGGTCTTACTAGAGAGGTTGGCAAAATAGTGCATACAACAAGCTAAAAAGGATCCAAATGCATTAATGTTTCCAATCCACTGGAAAATAAAATACATGTCATCTCAATTTGCCCTTTGGCCACCTGTGTTTAGAATGTTTGCATTTTAGAATCGAAAGACCGATCCCTCGCTTTTAATGTGATGATTCATTTTCACCAGTTTTATGAGTTGTAATTTTGGTAGGATAGAATATTGTTTAAGATGAAACAATGTTTGTTTTACATTGCTTTTCATTACTTTTGTGCAAAATTTCATGGCACATTTGAACAGTTCTCACTGGTGTGCAGCATGTAGGAGGCTGCTGGGCAGATAGACCCATAGGCTCCACCAGAGCTGATTGAATTTGCTGTAAATTGATGGCTAATGGGGCAACTTGCTTTGATAGCTGTCTTGTTTTGGTTGCAGCTGGATGAAAAAAATCCCGACATGAGGGAAAGCAGGTCAGGGGTTTTATTTAATCAATTTATTTATTACCTTTTGTTAACTGATGCTTCTAGGCCATTCCAGTAGCAGGGACCATATCAGAGGAAAACCTTTATTTAAACCAATTTTAATGCCTTCCTTTCAATAGCCCCACACGAAGCCATCCAGGCACATAAGACCCAACCAGGGAACAAGACCAATCGGGCATTAGAAATAATCCCTTAAAACTATGGAGATGTTAGAATCAGAGTTTTTCAAAATGTTGTTTTTGCACACAAATGTTGGCGTCTGTTCAGAGGTTCTGAGAAGTCCTATAAGTTGAACCAGTTAAGGATGGTTGGGCCAGATCCACAGCTGACATAAAGCAGCATAGACTCACTGATTTCATTGTAGCTGTCATTTTACACCCTTTGAGGATCAGACCCATGCTTTCCAATGCAAGCAGGCACCTGCCTGGTTCCCTGCCAAAGAAGCTCTCTGTGTAAGGTTTGCTTTACCTTCTACTGAAGAGTGAGACAGCAGGCATTTTCCAGCAATATATACACATAATTGTCAGGGGAATTTAAGGAGATAGACTATCATTAAGCCAGGACACCAGCATTAAAATGGTAATTGAAGCTAAGTGATGTCAGAAGCCCACTTTTATAGTCTGTTTCAGCTTGCTAGAACAGTCCATGCATGTGACATAGCAGCTGCTTCCCATTGGTCAAGCAACCCCATTGAGACCATGCATCCCACAATGAAGCCTCACTGTAAGCAATCTCTGGTTGTGGAATCGTTTCCTTGCTAGGCCGTTAGCATGTCTGGCCACTTCACTGTTGTGCCTGAAAAGCTGATTTAGGTGATTCCCACCTCACAACATGTTCTAGTATCACTTAGAACAATATTTAATAACTTTACGTACTATGTATGGTAGCACATCCAAACCACAAGGATATTAATGTTTAACAGATCAAGACTTCTAAATTGATACCACACAAGGCATGCTTTGTAAAGAACTCCATGCCATGGGTGAATATGGAGTTTGGGTGGCTGTTTTCAGGCCAATTATCTAAACATATTTGGTATGATGGCTTCATTTTCTTTTGGTGCCTCATGCTCAAGAAGTGATATAAATGATAAAATACAGCAGAAAGCATGGAAAACAGATTGGTGATACAGTGATTTCTGGCAAGCTCATTTATTACCTTTTTATGGGAAAAATCTCTTTGAAATCAAATTATCCTTAAAGGTACAGGAGAAAAAGAGTCTCAAATTTCCCAGTGCACCCTCCCACAGGACACTGATGTAGCTACAAACCTCCCTGAATACAGGAGCTCCCTGAATGAGCAATGGTGCAATTTCAGTGAAATCCATGAGGCCCACTCATTGCTAGTTAGCGCCACGGGGTTACATGAGGGTCCAATATGGCCCCATGGTCTGAGGCCCCTAGGAGACTAGTGTTGAGTGATCGGTGTTCAAACCATTCTGGCTGCAGTCTAAGGTTAAGCAGGCTGATAGACCCATGGAACTTGCAAACAGCAGTAGCGACTGGGCGACATTCATTCTCACTCCATTCCCTCAATGCTGATTGAATCATTTCTATTATTCCCACTACTTCCCATTACATCCTAACACCACTGAAAATGGGGATTACCCCCCCTGCTTCATTATAACATGATTTTAATGCACTTTGATGCACCAGCTCAGTGTTGTGGCTTCAGACTTATTTTTTAAACAAGCTTTAAGTACAAGGGGCATCTTTCCCTCCCCATGCCACCTTTATTCCATTTTTGTCATGCCTCTTTTGACTTTCTGAACCTGCAGTTGTTGCTGCTGGAAGAGGTCCCCCTCGTGTTTTCTGTGTGTGTTCCCTTTGGTAATATCAGTGTATTGCCCATCTGGAAGAGCTGGCAGGTCAATTTCATCCAGTCCGTGTGATTTCAGGCAGTTAAGTACAATAAAGCCCAGGGGGAGTGCTCTTCAGCTGCAGAAGCAAGTTAGGTGAGGAAGGATGCTCTGCTGTCCAGCCAGTAACAGAAGCCACGGATCGATGGGCAAGAGAAAGATGGCTAGGAAACACGAACAAAGGCAAAAAGATAGACAAGCCAGCCAAGAGACTGGTAGAGCTAAACAGCCTGTTCCACCAGGTCGAAGGGGGGTAATAATAAGTGAGCATGCTCCTAGGGTGATCAGTGGCCTGTTCACCAGCAAGCTGGGAACTAACTCACTACGGAGCTCTCATGGGGTAGAATAGAATGGGAAGCAGGGTGGCGGCGGGACCTATGATCCAATCAAGATCTCAGGGGGAACACAGGTCACATTCTCAGCTGCCGCAAACTGGCATAGCTCCATTGAAGTCAATGGGGCCGCACCAATTTATACAAGCTGGGAATCTGGCCCCATAAGAACAGTTCTCTGATACTCAGAGAAGAGAGAGAGCGCTAAGAAAACCAAGCTTTGGAGGGTAATTTCTCCTGTCGTTGTGCTGGGTAGAGCACTCCCCAGCTTTCACTGTCACAGTGCCTTGTTGTCCCTTGTAAAAGTACTGCCTCATGCAAAAATACTGATCCAAAGGGGCATCTGTCTAGGGGGAGCTGTCCTAATTCCAATGCTTCAGTCTTTGCCCCCGTTTTCAACAGGAGTCTGTAGATATTTCCAGGATTGTTATCTACAATTGTAGGATGGAAAAGTGTCTCCAAATTAAAGGCATTCACTAGTTCTTAGGTGATTCCTTTCCCTTCCACACACAGTAGGGAGACATTGGCCCTCAGTCTGAGGGGATGTGGTGGTCTTATAATAGAGGCCTGTGGGTCAGAAGTCCTGGCTTCTATTTGTGATTCTATATGACCTTAGACCAGTCACACCATTCTCTGTGCCGCTGTTTCACTTCCCCTGCCTCCCAGGGTGTCATGAGAATTATTCATTTATGTTTGTAAAGCACTTACACACCTCCAGCTGTGCAGAGTACAACTAGTTCAGTAGTACATGAACTCCTGTCGTCACTTTGGCTATGGCCCTGCTGCTGCGATCTCAGGTCATCAGAAGGAGAACTTCCCACTTAGATAAAACCAAAGATTTTATCAGCAAGATGCACATGTGCCAGTGCAAGAGCCCTGGGTCCTACTGCTGATGTTCTTCCAGTTAGCTTCACTTCTGGCTTAGTCAGCTGTCACTTCTTTCCCTATAGTGGGCAAACAGAAAGCTTTAGGGGGAATCTCGGATCACAGGTCATGGCATTTTGGCTGTAGGGGTGGCAGTACAGCAAATATACAGTTATGAGATTGGGAAATCTACATATATAGTCTGTTGAGATCATCCATCTATTGTTTGGCATGAACATAATGTTCAATCTGTATAGTTTCTGTATCATGTCATAAAGCATATATGTCTCATCAGATATGGCTGTGGTCCTAATGACCACATCTTATACTAGACTGTAACCCAAACTAAGGCTGGGGGGAAATGCATTTCATACTCCATAAAGTGGCCATTTCTTGCACTGCTGAGTTTGACCATGAACTCCTCTGAGTGGGTGCTAGATCATTTGCAGCCAGTACCATCACTGAGCAGATTAATAGGCTGATCTACACCCTAATTCCAACATCTGTAATGTACGCACTTTTAGGGAGCGGCACCTGGAAGGTTCCTGCTCCCATTCACAATAGTGAGGAGGGGTACCTCAGATGCCCTGCATAGCACTGAGGTCCACCCCACCTCCTCAAAGTCATGCAAGGAGATCTAGCTGGGAATGGGCAAGCTCATTACATATCATTTCAGACCCATTGAATGTTGTGGGCAGAAAAGTTTGACTCAAGTGCTATTGGATTTGCATTCTGCTCACGACATCCCCTGGCAGGGAGAAGGGTGGGAAAGAGGAGAGGGAAATGTTTAATGAAAATCTAAATAGACTGGCTCAGACTCAGTGATGATGTGAAATTACACAGTGGGTCTGTTCAGCCAAGAAGTGGTATACTGTGCCTTGCATTGACCTGGGTTCCCGGGGGAGTGCAAGACTAATGGGGGAGTGGGGTGGGAGCAAGAACGGTAGCCGGAAAAGCAGCTATCGGAAGGGCACACAAGATACAGCAGTTCCCCACCTCAGATCTTGTATTCTGTTAGCAGGGTTTTCTGCTGCACTTTTTTCCCCAGCCTGGCCAGATTCTGCACTGTGCCTCTGAGAGAGCACAGCATAGAAAGTGCAGCCTGGGTGAGTGGGAAAGGCATCTATAAATCATGTTTGCACCTTCTAGGGATTCTGGTCTGGGGCTGACTCAGCCCCCACTGTAAGTTAGATCAGCCCCAGAGGCTGCTCTGACTTGCAGCATTTACCCACAGCCACCCATGGACCACTCTAGGAATCCAGAGTAGCTCAAGTACAAAATGCTGCAGCCACATACAGCTCTCCAGGATATCTATGAGGGGGAGGAGGTCAGGCCATTGGGTCAGCCCTGCTCCGCTTGAGGAAACTTCCATGCACTAGGGGCATTGCCAAGAGCTGGTTAAGATGGCTGTTCAGCTATAAAGGAGCTGCAGCGACAGGCGTGTAGCCAAGGTTGGGGCTGGGTGGGCTATGGCCCACCCACTCGACCTTGAGGCCTGCCCAGCAGCAGCTCAGACTTCGCCGCCACAGCCCCAGGGCCACCTAGCAGCTGGCGGCTGTGAGCAAGGCAGAGGCGCTGGCACTAGCACCAGTGCCTCAGTTCCCCTTGTGGTCGCTGGGCCTCACAGCTGCAAGCGGAGCTGAGACACTGGTGCCTCTGCCCTACTCAAGCCACAGCCACCAGCAGCTGGCCAGCCTCATGGCTGTGGGGGCGAAGTTCACACCACTGCTGGCCTGAGCACTGTGGCTCTCCCCTTCCCTCAGGGGGCAGCTTCCAGTCACATGACTGAAAGGTGCCCTTGGCCAGACCCACCCTGTACTTGCAGGGGCCTGGTCAGAAAACAGGGGCTGGCTATGCCCCCATGCAGTGGAGCCCAGAATCCAAGCCCCTATGTACAGGCCGCACTTTTTCTGCATAACTACTGAATGCCAAATTGATGAACAGGACTGAGATTGATTGTCAGTTTTTCTGCCCCTTGTAGCCTTAAAGGCTAATAGGTTATGGTCTAGCATTAAATGTAGTGCAGATTTAATGACCAACATCAGGGATTGAAACAGGGATCTCCAGAGCTGAAAGCCTGGGTCTCTACAGCTTCTCTTAAAGAGCTAGGCTCTGTAGCTGAGACTGAAACACTCACTTCATATGTGGATCAGGCACATAGGGAACATAGGAAGTGCACACTCCCCAGTGAGTTATGCAGTAGCTCCTTCTTGTTTAGAAACATATTTCTAAAGTTAGAGGATTTTTTGTCCTACCAAGTTTGCTGACTCTTGGTCCCTTTAGGGCAGGCCTACACTGCCCGCTGTTTTCTACAGCAGTGGAAAGGAGATACGCAAGTTACCTAAAATAACTTGCATATCTCCCTCCAACTTTCCCAAGCCTAGAATGTCCACCACGGTGAGTCAAAGGGAGGGCCTTCTCTTCAACTCAGCACTATGCTACTTAATGGGGTGGTCTTTAGGGATCAACTTCCCAATCAGCTGAGCAGGTCTCCACAGACCCAATCAGTCGATCGAGAAGATCAATCTGACGGTGGTGATTTAGCTGCCATCAGTGAAGACTAGCCCTTGGAAGGAGAGCTGATGTTCGTATCTTAAATGCACAGAACAAGTGGCCTTCCTGAGTGGTTCTTCTTTTTCTGTTCCGAAGTGTCAACCTCTTTCCTAGAAGCAGAGGTGACAGTACCTGTGTGATGTGCTAGGCTGTTCTGAGGCTCAGGTGTCAGGGTTGAGTGAGACATGAATTGGTGGGAATGGTAGAGATGTGTGTAAATGATTGGAATGGGAAGCGCCTGTCTGTTGGAACAGAAATTGTTTGTGTAGTAGTGTAGGAGAAATGGCTCTGGGACCTGTATGTATAAGTAAAGCACACGTATTTCTGTAGAGAAGTGTTTGGAACAGGTATTGCATCTGTGGCATGTGTCCAGCTGAAGTTGGAACAGGAATTGGAAGTGGAGCTGAAGCTGGAAGAGGAATTTCATGTTCTGCTGTGAATGTTCTCGTATAAGCCATTGTTCAGAACAGTTATTAGCAGGCTGCAGTACAAACTGTCCTACACTGCACACTCTCCCTTTGTCTGACTACAGGATTTTTACAAGCCCTTTTTTCTCTGTGCGCTGACAACATAATGGTCCTGGACAATGCCAAATCATCATCTGCACTCTCACTACAGGAGCCAGGCTTTTATATGAGAGGGAAGGAGATAAAAATGAGGCACTCAGAGCTGGACAGCAGCTGCTGAACAAGGGAATGAGGAAAACAAGAGACTGAAATTCCATTTGCTGGACTGTCTGTTTTTTCACCTTACATTTTCTTTCCTTCACGTGCTTTCTCCGTTTCGCATCACATTCTCAGTCTGTCATTTCAGAGCTGCCCAGATTATCACTGATGGTTTCATTTGCAGAGCATGCTGGGTGTATGTCAAGGATTTGCAATAAATAGCAGATGCCTTTAAAAAAAATATCAAAAGTGGTAGGCTTGCAGACAGATCTTTCTCTCCCTCTTCTTAGTCAGAGCTCCTCCTTTCACCAAACACACTCTCAAACTCCACCTGGCTACAGGGGAATCTTTGCATGAGTAAAGATAGCTGGGTTGGGCCCTGGATCAGTTCTACCTAGCCTTGAAGAGCTGGAGACCCATCCCACTAGTAAATGGGGGTTAGGGCATTGCAGAATACCTGTGTGGGTCCAGAAGAGCGTGTGGACTCTATAAGAGTGGATCCAAGTTGCAAGATTTGAGTGTGAATCTAAACTTCCTAAAAGTTCAGGACTCTTAGAGTAGTTTAGGCTTTACTGTTCTCTTTCAAGCCCAGATAACAAGGGCAGGACAGAATGTGATGATGAGCACACACGCCAATGTTGCAGATGCTGCTCTAGTTCCTAGTTGGAAACTGCTGCTACAAATTACCTCTTGGAGGGAGGATTCTTTCCCAACCTGCTCATCCTTATTTAGGATATGTGACAGGATAGCAAAAAGATTGTATCAGGTCCTTTGTTTGGGATGAGCTCCAGATGGTAACCCACTTGTGCTTTTACCATCCATGAGCAGAGCAACCCATCCAGTCTCCCGCCAGGAAAATGTTCATGCTACACACCACCGCCATCTCGTCTGGTGTTACAAACTGGTTTAGATAGGTATTACATTTTCAATAAAAGTACTGATCCCATTTTTTGCACGCCTCCAACTATAAGACAAGGTGTCTTCATTGCGCTCAGTCCAATTTTACAGAACTCGTGGGGAATCCTCCAGAACTGACCTGGAATAGCTTTCTAGATAGAAAACCGTGGCTGCTTTAAAAGTCCATTATCTAGGGCTAGAAACTAATACTGGACATTGCCCTTTCCCAATGGTATAAAGCTTCCATCCTCAGGATCACGAAATGTCAAACTTCAGAGCTGGGACATCCCATACAGACATTTGCCTAGCTTAGCATTGTGCCAAGAAGGACCAGAGGGTAAATTCCAGTTTTTTTGTGGAGGGAAGAGGAAACGTGTCTCTGGCAGGCTGATTTATCTATCTGTTTTTTAAACTGGTGAATGTTTGAAATTGCTCAAGGTTTTGTGATCTTAAAATAAGACCCGAGGGGTAGATTAGTGAGCAGAGTGCAGGTGATGCAGTCACATATGCATAATAAATTCATTTATTGCATAGGTCTGTGATTTATGTCACGGGGAAGAGAGGAATTGGCCAGATTCTGTTCTCACACTGAAGTAAATCCAGTTACTTAAATGGCATTAGTCTGGATTTACACTTGTATGAGATCAAAATTGTACCTAATAAAACACTGGCAACAGTTTTAAACCTACCTGCCCTTTCCGGGTCAAGGCAGACTGCTCTGCATTAGTGAACACATTCACATTCAGTGTCTTATTCCCTCTCAGAACAGAGAATATGATTTAGACTAGCTATAAATTCATTGTAGTAGGTAGTTTGTGAACGCACTTTGGATGGAATCTTTCAATCTTTGAGAACTCAGTCCCTTGTTAATCCCTTATGCTTTCTCCAGGAGATCGTTTTACATTGTCATTTGGAGGTGTTGGTCCCACATCCTGAGGCAGGACAGTACAATCTATAGACTGGTTAAGTCCATGGCTTTGGCATTGGGTTTTTACTAACTGGCTTTGTGATCTATGAACCTGGAATGTGCATGTTACTAGAGCATGAAAACTCCATCTCCTGTTGCAGGCATTAGCTACTTTTAGTCAATATTTCTTCTGAGATCTCAGCAGATGGTCCATTTGCACTTGTGTGATCTACATCCATTCTCAAAGTGATTAGAGAGTGGTCCTAGATTTTTCCTTTTCTCTTGGGAGGATCATATTCCCTCTTTGGCACTAAGTCTTGAGCCTCTGGAGCTCTATATTACTGTGTTTTCCGTTCCTCATGGTTTGTTCCTCCTGTTCTTCAGTAAGTCACATTTGAGACTAGTAACTCTGTTTCTTACCTGTCACTTAAGGAATAATTCAGTAAGTGAACTATCCATTTCCCAACCCTTGTCTGTCTAATCTCCCTGGATCCCACCAGGTATCTATCCTTATTATTCAGTCTGTTCTTGTCCATTCTATCCAATCTGTTTTTGTTCTAATGCACCCGTCACCCTGGTTTCTGGACACCAAGTAAAAGATTCAGTTAGGTCCAGGATGTGCTCAGTGGAGTTAAAATGTGTATCCATATTTCTCTCTCTCTCTCATCTCTATTTGTTATCTCTCTCCAATACTGGCTAGTATCCAGATGTGGCTCTTCAGTGGTGCAGAGCCAGATAGGAGCCACCAAAGTAGCATTCTGGTAATGAAAACATGCAGAAGAGCACCAGGTGGTGATCACTAATAGGAATCTGGTCAAGGCCTCTGGAACCCTTTCTCGAGAGCTTCTTGCCTGTTGTACAATTGTTTGAGAGCCGAATGGCTTGCAAATAGACAGAGTTTTGCTTTACTAAATCAATTGCATATAAAGAGCTTATTAAAAAGTGATTAACAGTAACTGTGTAATTAACATTACATTTGTTATCATCTAGGTCTTATGTTGACTACTGCTTTTGGCACAGCCACTTATATGCATTTTCAAAAAGAAATGAGTATTCAACTTGGTAAAGTATGGGGGTGGTTTTTTGTTCTTGGTTTTGGGGGGGGCGTGTTTTTGTTTGGTTGGTTGGTTAGTTGGTTTTTTTGGCCTTCATTGGTGCCTCTGGCTACTGCTACCAAGTCTGTTATGTCTGGAGCCTTAGATTCAAATGCAGTTTCTGAGGAAAGGCGAAAGAAGCTTATTGTTCTCAGCCTAAATTCTAGTGGACATTTGATCATTAGAGTTAGAATTTTCAAAGGACCTCAGTTGCCATCTAGGCACTTGTCACAGAGTTGGCTCATTATTATAGTAGTATCTTTGCCAGGTTTGCGCTCTCCCTCCCGAGGTGTCCTCCCCTGTCCTACCTCCTCTGCAGCCCTGTTCATTCTTCGATCTGCAGTTTCCTCTTTGGCTTTGGGTCTCTGGCCACGGACACGTGACTAAGGCCTTCCCATTTCAGGGAATTCAAAATCCTTCCACACCACCACTAACATCACCCAGGCCGCCTTCTACATTGGGTTCCAGCCCAGGGACCCTATAACAAGCAGCCAAGGTCTCTGCATGGCCTGGCACCTTACTGCTGTTTCCCTGGGCTTCCTCTCCGCCCCCCCCGAATATGGGCTTCCCAGCCTCCCTCCACTCACAGAGGAACTACAGCCTCCCTCCACTCACAGAGGAACTACAGACTGCTTTCCTACAGCACTCTTACTGCTCACTTCCTGGGCCTTATCCTGGCCCTGCCTGTTCCTGCCTAGTTGAGCCTGCTTCTTATTAGTGACCTGTTCCGTGGCTCCTCCTCTAAATGCATGCAGATGTTAATATGGCCAGTCTGGCCACTTTAACCCCTATCGATACTATGCGGGACAAATGCCCCCTCCCAGTACCATGTAAGTGACTGGATTTTCAGCACACAATGTGTTGCGCTGTTTCAGTCATCTAGCTGTGAGTGTCACAAGAGAAGCTGTTGAATGCTGAGCATTACTGAAAATATGGCCCTTATTTAACTGTATAATCTGAGCTGAGCTCTTTTGAAACTCTGGCCCTGTGTCACCTAATTACGCTGTGTGATTGGCAATTTCAGATCAGGAGGGTAACAGATAAATGACACTGCAGGTCAGAAGTGAGGTGCATTTGGCATTAGTGGTGTTCACAAGCAAGAACATAGCCAAGGGCTCTCTAGCTCAGCAGGGAGGTGCAAATTAACAGATTGCACAACACAACCACGCTCCCTCTGGCCAGGGTGAGGCCTTCCCCTTGAGGCAGATAAAAGGCTCCTAAATATTTTGAAGGCAGTAATTCTGCATTGTGCAGTTAATTGTGTCTCTCCAGATTTAGAGATATGTCTATCCCACTGGTGGTTAAGGGTACAGCAGGAATGGAATAGTGAAACCAGCTGTCTCTCAAGGTATGCGCACATCCTCCAGTAATGGGCACTATTGAAATGTGTGAGATAGATGGGAGACAATATAACACCCAGGGTAGAGTTACAGTATGTTTCTAAAACGAAGAGGAACAGCTAGATCAGTGTCCAATCAACTAGCAATAAAGAAAGATGCTTGAAATAATTTCCCACAGGCTGCAGCAAAGGAGCTAAGGAAACGGATGGATAGATAGATGACAAAAGAGTAGGCTGTTCCTAACAAGGGCCAGCCACCACCGGAGCATTAAACACTTCATCTGGCCATTCCTCTCCCCATGACCATTGCAACTCTTTTGTGGTTCATTTCCAGCTGTCTATCTGTCTGGAGTTCCTTTTTATCAGGCAGAATGCAGAGGCCAGTCACTGTTTCCCACCTGCCCTCCACCCCTATTCCCTAGCTGTTTGCTGTAGAGCCCCTTTCCTCAGGAATCACTCCTCTGTGATTGGTGTTGAAATCTCTCTGGAAGCCCCTGGATATAAGTGTTGTAGTGGGGGGAGGAGCGTCTTCTGCCTTCCTCCATCCCCCACCCCACCCTCCCAGTCATCCTCTTCCTCCTGTCTCTCCCTTGCCCAGCCTAATGGCTCCTATATACAATCAAGTGCTTGGCATAATTATTGGGAGCAGGGAATGGAAGGGAAGCTCAGAGGGGAACCATGCCAGTTACCATGTTAAACCAACAGGAAAAAGTAGTTCATAGCATCCATGCTGCCACATAAAAAATGGATGATTTAATATTTTATTCATCAGATTCTTTCCCCCTTCTCTTTTTGCTGTTCCAAGAACACACTTCAGGTCCTGCCATGCTCCTGTTCCCTCTTCACAGTCATTCTAGCATTATTATGCAGATCTCCATTAGGAAGCTTCCTGGCCTCCCTTTTTGAATTGAATAGTTGAACAGTTAGATCTTGGTGGAGTTTTCCCCACTCCTCCACCCCACTTTTTGGGCAGTTAGCAGCGGTGAGCCCTCCAGAGCCAGCAAGAAAGGAGCTGAGTGAAACTGGGAAGGTGAATCTCAGACAAGTTGTGTTTGTTCCAGTCGGCATCCATAGAACCCCATTGCTGCATATAGCTCCAGATCTCTCTGGCAATGCATGGTGATATTTAGTTACTACCACTATGGCAGGGATGTTAGGAAAACCTAGACTTGGCAGATACATTAAAGATATATACCCACTTACCATCATTGACCCAGCCTGAAATTAAATGATCACCACTAAACCCCACAGGAAGAAGACAGCCCTCCCATTGAGAAAAGGCCTCTGTGACTAGACTTTCTGGTGGGCCCTAAGAATCCGCCATGTGGTATTCTATGAAGCCAGGTGAGGAGGCAAGTTCCCAAGCTGCAGGACCCTTGCTGAGAACAGCCTGCCCTCTCTAGTTGGGGCTGCTGCTGGTCGATCTCATCTATGAGATAAGAATGCAGAGGGAGAGGCAATCCATAAACTATCAAGAATCCATAAAGGAATGCATATGTTAAAGCCAGCACCTTGAACTGCACTCAGCAATGAATGGGAAGGCAATACAGGCTGCATAGGAGCAAGCCAGCCATACTGCTCAGCCACCTGGCTCCCCATTTTGCTTCTTTGTGCTCTCTCTCTGTCCTCATTAGTGCTGTCTCTTTCACCTGCTCCCTTTTTCTTGGCCCATCTCTCTACTCAGTTACCACACTTTGGATCAAACTGTCCTTTCACATATATCTGTCCAGTACCTTTAGGGTGCGTCGTTGTAGCAGAGAGCAGAATTGGCCCTTCCCATTTAGGATCAACTCCTGTGTGTGTTTCTCTCTCCCACATCCCAGCTTTCAGTCTTTTGCTCTCCACAACTACTGTCAGTTAGCTTAGCATCATACAGGGGACTGTCTTGCCCTTTTCCTCCATCAAACTCTACCCCTGGCATGACAGCGCCAGTATCAGGGTAGTGCATGCTCAGTGGAACAATTACTGTTAACACCCATTGTCCTGAGCAGACACACTGAGCTGTGAACTATGCCCAATCACATCAAAGGGCAGTAGTTAGGCAGATGGCCACAGGCGACCTTAGTTAGCTTGTGCAGAAGGGAAGAGGTTAGTCGCTCTGCCACCACCATCTCTCCTTCCCCCACGATGGCTGAAATGCTGGCAAGTTCTTCTGGGTGAAGGAGCTGCATACGGAAAAAAGATGCTGCAATTGCCATCAGCACTTTCTTCGGTGCAGGAAGCTTTCTCTCATAACGCCCATGCATGTGTAGAAACTCATGTATTGTCACCATTTTAAATCTCTGTCCCAGGCACGCCATGCTCTGCCAAAATCCCCCCTCGTAAGAGTCCATCTGTTAGAGTCACACATCCGTTGATGAAACAGCCTCTCTAAGACCATCATCTGCTTCATGTGCTCAGACCAAATAATGGAGCATGCTGGGTAGCAGATGTGGCTGGGGAGGGAGGAAATGACTGTTTGCATTCCATCCAGGAACTCACCAAGGCCAGCATAAGGAGGGAGGGACCCTGCGGGGATTTAACAGATACTGTTTAGTTGGAAAGACAAGAGCTCCTAGAGCTGGGGTTCGTGCCAAGGCTGTATTTTTCACAGGCAGTCCCAGTGGAAGTGGCCCTTTCTTCCTCACCTCTTTACTACACTGTAGCTCTTGAACAGCAAAGTAGCTGTTAGGTCACTTGCTCCTTTATCGCTGCCCCAGGGCCAAGTGAAAGTTCAGGCATGTGAAGAAAGCAGAATAAAAAGTCCAGCAGAGAAGTGGGTTGTGATATTTTCAGATTACAAGAGAGACATTTCAGTGATTTCTGTTTGCAGTCTTTGCTCCCTACTCCTCTGAAGGAAGAGCTGGCAGTCCATTGTTCTGGCTCGTTGAAGAAGGCCAAGAACTAAGCTGAGGTCCAAGCCAGACAGCACCTGACTCTCATAGAGCAACCACTCTGTTCTCCTCCTCCATGGAGGCTGAATTTTTGGAGGTGTGAGGCTCTCACATGGACTGCAATACCAGTCTTTTCCAGTAGGAAGCACTGTAAGGAACAATGCATGGATTCTGGCAGGGAGAAAGCTCACATCTATTCCAGTCCCAACAGGAGGCAACTTAGTGAACAGTGCATTGTTGCCTGACCCTGGAAAGCTCGTAGATCTACCCTGCTCTGGTTCCACTGCCTGCTAGCACAAGGTACTGTGGCAGAGCAGTCTGCGGGGCCAGTCCCAGTTACTGCTCTCTCAATCGCCCCCAGCAGGAAGATGGTCTGAGAGGGGCAACAAGAGAGAAAATAAAAAGCCATAAAATTTCTGCAGCTCTGTATAGTCTGTTCAGAAAGGCTATCATGTTCTGAAAGAGCATTGGTTGATGATGGGATCTGATTTGTCCCAGTGAAAGAAAATATAATGTCATACTGGATAACATCATTCCTCTCTCTGTGTCTGGATAAATCTCTGAGCATTTGATTTTACTTTGCTTAACCTTCTTTGACACCATTGTCTGTGGCATGGGACCTCTGCTCTGATATGGTTTTATCAGGGACAGACTCCAAAAGGACATTGGAGAATGAGCTAAGTGTTCCTCATTTAAGAATTTGCCAGCAGAACAAAGGGCCGTAGAGGCTTCCAAGGAGATGCCAGGTAAGACTGGATTGGCCCCTGTTCACTGGCCTTCTCTCCTAAATTTCCTCTGACAGCAGAACATTAGCAAGCTGTAAAATGCTGTGAGACCCATCATCCCATACCGTGCAATGCTGGTGCCATAAAAAAAGTGAGGAAATTGGGGTGTGCAATCAAGTGCAACTGTACTGCCAGCTACAGATGGACTCACAGTGGGGCCAGTAGCAGTGGGGGCACCCAGTGTGCAACAAACTGATGAGTGCTTCATAAATCCCTCACTGGAAGTCCGTAAAGCAAGGGGAGAGACAGGGATGCAACTTTCCCTAATCTAGCTAGCACAGGGATAGGACCACGGCACCAGGCAGGATGCTGGCAACCAACGTGAGTGGTGCTAGAAGTCTGGGTAAGGCATGAGAGATGGTGGGTGACAGGTGGAGCTCCAGGGGTAGGGAATGGGTAGGTGCAGTGAGAGGGCCAGGTAGCGAGATGTACATGGAGACCTGTGAAGAAGGACCAAGCACACCATGCATGGGGTTTTATCACAGTGTGTGTGAAAGCCACATACAGGGAAATCACCCTGTGATTGTGTATGTATGTAGAGCCCACAGCAGCCCAGTCCATTGCACACACCATGTCCCGGGCTTTCCTGGATGTCACCATCCTGCTGCTAGGAAGGTAATGAGGTCATGTGTTCAGCAAGCATTCAGTTGGTGATTGAACTGCTGGTTGCACAGGGCAGCCCAGAAAAGTCTTACTACCATGCTCATGTTCATCATTGTGAACAGATGCCAGCACAGAATTTATGTGTACTCGTTGTCCCCCAGAAGGAGTGCTACAACTTTCCATAAGCCTTTCTGCCCATGTTTTAAAATATACTCAGAGTGGGGAACCCTGGGGCACAGTTTCAGCAACATTTGCACCTCCTACACTTTCTTTTGGTTTGCACTGCTTTCTCTCTGTGCAACGCCCAGGCTCACCTGAGTTGGGCCATCTACCACTGGAGCAATACCCTAGTGTTTGGCACATTGCTTGTCAATTCTCTGTGCCACTTACTTCTGCCTATTCACTTACCCCACACATCTGCTTAAGAGAAAAGCCCTGTTCCCTCAGGAGGAAAACCAGCTCAGCCTCTCTAGGAACAGCCATGGGGAAGAAGGCACATGTCTTTCTCTTTGTCTGCTGCTCCATGAGGAATGGAGCACTATTGCATTCCATGGTGCTTTTAAGAAAGACTAATAATTAAAATCTCTTTCTGATGAACATGGTTAATTTCCTATTGTGTTGAGACAGCTGTTGAGACAGCATTTTTTGCCCATTAGCATATTTGCAAGGTTAATGTTGTGTACTTAATAAGATAAATAAAGTTGTTGTGATAGTTCAGGCAAATTTTAATGGGTGGGAATCAAACAAAAATGTAGCCTAATATCTAAGATTTCTCTGGTCAATTTAAAGTTAACTGCTGAGCTGCCAGTTGTTTAAGGATGTCATCTGCTTCCCTCTTGGAAAATGCGTGTTAGTGTACATCAAGAGTTAAATCTGGCTGCTGTGGCCCTGCTAATCTGATGGTTGAAGTGGTGCTCAATTACTGCATTTCTGGGCACCGCTTTGGGAACATGGATGGATGGGAAGAATTTTGGAAAGGACGTGAACAGTAATGCACTACTGGGAAAGAATACAGGAGCAGGGACAAAGCCTGTGTACCAGAAGCAGGGTTGAGTACAGGAGAATCAGATTACAGGAATATAACAGACTGTGCTGGTACTTAGCAATCAGCTGAAGTGGTAGGACTGTAGGGTTAGATGGGAGGCAGCAGGCAGGTGCTGAGAGATTTAATACTGGCATAGAACATTTCTTTTTTTAGTGTCCTAGTTCAGCCATTGACTTAATGTTTTATTTTCCTCTAACTGTCCAAAGGCAGGAAAATATTTCAAAAATCCCCATGTAAGACACTTTGGGCCATGGGATGCAATCATAAACCTGCTTCCAAGCTGCCAGCCCCAGGCAAGTTTCAGGTAATCATTAGCAGAGAGCCCTTCTGGTCTTAATGGTTTCTCTGCCTCGCCTTTTGCAAGCTGGTTGCTTTCTTACGCTTTTTAATAATATACACTAAAAGCAGCCGCATCCTCAGATAAATGAGGCCACAGTTGGTGTAGGGGGAAGATGAGAACTTCCCAGGCTGACAGCCCTTATTCACTGACACCCTCCCGCCCCCCAAAATAAGGCAACCGGCTCATTATTTCACATACAGATGGGGAGAAGGAGGAGACAGGCCAGCAAACTACAGACAGTTACTGTATGGTTGACTGATAAATAGATACTACAGGTAGCTAAATACCACAACAGAGGGACAGAGGGAGCGATCAATGTAAGCTGGAGGAAATGATCGATATAATAGAGGGACAAGAGAGACAGTGGACCCAATTGAAAGATGGGCAGAAAGATACAATAGACAGGTGAAGCAGTAGATAAAATGGAAACACAAATAGATACAATAAGGTGATAGGGGAGGAAAAGATGTAATAGGAAGATGGAGAAATAGATACTAGAGGGACAAAGGAATAGATAGATACAGCAAGGAAGATGGACAGATAGAACAGTGGTTGGATGAAGAAATAATAGGTTGTTACAGTGAAAAGATGGACAGATAGAGAGGGGTGGAGGAATAGATAGCTACAGCTGGTAGATTGATTTTGTTGTTAGCTATATTGCAGGTCAAACACAACCCTCACGCCCCACTACCTCCACATTATTCCTCCTCTCACCTCCTTGTCAGCCCCCTGCTGCATCCAGAATATTTCAGCCAGAGTTGCACACGGTTTTGGTTTCGGCTCAGTCTATCAGCCCCAAGGTGGGTGGTACAAGCAGGAGGCGAATTGCCTTTCAACCTCTATGCCCAGCTTCACTGGTGAACCTTGGCTAAAGGCAGCTTTAAAAGAGGTAACTGTTCTGAACGTTATCAATTCACTGTCTGGATGCTCTTCATTCAGTGCCCGCTCTTGCGCCTCTTTGGAGTCACGTCTATGCCAAGACTGTTCTCACAGATTAAAAGTGAATTAAAAATTCTGAGGTATGAAAATTTAACCCTGACTAGCTATGCAAATTTGGGGCAAGTCACGGCACCTGTATGTGCCTCAGTTTCCCATCTGGAAAATGGGGATAATAATGGCCTTCCTCTCAGGAATGTTATGGGAATTAACAGGTTAATGTTTGAAAAGTACTTTTAGGAAGATAAATACTTGATGTCTAATCTCTCCAAGCATTTATGCTAGTCTCAGCCCTGTGCCGTCTGAGTCATCGGGACATCAGCTGGCTTGGTTTGGGATAGCATTGTGGTCGGGAAAAATTCACTCTCATAATTCCCATAACCACATTGTGCAATTGACTCAAGTCCATTAGGGGGAATTTTCACCTTCCTTTGAAGCAGCAGCCACGGGGCTCTGCTGGAGGCAGGATATAGGATTTGATGGGCCCAGCATGGTAATTCCTGTGTGCTAAGATACATGTGCCCTCAGCAGACTCTAGAAAAACTACTCAGCTGAGATACAATCATCTTCTTCCAGTGTGATGGGAACAGCTATTAACTTAAGCCACTCTTACCACAGCTATGCAGCAGCCTGTTATTGCCTTGTAGCAGCCAATTAAATAACAAACCAAACAGGCCTCCTACTCCTTCCAAACTGACTGTGCTCTCACCAGCTGGGATGCCCGAAATGGTGGTATTTACAACTTGAAAAGTGCCCACTTTCCAGCCCTGAACTCCCCAACAGCCTCCACAGGAGGACGGGGCACCGGCAAAGCTTCTTGGAGCAGCATGGGTGACAGCCGAGTCTGGAAATATCAGTGCGCCCCGTGCCTGATGCAGCAGAGGGCTGGGTTTTTATGTGGCAGCTGGCAGAGAAGGGAGTATCAGGAGGCAGCAGCTAGCATCCCATTCTATCTGAAGCACAAGTGCCAAGAGCTGATCAGCTTTTATACTGGAGAAGAGCGCCCTCTTCCAGCTTCCTATGGCTTTGAGCTATTCTGCCATTGCATCTCCATCTAGCTACTGCTTCTCTCTCTCTCTCTCTCCCCCATCTTCATTCTCTCCCTCCCAGTCCCCTGTCCGGCCATCTCTCACACTCCTCTCTGTTTGTCAACCTTTTCCGCCTGCCCCATCTGGTCTCTCTCTTCCTCTAATCATTCCCTGTGAATGATGTTATTCTGGCTGAGGTATCCCATTAAGCAGGGACGAGGGGAGATGCAGTAGCTATGGATACCTCAGGCTGTCAACCAGAGATACAGACTGGAGAAGAAGTCCCTGTGCCCTGCAAGAAAAAGAAAAGAAGAGGGCTTGTGTATTACTGCATTAAGACCAGCTTGTCCCCAACCATTATGCAAGCGGACAGGGTGGGGTGAGAAGAACCTTCCCCTCAATCATTTGCCCAGCAAAACTGCAGTCCCTAAATTCAAAGGAATGTAGCATTTCTTCCCTCAGTTCTCTCCTGGAAGGGAACAGCAGCCCAAAGAAGATGGGGAATCCCCCTTCCATAAGTCTGTGGGGAAAGTTGGACACACAGCTAGGGAGTAGTGTACATCATCTTAAAAGATGTCTCTGTACAGTCCTCCCTCCCCCCCATCTTCTCTTGGAGTGGTACAGCTGCACACTGCCCATTCCCCTGGGCTGTGGCTAAATGGCACAATCAAACTCTTAGCATTATTCCCCCCTCTTGAATCACCACCAGAGAATAAGCTTTGAAGTTGGTCTTTTAAAGGAAAAATAAGCACACCCTCCCTGCTTCCGCAGTGCACGGTTGGAGAAGACCTCCTCGGGGCGCTCTCTATCACAAACCTAGCACACCAGTACAGTGCAAACACGTGGCTCTGCTAAAGAGCGGTTGGGTCTGGAGTAGCCAGGGTTCTATCGAGCAGAACTCAGGGATGTCGGCAGAGCTGTGAGAGGAGCCCAGGACTGGGATAGCAGGGAGTCCCGTGTGTTAGGATTGAGGGGCATTGTTAGAACTGTAAGAGTAGGTCTACACAGCAAGTGGCAGCCCACAGTGTCTACTGACTTGGGCTGCCACTGCAATGCTAAAAATAGCTGTTTAGACACAAGGGCCTGAGCTCTGAAGCCTAGGGAAGGGTTGTGGGATTCAGATCCTGAGCTCCAGCCTGACCCATAGCCTCTATCCACTTACTCTTAGCACCATAGTGTGAGCCTCAGTCTGTCGGCCTGGGCTCTGAGACTCATGGCCGGGGCTGTGTAGCTGTACCCTAAGGGGCCAGGAGTGAGAGGAGTTGGCAGAGCAATTTAAGGAAAGCTGTGCAAGCTGTCATGTATTTTCTGTCTCTTGCTTTCATGTGCTCCAAACAAACCCCAAAAGGAATGCAAATATAAACATATAGATTGCTATCCTAAGAGAAAGTGGCAGTGATGTTGTGTACTGCAGACCTCCCTGGGTACATGTAACCTTCACATCCAGGTGATGCGCACAGAGCTCCATCAGATGTGCTTGGAAGAATTTCAAGATCAACAGCAAGGCAGTAAATGAAACTCCCTGGAATTGTGACTTCAGACACAGGCCAAATTGTGATCTGTTTCTTCAGCATGAATGGCTCCATTGGCTATTCTGGTTTGACACAGGAGTAACAGAGTGCAGAATATGGCGCCTTTGTGTTTAGGTGGGATGTCTTTTTCTCCTTAAATATTACGTGTTGGACCATTATTTTAATGCTATTGAAAGTGTCCCCAGTTGACAGCAGCTGAAGCAATGGTTCTGTATCCAGAAGAAAGAGAGAGCCCAAGCTGTGCAGACCTCTCCAACACCCACTGGTTGGTGCTCCTCAATTTGGATCTGATGGAGCAGGGTCACTGCTAGTAGAGAGAGTCTGATTTTTTTGTGATATAGGGCCAAATTCAGCCCAGGTATCACTACAGTGAAGTCACCATTCCACTGTAAACAGTCGATTTACACCCAAGATGCATATCACCTCTGGTGTTCTCACCTGCAATACAAGGAGCTCTGTCTTGGGTGCACACTGCAGTTGCTTCTTCAGGCAGCAGTACTGGCAGAGATCTCGTCCTGAAGTTGTGAAATCTTTCCTAAAGAGGAGACTGCTATGTGTCTTCACTACCTTCTGAAGCTTAGCACTGGAAACTTCTTGCCCTTTCTGTGTCAAATGCAGCAACAGTCTTGGGGTCAATTTATGATCTAGGTCAGAGAGCAGAAACTCTGGGAGGGGAATTCTTCCCCCTGAGAATGTTTGTGCACTTGGCATTGAAACTGATGCAAGTGTGGCTCATGGTTGACAAGGTAAGTGGGTATTTTATATATATGATGAAGGCCAGCAGGGGAAAGGAATGCATAGATTTCTAAAGGCTTCATGTATCCATATGCATTTTCTCCCCTTTTTTCCAAACCCTTATGCCTTTGGTAGCTCAGATTTGACCTCACTGACAGTCATCAGAATATTTAGAGGAGGAGAAGCTGGAGCTTTTTGCTGCTGAGGTCTTTTTTTTTCTGAAGCGCCCTTTATCCAAGAAGGGGAAGATTCCAAACCTGGAGAAAAGAACAAGCCCCCAACTACCTTCATTTGCTATCTCATGTCACTTGCACACAGGGGTGGATTAAGGCTGCTGGGATAAGGCCGTGGTGGGTTAAGGATGCCCCACACTGAGTTAGTAATGAGCCAACGTGCCTCAGGAGGCAAGATTAAAGAAACCACTGGGAAGAGTTAGTTTCTGATTATGGCAATCTAGAGGAGCTCTGTTTTCAGGAGATTCCATAATACTGTATGGGTCAAGCTGCTCTCTGTTTAATCTTATATGTTTCACACAAGCTTTCTCTCCCTCTCTCATTGCATGCATGCACACACATGGTGACACATATCACCTTGTGGCCTTTAAGTCCTGTCTTCTTCTTTTAATGATACAGGCACGTGTTTATCTGCATCACCCCTGCAGAGTCACTAGGGCTATGGGAGAATGAGGTAGGTAGGGTCTGTTCTGCCTTGTGCGTTATCAACAGAATTGGCAGCTAAAGTCCAGTGGCAGAATCCTCTCCTCATTGCTGGGGATGATACATGAGGCACCAAGAATCAGCTGAATTCTCAGATCACAAGAGGAAATATGTGTTGCTGGCATTTGGAAAAAAGCACCCTTTGGGTTGAAAAATGAGTCAGTCTGCTGTGGAATCACCAGGAGAATATATATATGGGCCCACCACAATGTCATTTGTACAGAATTGCTCTTCTGGATATAATCAGACTTTAGAACAGAGGTGGAGTAGAGTTTCTAATGCAAAGGGTGATGCTATTCTGTGCATATGAAATCCTTGAACTAGGTGCTTTCAGAAACATGAAGTCATGCCATTCAGTGCAAGTGTAATACCTTCTAAAAATAGATTTTAATGGTAATGCACCAGGCTTTAGTAAATATACCAAGCTTTAGTCAGTGAGATACATCATGCTGAGAGTATCCAGTGTCAGGAAATCAGAACCCTGTGGACCTTTATGCAGATAATCATAGGAGTAAAGTTTCTGCTTTCTGTTGCCCAGGAGCAGATGTCCCACTTGTGAATTCTCCCCTCTGAGCACCAGTAATTATATCGTCAGACAGCTTAAATCATGACCCTTCTACGCCATCTATCTGAATGCACAGCAGTGTATTTCATAGAATCTTCTGGAGCCAGCTCACATTTAGAGAACATAACTCTTGAAAGAATTGCTTCTTGGTACAATCAGGTTCCTACTATAAAACCATGAACCTCCTTATGTATGTAATTCATGTGGTCATCTCCAAGGCTGTTGAGACACATCTGGAATCAGATCTGTAGTGTGCCTTAACCCACCTGAGAGCTGTCCTGCATTTCTAAAGCACTCAACACCAGAGTATCTAACTGCTTCACATTATTATGTGATTAAGATTCACAATGAAGGCAGGACCTCCGCTCTCCCTGTTCCTCTGTGTTAGCTGTTGATTGTTGTCCCCCAGGTGAACACTGGCAGGGCTTTCTTCAGCTCCACTTGACGGGGAAAATCTATGTGAAGAGATGACTTTTTAGTGTGTAAGGCTCATCCTTAGCCTGGTTGGCAGGAGGACTTCTGCAGTCTAGGGCTCTTCATCAAAAAAACTTCTGCTGTAATGGTACTGAAATTGGTTTAACTGGAAAATACAAGAGTTCTGTGCATCAGTGATAGTGATGGATCAGCTTGCTTGAGAACAGCAGAAGTCAGATAGCTTTCACAGTGGCTCAGATGTTCGTTTGGTTCAGAACCAGGGTTCTGCTTGGATGTTCTCCAGCATGCCCTTCTCTTCTTCACAGCTGGCTGGCATGGTGTGCTTGGAGGCCCCAGATGTGGCAGTTAGACTAGGTGAGGTAGGGAAATGCTGTCCCATTACTGTTGCTCCTATGCCTTCTGTCTGTTTGATATCAAGTGGGAACGTGTGGTCATCTCCCATCCTTGCCCTGCAGAGCATTTAGCCTGGTAGTTCATCATCCCACAGCTTACAGAGCAGCTAGAAACAGTTATGGTACGTCTACACTGCATTTAAACATTCATGGCTGGCCTGTGTCAGCTGACTTCTACTCACAGGGCTCCAGACACAAGGCTGCAGGACTATAAAACTGCAGAGTAGACATCTGCACTCAGGCTGGAGCCCGGGATCTGGGATCCTGTAAGGGGGCAGGAACCTAGAACTTGGGCTTCAGCCCAGACCTGGACATCTACACTGCAATTTTATAGCCCAACAGCATGAGCTTGACTCAACTGACACTGGCCAGCCAGGAGTGTTTAATTGTAGAGTAGATATACTCCTAAAAACATCTGTTCTTTCTATCAGCCCCATACTTTTCTATCTATTTCCTTTCCCACCATTTCTGAGAATATATACATAGGATGGAATTCTTAAAGCAGTTTAAGGGAATTAGGCACTTAAATCCCAGTGACTCTCAATGGGAGTAGGGTATGTAACTCCTTTAGGCCCATTTGATAATCACAGTCTTATCTATCATTGCAGTAGGCACAGTAGGAATTGGATCAATAGGGACCATCATTTTTAAAGTTGATAGAGAAAATTACAAGAGTTCAGTTACAGAAAGTTTTGACCCCAAACCCAAGATGCAGACACACCCAAACTTTAAGGGTGTTTCACTCTTGAACCAAGCTCAGTGATAATATCTTGCAAATGGTCCCTTTGTTTTTCCCACTTTACTATTAAGGCTTAATTAAGGTTTACAGTTGTGCCATGTTCCCTCAGAGTGCAGCCTGGAACCTGCAGAAACGCTGGGCCCCCTTAACCTTTCCGCCTGGACTGTCCCTTATAATACTTAGCCAGTTATAAGCAGGAACCTCTCCAGGCACTGTCAGGGCTGTCCTTTTGTGGGGGGGCGAACGGGCAATTGCCTTGGGCCCCACGGTTACGTGGACCCTGCGCTGTCCCCGCCACGGCCCCCTCATGGCCGTGCTTCCCCCTGATCCCCGCTGCCTTCAGCAGCGAGCCAAAGGCAGCAGGGCAGGGCATGAGCGCTTCCCCTGGCTCTTGGGCCGGCCCTGCTCCCCGCCCCCAGAGTGGAGCAAGCAGGCCCAGGGGTGGGGCAGGTGTGCGGGCCCCGGCCTCTGGGCCGTCCTGCTGCTGCCTGCCCAACACCCCTCACCACGGCCTCATGCGGCCGGACAGGATCCCCGGCCAGGGCCGGCTCCCGCGCTGCTGGCAGCCTCGATTCCCCGGCTCCCGCGCCGGCCGCAGCAGCCTGGAGTCCTGGCTGCAGCTAGAGTGGCGGTAGCCTCGCCCAAGGCTGGCTCCCCACCACCTTGGGGCCGGGCCATGACCTCGGCTCTCCGCCACGGCCTCCACTCTCCACTGCCCTGGGCCGCGGCTCCCCATCGCTTGGGGTGGGGCCCGGGGCCTCGGCTGCCCAGGGCTGGGGTCGTCGCCTCAGCTCCCCAGGCCGTGGCTCCACACCACTCGGGACCAGGGCCACGACCTCGCCTGCCCCGGGCTGTGGTCGTGGCCTCGCTGCCCTGGGGTCGCGGCCTTGGCTCCCTGCTGCCCCAGACCATGGCCTCCGCAGTTTTCGTGGCAGGTTCCCTGGGTGCTACCAGTGTGCCTAGGTGGGTGGAGCAGGCTGGCCCCCGCACTCCCCACCAGCATGGGGAGGCAGGAGCCCCGCCTATGCCAATTGGCCCTGGGCCCTGCTCCCCCCTAGGGACGGCCCTGGGCACTGTTATCATCTAGCCCAATGACATGCAGAGCACCACACCTGGCTAGATTCTTGTATGTTAGCCTGGGTTGCCTTTTACACTGTGATGCTGATAGCAAACTTACAGCAGCTACATACTTATACAGACATCCACAGACAGGGACACACCCAACTGAGTTCCATGAGAACTTTACCCAGCCCTAACTTTCCAGCACTGTACTCCAGGATTGTATCATTTTATACTAGTTCATCTTCTGACTAGGGTAAGTTTATTACCCAGTTCATCCTTCCTTCAGTGTGGAAAGGATATACATAAGCATTTGTTAACTGAATTCAGATTTCCCAAACCCTTAAACCAGAAACACACTGTCTTAGGTAAAATACCAAACAGATTTATGAACTGAAAAAAGATAGATTTTAAGTGGTCATAAGTGGTAGGCATGAAAGATCAGAGTTGGTTACTTGAAAAACAAAAGTAATGTCATAGTCTACATTCTACAAACTAAACAGGATTTAAATCAAGCAAAGGTTCACCTTGACAGATGGTACAAGCAGGTTTCTGTTTCTTAGTGCACAGGCTGAAATGCTTCTCCAGCCCAGGACCCCCTCCCCAGTTCAAAAGCCTTTATCTTTTAGATGTTTTCTTCAGCTGTTGAGCCATTAGAGAAGTGAAGTCAACCTGTGAGGTCACCTTCCCTCTTTTATAGCTTCTTCCCACTTGCTGGAAAGACCTCTGGCTATGACGTGGGTCGGGGCGCCTCCATTGGGCAAGCAGTATTCCATTAAGTATGTGCTCTTTGTTTGAAATCTTTATTGTAAACAGTTTCTCATATATACTGGATTCTTTCCTTGTTGGGCAATGGTGAGCCATTAACGCTGTCTTGCTACCCTGTTGTTATTCCTGAAAAGCTGGCTGCAGGTGTTTCCCATTCACAAAATGTTAGTAACATAGACAGTAATACTTCATAACTTCACATGCAATGATAGTACATGCAATTCAACAGAATATTAATGTTTAACAGATCAAGACTTTTAAAATGATACCTTACAAAGCATACTGGGAACAAAATACATCATAATTTAATGACAATAATGAATATGAGGTCCCAGGGTGCTATGTTTGAGTACAGAGGGCCACAACCATTTAGCATTAATGTGTCACATATGCCTTCATTATGGATCCTAGTGGAGAGCTCAGTACCATGGCTGGATGGGAAAGGCATCTCACCAATTTGGGAGAGCATGAAAGTTCATCAAACACTAAGAGCAAGAATCCAGTACTCAGGAAGGTCTGGAACACGTGGCACAGGGCACACACAGCTAAGGATACCTGTTGTAGGATTGGTTTGTAGAGCTTATACCTCAAGTAATTCCATATTAGAGTGGACAGTGCCAATGCTGTACATTTGGGTTCAGGAGGACAAGGTATGTTATGCATTCCTGACCTGGTTAATGGTGGGTGGTCCTGTAATTGGACCGAGGGCCTGACAGTAAGAAGACAAATGTTCCATTTCCAATCTTACTTTTTGCTTGCTGGATGACCTTCGGCAAGTCACTTCCCCTCTCTCTGCCTTGGAAATATGATACATATGCCTGTTTGTAAAGTGCCTAGAGGTCTACAGATGGACAACTGAATAGAAGTGTTGAATACTATTTGTACCTAATCTTTTTCTAAGTTATGGTCTGCTCCTATTCCATGCCAAAACTCCCATGGAAGCAGAATAAGGAACTTACTGAAAACAAATAAATAAAGATCAGCACATACTGGATCTGAGCCATGGACTTCATTTCAGCCATGTTTCTATGTAAACCGAATCACTACATAGCCCAATTTTTTAATCAAGAATTGAATTAAAATCCCATATCTGAACATTCAGGTTCCAAAGGAGGATGGGAATGTCCATTGATAACTCAGAGCAGCATTCAGGATATTGGCATCTACTTCCTGCAGTGCGACTGTGAAGGTGTCTAGAGTGCTCTGTGGTTTGAGGAATGAAGCAGGGGGACCAACCGGTTCTGTAAAGAACAAAATCAGTCTGTATTACTGCAGAATTATCCTGGCAGTCAGGTGTGATTGTGCAGGAATCACAAGATGAAAATGTGACAGATATATTGAGACTTGGCTCAATTTTGACCCCTTTTACTTTATATATATCATTGCCTCAGTTTGTCAGAGGCTTATTAACTCTTTATGCTTTTCTTTTCTTTTCTTTTCTTTGCATCTGCATTCAGTTCTTGTCAGAGCAATGAAAAGAAATCAAAGTGCTTTTGTGACTTGTGACAGAAGAGTGCAATAGATTGATTAAAAACACTGTTTCTTTTTTAAATTTAAACAGAGCAGAGATCTGTGGGTAATGTGCATAATATGTGCTCAGTGGTAACTAGCTCACTGTGGGAAGAAAGCAAGAGAGAGTGAGAGAAAAATGTGGACGCGTAACCACTGTTGTTTTGCTTTTAAACACAAGATTGATTTTACATTTCCCCTTTATGTCAGTTTCATTGCTAGCAAATTAATTCTTCTTTCAGTGGCCTTAGCTTATTTCTGTAGTTTCCCAGAATGAAATAGATTTTGGTCTGTTACCAGTTCCTAAGTAGGAAATTCAAGGCTTCGCCTCCTGAAAAAGTAGCCCTGATCCAACACAAGTTTTAAAACCAAATTAGATTAAATTTAGTGCAAAAAGTTGGCTGTGTGTGGACACTCTTATTTGTATTTACCTGAAGTTGATTAGGAGATTATTTAAACCAAGCTGCAATAAGCCACTCTTAAACCAAAATAAGAGTGCCCAAATGGAGTGCCCAATCTACGTTTGCCTCCCCCAACACACACACTCCACGTTCGGATAAATAGGAGTGTGCGTCAAAGTGCTGTGCTGTACTTCCTCTCCGTGGATGCTACGGGTGCAAATTTAACGTCCGTTAGTTCGCATTAATGTACTGTTGTGATTTCGGGACCTTCAGGACCCTGCTGGTCACACCCCCGAATCCAAACTACAGGGCAGCGTAGACATACTCCAAATTGGTTTAAAATTTCACCTTTAGTTCTACCCATGCAACGTGCTAATGTAGTTAAGGCCTCAGGTAAAATCTGCTAGGACCCATAGCCTGAAAGATCCCAGGCTGAAGGGAATCTGTGAAGGTGCTGATAGCTTTCTGATACTGTACATTTTCCGTGATTCCAAACCAAGCAAAACATTTTGACCTAATATGCTCCTGACAGTGGCCCTATTCTTCATATCCTGAAGCTGTTCCATATCCCAAGACCACCGCATATTGTTAGGGAGAGTTGTATTGCTGGAGATGCTCCATCTCCCAAGACTTCAACGTGGTGTTAGGAGCTATATCTGCAGGAGTATGGGGATAGGAGTTGAGCAAAATAAATGTTATGTAGACTGCAAGGTTTTACTTTGCATGCGTGCATACCACAAAATGCAGTTAATCTCTGACTGGGGCCTCTAGTTTGCAATTCTGGTCCAAATACTAAACAACAATAATCGTCTTTACGCTCAATTGGTATAGAATATAAATATCAAAATGGAATCCCCTGAATTAAATCAAACGAGGTCCTGAGACTCTCTGAATTCCATTTTCTGGTGACGTGGTGGTGGTGGTGGTGGTCACTGTATTTTATAGTAATCATTTGCACACAAAGCCAAGATTTACTTGTATCAAGAAAAATTCCCACCATTTTGTCTGACCATGCTTCTGGTGTTCAGGGGAATTAACAGAGGAATGTGTTGCTGCAAGATGCAAGGAAGGGACTGGCTGTTCTTAAATCAAAAGGGCTTTTTTTCACTGTGCAAACTCCCGTGGAGGCAGTGACACAACTAGTATGTTGATGATGAATGAGCAATGATAAGAAGAAGATTCTTTTGTAGCATGCTGGGCTAGGACCAGATTGAGGCCTAATCCTGCTTTGTTGGACTAATTGCTTAGTTACCAAGCAATGTGATTAAGGACTCCTTTGAAACACAGTTTTTCTTGCTTCCTGCACACTTAAATATCTTTGGTGTTTGGAATACATTTCAGCAAAAAGCTGACTTTTCATTTAGCTGTATAAAGAGTAGTTCTGATGGAGGAGTGAAGTTATGAATAGGCTTCCTGCTGGGGGATATGTGAAGAGCTCCACCTTGTGGAATTGCTGTAATGAACAATTTTTGCTGCTTAACTGTATGAACTATTCCAAAGGGGTAGCTGTGTTAGTCTATTGTAGAAAGACAACAGAGTCCTGTTGCACTTTTAAAGACTAACAGATTTATTTATCGCATGAGCTTTAGTGGGAGAAAATCCCACTTCGTCAGACGCTTTGAAGATAGGAAAGTCCTCCCACTCTGTAACTTTCCTATCTTCAAAGCATCTGACGAAGTGGGATCTTCTCCCACGAAAGCTCATGCGATAAATAAATCTGTTAGTCTTTAAAAGTGCCACAGGACTCTGTTGTCTTTCTACAATAGACTAACACGGCTACCCCTTTGGAATTTGTATGAACTATAGGCATTCCCCCTTTCCCTTCACCCTTATTTCTCGAAAACTCCCTCCACTTGTGGCTGGAAGAGTACAGTCCTTGCTAATTAACTTTTGCATGTATTACAGCCCAACGTGAAATGTTTATTGCACATACATTTCTCTTTTGAGATATCAGTGTTGATAAATGCAAAATAATGCACATTGGAAAACATATTCCCAACTACACATATAAAATGATGGGGTCTAAATTAGCTGTTGCCATTCAAGAAACATTGTGGAGACATTGTGGATAGTTCTCTGAAAACAGCCACTTACTGTGCAGGAACAGTCAAAAAAGCTAACAGAGCATTGGGAATCATTAGGAAAAGGATAAATAACAAGACAGAAAATATCATATTACTTCTTCGGAAGTCCAAAGTACACCCACATCTTGAATACTGCATGCAGATCTGGTCACCCCAGCTCAAAAAAGATATACTGGAATTGGAAAAGATACAGAAAAGGGCAACAAAAATTAGTAGGGTATGGAAAAGCTTCCATGTGAGGAGAGAGTAAATAAGACTGAGGTTTTTCAGCTTGAAAAACAGACGACTAAGGGAGGATATGATAGATGTCTATAAAATCATGACTGGGGTGAAGAAAGTGAATAAGGAAGTGCCATTTTCCCCTTCACATAAACAAAAAAAAAGAGTTCAACCAATTAAATCAATAAACAGCAAGTTTAAGAACAAACAAAAGGAAGTATTTCTTCACACAATGCACAGTCAGTCATGAAACTCCTTGCCACAGGATGTTGTGAAGGCCAAGACTATAACAGGGTTGAAAAAAGAACTAGATAGTTCCTGGAGGATAGGATAGGTCTGTCAATGACTGTTAGTCAGGATGGACAGGTATTGCTGTTTGCCAGAGGCAGGGAATAATGGTGATCACCTGTTTTATTCATTCCCTCTGAAGCACCAGGCATTGGCCACTGCCTGAAGACAGGATACTGGCCTAGACTGACCACTGGTCTCACCCAGCATGGTCATTGCTAAGTTACATTCTTATTTTGATGTTTTAAATATACCTGTGTTGGGAAAACAAATCTGGGTAGAATCTCTCCTGTGATTTGATACAGTTAAAGTAAGTGCATGTAAGCATTTGCAAGATTGGAGCCTTACTAGTAATTACTGGATAAAAGTGTGTAAGAAACAGTGAGCTGATTGGCTGCTGTGTAAATCATGTTTCATAATTGTACTCTATACCAATGCTTTGTCAGAGGAAAGTGTTTTCTCCTACAATTCAAACCGTTACAATTCAGAATGAATCATCTTTATATTAAAGATGTGTCTACATTGGGACCCCCAGGAAAATTAATCAGAATTATCTAAGGTTTGAACTGGAATTGAATTAAGTTAAACTGAATTAAGGCCACTTTAATTCTGAATGAGAAAGTTCACATGGGTTTAGTATACTTTAACTAATTCACTTTACCTTTGTATCTTTATTTAATTCAGATTAATTTTCCTGACTCTCCCAAGGTAGACAAGCCCTAAAATTTGGCCCAGTTCTGTTCCTTTTGAAAATCAATTACAAAACTCCTATATCTTCAATTTGGAGCAAAACTGGATTCCCAGTCTGGGGCTCAGTCCCATGTATATGAATTATGGTTTTCTGTGGAATGTTTTGTGAGAAAGTTGTTTTACTACATGACAGAATCACTATGCAACACTGTTAGAATTAGCTTACTCTGCTCCACTCTGAAATGACCAGGGCTTTTCTTCTGCCAATACGCACTGGTACTGCGTAATGGCACTTTTTTTTTGCACAGAAAGGAACGCGCCACTCCCGTCCCTGGCCGGCCCCACTGGGAGCTGGGGTCAGCAGGGGAAAGGAGCACCATGCTGCTCTCACTGGCTGGCCCCGCTGCCCAGCTGGGGGCTGGGATCAGCAGGGGAAAGGAGCAGATCTCCTTTTCCCTTCTGACCAAGGGCATTGCTGTCATAGGACACAGTGGGCGTGAGCTTGGGGCCCAGCCGACGCTTGGGGACCTGAATCGGGGAGGTTGGTGCCAGAGTCACCAGCACCATGGCTGGATTGGTCTCTGGGCCACTGGTGGGGGGGGCCCTGTGTACCCTGAATGTTTTTTAGGGGAAGCAACACCCCTGCTGCTGACCCCTCTCCGGCCCAGGAGCATACTGCTCCTTTCCCCTGCTGTGAGTACCCGCACCATTTTGGGTGTTTTTGTTTGCTTTTTTTTTTTTAGGAAAAAGCACTGGAAATGACCCACAGCTATTGTCTGTGTAGCACTGGCCCAAGCCCTGCCTGAGGTGCATGAGCAGAGCCATGCAAAGTTCCCAGAAATAAAACAGCCATTGAGAGCTACAGCTTGGGAATAAGGGGTTCTGTCAGAGGTGCGGGGTGTAGGGCAGGATTGGAATAGCAAGGGGGCTGCTGGTAAGGAGTGGTGAGGGGCATTGACATAGTTCTATGGTTCACATTGCCCAGGACGGGTCTGTCCACACTACTGCTGCTTTTACCCCATGTGATATCAGTGCCTTCTTTCATAACCGCCAAACCCATCAAAATTTTAAACTTGGAAAAAAATACAAGGAAAGGAATTTGCAAAAATCAGTTGGTTTTTTAATGCAACTTTGCTGGGATGTGTCACTAACCCATAAATATAGAATCCTGGTGCAATTCCACTTACATCACTAACTCTTCCCAGGTGTGATATTAATGTATAAATATTTGCAAAAGAGGGATGGGAGCCAAACCCAAGTTGTTACCTCTGTAATGTTCTGTCAGTGTATAAAATATATCCATGAATTTGCGAGTTAGGCTGACATCACACTCATAAATTCCAGATAAATAATTTATCTTCTGTGAATGCATTTCAATGTTTTTTACATCCCTGTTTTTTTCTGCAACATGGCAAAGGGGGAGTGGGACTCACTGGGGAACTTCACATGGCTCTACTAGTAGCTTTGGTGTTGTTGACACAGCTCTGACTGGGGTAAGATTTTGTGCTCCTGGCCGTCAGCTCACAAATCATAAATTAAGCCATTTGAAATTAAGAGGCACCTTGTGCTAAAACTGGCATGTCTCACAATATTGGCAGATCAAGCCAGCAACTGTTGATTTTCAATGTTTAATGAGCAATATGTTACTGATTCTGCTGCTAATGTTGTGTTTGCCTAACCTTTCTCACTGCACTTCTTTATACTTTATTGCTGGAACATTTCCCAAAAAAATGGGAAGGGCAAAGTGGAGGGGCGGAGAGGGTGGATAGAGCAAAGAAGATGGAGAAATAAAAAGGAGGAGTAGAACTTAATTAAAAAGCATTCTCCAGATGATGCAGGGATTGAAGGCCTTGTCAGAGTAATAACATAGGATTACAGATGGGTGAAACAGTTTCCCTCAGAGATGTTCTCAATCACGGTTGGAACAGGGGAAAAAGACCAAGGAAGAGTGGATGATAACAAGGGATAGGCAACAAAGACAGCATGAGACTGAGTCTGGAATCAAGGAGTCATGCTTCGTTCTTGTCAGAATGTCAAAGGAAGGGGAATCAAAGGAGCAAAGTAAAGTGATGAATCAAAAACATGCCTAATACTGTGCATGCTAACAGGCCTGTCATTCCACAGTCCCTGACGTTTGTGCCATCCAGTGCAAGGACCATCTCTAGTTGGCTACAAAGCACCTCTTTCCCATTCAGTTTCGTTTGGCTCTCACTTGAGAGAATTGTGTGTGTGTGCACATCTCTACATGAGAATGAGTCTTCCATGAGCGGCAGAGGTGGGTATAAGACTGTAAACTGGAAAGAGGCTGCCTTGACATGGGGCATGGGCAATTCCATTTGGTGCTTGGATACACATTTCCTAGAACTCTGCTCTCATGGTCTTTAGTGTTAGCAATGTGCTCACCATGGAGACTGGTTAGTTTTTAGTGTGATGAATGAACTGGTGAAAGATGCCAAACTGACAACCTTGGAGACTGGAAGGTCTCTATCTCCCCCTAGAATAGGTTTAGTTTATGCCACGTAGAGCCGATTTTTTCCCCCTACACTTCCTCACCAAAGTGCCCTTACCCTGTCTTGCTGGGATTTACTCACTCCTTTGCCCTTCACTGAGTTTGCCAACAAGAAGAGCAATCACACACGTGAATGTGTAGGGTTTGAGGATGGGTTACTTGCTTTCCAGGATTAAGGCTGAAACTTACATGGGAGCCACCGAGCAAGCACCAGATGGTGGTAAACTCCAGTCATTACCATCCAGGGTTATATTTCAACCAACAATCTGATGTGAAAAGTTCTCTGTCCTATTAGTAAGCCTCTTTTTGTTTTACAAGAGTTGCTTAATTATTGGATTTTTGTATGTACACCACAGTATATATGTCTGAGAGAGATACATAAATGTGAAGTAATAACTGGCTATGGAGAACTTTTCCTTTTAAGGAGGAGAGTATAAATAGGTGATCTGTACTGTTTAAGATTTCATTCTTCAGCTGGTGCACACAAATTGTACCATATAAAGTTGGCCTTGTGTGCACATTTCCTATAGAAAACAATGTGCTATGAAATCAAGTGCTAGAAATGGATGCAGAGAACTTATGAGTTGCTTCCCCAGACAAGACCAATGGTCCATCCAATCCAGTATCTTGCCTCTGGCAATGACAGCTGCTTCAGAGCAAAGTTTAAAACTCTACTATTAATCTCTCAGGGATATGTCTTCCTAATGCCAGCTGATGATCACATTAAGCCCTGATCATTTCTGTTCTGGCTAGTGCAACTGTTAGACAAACATCTGTCCAGGATGGTTTAAGATGGTATTTGGTCCTGCCATGAGTGCAGAGGACTGGACTCGATGACCTCTCATGGTTCCTTCCACTTTCTATGATTCTATGATACCATCTTTATTCCTATAAATACTTGAAATATTGTTTTTTTCTTTTATGGGGAAACTTACAATCTGCTTATAATTCTTGCCTCAATAAAATCCCTTAACACTGAATTCTGCACATCAATTTTATGCTGTGCAAAACAAACAGAAAGGTTTCTCTATGTTCCATGTCAGATTTGCTTTTGAGGAACAATAAAGAATAAATAGGAAGGCTTCTTGGACATCCTCTGTATCTTTCACCATTTTGTACCTAGGCTATCAGATATTCTCCAGCTCTTCTCCTTTACAAAGACCTCAATTCTTCAAGTCACTATGCATTAAAGGACACTAGTGCCAGCACAGAGCCCGATGGACTTCAGTCAGGCTACACAGAGATGTAGAATTCTGTCCACCTTCAGCTATGTGTACAATCAAGGCCTAATGTGTCCTAGTCTCCTTCAGCAGTCTTCCAATGTTTCATATCAGAAGAACTCTTTATCATCTTTGCTCTTTTGTATGTGTTGCTGTTAGCTGCAAACACCTATCATTGATTTCTCCCCATTTGCACAACCCAGCCCCTGCGGTTTGTCTTTCCTATTACTTTATTCTCTCATGTTCTGAAGTAGGAGAAGAAAGTTCCTTCCATCCATGTGGTGTGTTCACAGGGACTCTTCAGTCCTGAAGGAACCAGTCCAGGTATTTGCTGCGTGTATGCCCAAGTGGAGACCAATGTGTAGGAGCCCTCACTAAAAGCAAGATTAAGTTGTAAGAGGGGAATGGATTTTTCCGCATGGACCTACTCATCCATGGGGTTCTTGATCTCTGCAGAACCTCAGTAGAGTTATAGCAAGAACTATGTTTTGACCAGAGTATGAGTAGGACAAGTGGAGTATAGTGGAGAAAAACAAGAAAGGAGAGGGGGAAAGAGAGAGAGGTAAGTACATAAGCGGAAAAAATATAGGGGAAGAGAGCAAGGGAGGGAGAAAAGAGAGAGTGAAACAATAGGAGAAAGGGACAAAAAATGATGCAGCAATAAGCAGAAGTAAGTCAGACTTTTGGAGTGTCACAGTAATGCTTGTGAGTCAGTCTGGGCAAGTAACTGATTTTTCAGTTCATGAGCAATTCCAAAAAATCAAGGGGACAATTGTATTGGGTTGAACCAAAAATGTAATTTTTCAAATATTTTGATTTATCAAGAAGTTGGGGAACAAATGGTTTTGAGTTAAATGCAATGTTTCATTTGGAACAAATTTTGTAACCTTTGTTTCTTTGGGATTTTTGGTTTTTTAATGCTTTTGACTTTTTTTTTTTTAAATGAAATTAACGAAAATTGCTAAATGAGAAGTCATTTTAAAGCCCGCCAAAATCAAAATGTCTCCTTTTGAAAATGTTAAAAGCCAATCTTTTAAGATTTCCAGAAATTTATTGAGGGTAAGGGGGTATAAGTGGAATTTTGACATGAACAATTTGGCAAAACTGAGACACTACATTTCTGTGTCAGTTTTGGACAAAAATTTATCTCCACTCTCTTTGTGTGCTGATCCTAGCAAGGCAGAGCCTTGGGAAATGCAACAGAGCCTCCTGTAGGGCTCCTCAATCTGGCAGAGAAAGATGCAGCGTATGAAGGGGAAAAGATTTTATTGTGAATTCTGGTTAACTCACAAAGGCAAAAACTTTCTCCCTGTCTTTGAAATAACGATTTTCTCATCTCATAAATTGAAACAGCTGTGGCTGTTCTAGCTGTGTGTTGTTTTTTCTTCGTCTTTTTGTTGTTGGGCATATGTGTGTGATTTTCTTTAATGGCTTTTCCCTGCAGAAGGGACCTAGAGAGCTGTGCAATGTACAGGTTTGTCATCGGTGCCTTTGCACAGGCAAAAGAAAAATGCCTTGGGCCTTTTCTGCTTTTAGAGAAGAACAAGTGTTAGGCTATTAGTCTAAATCTAACCCTGACTACATTTCTCCTGGGAACAGCTTTACCGCAAGTGCAGTAGCATTCCCTAGTAAGGTGCCTGCCTGAGACCGGAATCAAATCCACGGCCAGGTCTCCTGTACCGGTCCCTGCTGTACATCTGACTGCACTAGAGTGAAACGGCTAACACATCTACACAGTATCCTGCACTGACTCCTGCCAGGAGTGGTACAGAATAGAATTTATGTGAACATCCCCAGAGCCAGAGTTCCTGCCCCATTCCTCACAGAATCCCCTGCTGGGGCTGTACTGGACCAGTAAGGCACTGGAAGGAGTGCTCAAAGGTTCCTACAGCTTTTTGTTAAACTCGGTAGCCAAACTGAAGGGAGAGTTCAAGCAGTTGCCCTGCATGGCATCACTCCCTCCCTGGATACTGAATCCTGTTTATCAGAGCAAGTCTATCTCTGGGGCTCCTAAGAATCCTTCTGAAGAGCAATTGTTTGCTGTTGGGTTTGAGCAGAATGAGTCTAGCTTGGTGAATTTCCTCAAACAAATTAAAAATTGTGAGGGAAGTAACTCGCTGGACCCCAAGCCCAGGTGATCAGTTCCCATCCCATTTGACTTGCTGAGCTAGATCCAGCTGGCATTCCCGTGTATCCTTCATTGTTCCTCAAAAGCAAATTTGACACGGAACATGGAGAAGCATTTTTGTTTGCTTGTTTCGCACAGCACAAGATTAACATGTGGAATTCAATGATAAGGGATGTTATTGGGGCAAGTATCATAATGCTTCGTTAGCACTGGCAATCTCATGGGGTATTGCCCCAGTGCAATATTTATCTAGGGCCAGGAATAGGGTTATTTGCCATCTGGGGCTGCGTCCCACCTTAGGTATGGCTCAGAGTGAGATTCCTTTTGTGTGTGTAAATGGGACAGTGAATGAACATCTCACCCATCCTTCCTGTGTAGTGGAAATTATCGCAGAGAAGCCATCAGTGCTCCACCGTCACTGCCCCAGCATCATTCTCTATTACGTCTCCTGCTGCCTGAGGCTAGGCCTGGAGTAGTGGTGAGCTCCCCACAGCCACTGCCCTACTTCCTTTCCTTGCTGTGCTTCCTGATGGGAAGCCTCCTGAGAGGCTGGGCTACAGAAAAGTGACTCGGAAGTGAGACCTGTGCTCCATCCCCCAGAAATGCTGGCACCTTGGTGCTTGCCATGTGTGTGGCAGATGGGAGAGTCGACATGGAAGCCTTGTGTGCTGCATGATACACCAAAAGGCAGCGGTTGTGCTCGCCCTAGAGGTTTTCTAGGAATCGACCCGTGGCCCCTTGCAGTCTGGGTTAATCACGTATCCCTGTTCCAGAAGCATCATATATATCAGAGGTCATGGGCTGCTTGCTGCTCCCTCATTGGCTGGCATGTTCCACTGCACAGCAAGCTGAAGACTTTCCCCACAATAGCAAAACAGTAAGAAGAGTGGATCCACAAATGGCCCAGTGACAGACAACCGTGTTTCTTTCCTTTCTAGGCCTAGTGACACTCACACTTGCCTGTGTAAGAACCAGGGCTTGTTCACAGCATGAGCCTAGGGACTGAAGATGAATGGAAATGCTCAGAAGACCTCACAGGCTCGTACAGAAAGGCAGGGAGATTATATCCAGGGGTTCCTGCAGCACCAAAATGTGTTCAAGAGTTGGGATTTTCTGGTTTTTGCCTTGTCTGTCTGTCTTTCTGATCCAGGCATTCTCAAACTTTGTCATACTCTGGAGTGCATTTTAATACATTGGACAGCTCCCTCCATTTCCCATTGTATAACTTGGCAACAACAGCAATTGCTGACATGCAGAAATGACACTGAGCAAATCCTCCTGTATTTTGGCTTCCTTTGATGTGATGTTCAAGAGACAAGGTGGGTGAGGTAACGTTGTATTACACCAGCTTCTGCTGGTGAGAGAGAGACATGCTTTAGAACTTGCACAGAACTCTTCTTCAAGTCTGGAAACTAACTCAAAATGTCCCTGCTAAACACAAGGTTTGAACAGATGGTTTAACGTAAAGAGGTACACACATTTCAAGGAACCATTCAAGGGGAAGTGGCTTGTGTGTGGTGTGATGTGATGTGACAGGTGTAAATTGAGAAGGAGGGACCAGCACCACGTGACCAGCCCACTCTGCACATATCACTGTCAAGTGCCTCACAGAGTAAAGTGTTCCCTGGTTCATAGTCTGAGAACCTCTGAACTAAATCTGTCTGTCTATCTAGTTGAGTGCCTCAGTAATCCAACTAACAGTCTCAGTCTCATATACCAGTGCTTGGTGAGGGTATTTGCTACCAAACAGCACTCTCCAGATGGGTTCATCTGAAAGGGTCAGGACACAACAAGCTTTTATGAGTAGTTTTCCCAACCAACACAGACTCCTTACTTCACCTCTTTCTCTCAGTATCTCATTGTATTGTCTCTCTCACTCACTCCCTCTCTTGCTTACTTTCCATCTCTGTTCTTCCTTGTCTTATTCTCTGTCAGCAGCTCCCACTTCTCTCATGCTGGTTGTCTCACTCCCTTATCTATTTCCCTCTTTCTTATTCTCCCACAGTCCTTTGCCTGTCTTACACTATCTTTCTCATGTCTCCCCTTTCATTCTCTTTTTTCACTCATTGTTTCTTCCTTTATCCTCTGCTCCCCCCCTTTATTCCTCCCCATCTCACACTCTGCCCCTGTGTGACCAAGCCTCCATTGCTTAAAATTTTCTCAGAACTTTCTGCCACTAAGCAGAGAAAATTTGCAGACTGCAGGTGAATTTGTCATTTTTAATGGAGTTAATGCTCTCCCACTCACTGCTTGTGAAATTGCAAATTGCTGAGATTAGTGGCATAAAATCCCACCAGGATATTGACATCATCTATAAAACAGGAAGTTGTTTTACTCAAACCCCAGCATCCTATTTGTATGCTCAACTCAGAATTAAAAGGCCAGCAGTTTTGAGAGCAACTAAAAAATAAGGAAATACGTGATAGTGAGAAGGGGAGTTAAAAAACCCCCACACTTTCTTCAAAGTTATGTCGATGCCTTGTGGCCATGAGTTGTAATTTTTCCCAGAGTCCTTATCTAAAGAAGGGGCTCAGCGAAAGCAATGTTGGGCTCCTGGGTGACAAAGGGTTAAAAGGTCACTTGATTTGATGAGCTATGTGCTAAGAAAGTTTTAAAAGAGGCAGAGGTGGGATATCATATTCAGAATCCCATGGGCATAGACGAGGGGAAGAGTTGGTTAATTCATAGAATCATAGAAACTGGAGGGGGACCATGAGAGATCATCGAGTCCAGTCCTCCGCACTCATGGCAGGACCAAGTACCATCTTAAACCATCCCTGAGAGTTGTTTGTCTAACCCGCTCTTAAAATTTTCCAGTGGTGCCTCCCTAGGCAACTTATTCCAGTGGTTAATCACCCTGACAGTTAGATTTTTTTTCCTAATATTCAACCTAAACCTCCCTTGCCCTAATTTAAGCCTGTTGCTTCTTGTCCTATCATCAACGGATAAGGAGAATAGTTTTTCTCCCTCCTCCTTTTAACAATGTTTTAGGTACTTGAAAACTGTTACCATGTCCCCTTTCAGTCTCCCCTTTTCCAAACTAAATAAGCCCAGATCTTTCAATCTTCCCTCATAAGTCAAGTGTTTCAGACCATTAATCATTCTTGTTGCTCTTCTCTGGACTGTCTCCAATTTGTCCACATCTTTCCTGAAATAAGGTGCCCAGAACTGGACACAGTACTCCAGTTGAGTCCTAATCAGCTCAGAGTAGAGTGGAAAAATTACTTCTTGTGTCTTACAGTACTCCTGTTAATATATCCCAGAATGGTGTTTGCTTTTTTTTGCAACAGTATTATACTGTTGACTTATATTTAGCTTGTGATCCACTATGACATCCAGGTCCCTTTTGGCAGTACTCCTTCCCAGGCAGTCATTGCCCATTTTGTATGTGTGCAATGGATTGTTTTTTCCTAAATGGAATACTTTGCATTTGTCTTGATTGAATTTCATTCCACTTATCTCAGATCATTTCACCAATTTGTCCAAATCATTTTGAATTGTGATCCTATCCTCCAGAGTACTTGCAACCCCTCCCAGCTTGGTATCATCCACGGACTTTATAAGTGTATTCTCTATGCCATCATCTAAATCATTGATGAAAATATTGAACAGAAATGGACCCAGAACCGATCCCTGTGGTACCCCACTTGTTATGCCCTTACAGCATGACTGTGAACTGTTGATAACTACTCTCTGGGAGCACTTATCCAGCCAGTTTTGCATCCTTCTTATAGTAGTTCCATTTAGATTGCACTTCCCTAGTTTGTTAATGAGTTTCATTGATCCAGGGGCCAGCTGAGAGGCCAGTTTGGTCCGCATTATATATTAAAATACCCCAGCATGACGGCTTGCAAAAATGTCCATTCTGTGTCTTGGAGGACAATGGTATATGGAAGTAACAGAAGACATCTGGAGTGGATTCACTACTACTCACGGGTGAACAATTTGCAGTCATTGACTTATGCATCTCCTCCCCTGTCCTCTGCCCAGGACAGTTTCCACAGTACTGGATCCAGTGTCATAGACTTTGACTGATATTGACATAGGAGCAAAGAATTGACAAGTCACCACAGCTACTTCCTGGAGCAATGCTGGTGGAAAGGGTAAGGACCTGCATGAAGGGAAAGATAACTGGAATCTACGCAGTGAAATGGCAGACAGACCTAAGGCTGGTCTAGTCCAATACTGCAGCCCTCTGTTCTGCCAGGACAAAGAAGTGGCCCATCTAGCCTAGACCCTGTCTGCAACAGTAGCTGATGTGCAGTGTATCAGAGGGTGATGTCAAACCCTGATAAAACACCTGTTGTGGCATACTGTAACATGAGGGGCATGGGAGATTTCTTTCTTTAGCTGCTGATGAGATTATGCTCTGAAGCGTGAGGATTGATGGCCCTTGTCACTATTAGCCCAGCTCATCTAGCTGAAGATGCTGTGTTTAATCATATAAACTACACAATACAGTTGCTGAACAAGACCTCCTGGCCTACAGCATTGGTGAAGCAACTGGGGCAAGTTCTTCAGGAGCAGGAAAAGGGAGAAATGGAATCTATTGTGTGCATGTGATTGAGAGAGGAAAGGTGGGTGGGGAATCCACTATACCTGAAATTCAGGGTGTGTGGGGAAAGATCCTGTGTGGGTGAGAGAGAGAGAGCGAGACAGACAGAGAGAGATGCATATGGGTTGCAAGGGTGAGGAATGATCCAGTGCTCATGTATGTGTCAGAGAGAGAGAAAGAGCGGTGAAGTGTGGATTATGGGATAGTTCTTGTTCATCTTTAAGGATCTTCTCTCCTCTCTGATTAGAACTGGTGCAACCACAGGAGAGCTGCCATGGCACACACAGAATGAATAAAATATGATCTGAGAACCCTCAGCACCGCCTATGATTCGGAACAAATAATGCAACGTTAGTCTCAGGGCCAGAATAGCTGCAGCACTATCTATCCCTTTGCCCGTTACCAATGAACAGAAAGGCTTCCACGTTCTTATGATGGCAGCATCCTGGCTGTTCGTGTACTCTGGCTGGCAGCACTTCAGGAGATTCAACTGGTGGAGAGTTAGCATGCCCCACAAGTCACATGGCAAAGGAGAGCCTGGTATATCTGGATTTGACATTGATGGTAAAAATGTGTCTCCTCTTCTCCCCGTCTTTTAATACAAACTTTTCCTTGAGAAGAGCAACAAGTTGAATTTTTCTGTGGACCGACCAGTTTCCTGACAGGTTTTCTGTTTTGTTCAATCCATTTGTAGGCTAACACCAGTATTGTAGTGGTCCTTTTAAAGATGTGTTGTGTGCACTGAAGCCTTTTGAGGCCAGAATGATAACAAACTTTTTAGGGATCACAGTGATGGCACCAATGCATTGCCCTTCACTTGCTGTCCCGAGATCTTTGACCTTGACTCTATCATTTGAGCCTTTTTTTCTTCAGACCTGGAAATTGGGCTTACTTTGCTGCATCTGGGTGCGCACCCTTCACTGTATAGCTCATTAAAATGCAGCTCAGACATCTATTTCTGCATGCCTGTGGGATTATGGGACATGGGGCATTGTGATTCTTGGGAACATTTTGGATGAATATGGTACTTTAGGTTGCAGACCTCACTACAGCATGAAAATTCCTTTCCTTCCTTCATTCACTCACACTCCCTTTTATTCATGTACATAATTTCACAGACATGCTCAAACTTCCACAGATAATTATTTTAACTCACATGGATGAAATCTCTCATGGAGACATGTCCTTGTGCTTCCCTACTCATACACCCGCCCCCCCCCCCCCCCGCACATTCATATACACATTGTCACTTACACTCGTCTTCCCAGATCTGCTGTCACATTCATACTTGAACAATCACTGTCACACAACAGAGAGTAAGAAGAAATGGTCAGTTTTCACAATGAAGAAAAAGGTAAATTGTGGTATTCCCCAAGGTTCTATACTGGCACCTGTGCTGCTGGACATATTCATAAAAGATTGGGGAAAATGGGATGAACAGTGAGGTGGCAAAATTTGCAGATGATACAAAATTACACAAGAGAAGTCTGAAGCTGACTGAAGAGTTGCACAGAAATCTTACAAAACTGGGTGATACAACAGCAGCTGAAACTCAATGTTGTAGGCACAGTAATGCACATTAGCAAAAATAATCCTAACTATATACACATTATCATGGGAGCTAAATTAACTATTGCCAGTCAAGAAAGAGATCTTGATGTTATTGGGAGTAGTTCTCTGAAGACATCCACTCACTGTGCAGTGCCAGTCAAAAAAATAATGTTAGGAAAGGGATAGATAAAGCAGAAGATGTCATAAGGTCACTATATAAAAGTATGCCACATTCACACCTTGAATGTTGCCTGCGATTCTGATCACCCCATGACAAAAAGGTATATTAGAATTGAAAGTGATGCAGAGAAGGGCAACCAAAAACATTAAGGCTATAGAACAGCTTCCATATGCAGAGAGAGAAGAAAGATTGGGACATTTCAGCTTAGAAAAGAGGTGCCTAAGGCAGTGCTTAATTTTTAATGAAAGAGGAGCCAGGGCTAAAGCAATTTTTTAAAATTCATAACTGATACAGCAAACCTAGAACTGTGAATTACTAAGCCTGGAGGTTCCAGAGCTCAGCCCTGGCAACCCCTGGCATAAACAAAGCACTGGCCTACGGGAGGGGGATATGACGGAGGTGTATAAAATCAAGGGTGGTATGGAGAAAGTGAATAGAAAAGTGTTATTTATTCAGGTTAATACCTCTTCATGAGAACCAGGGTCACCCAATGAAATTAATAGCAGGTTTAAAAAAAAAACCCCCATAAAGAAGCATTTCTTCACACAACACACTGTCAAGCTGTGGAACTCATTGCCAGGGGATGTTATGAAGGCCAAAAATATAACAGGTTCAAAAAAGAACTAGATAAATTCATGGAGGATAGGTCCATCAATGGCTATTAAACAAGCTGATCAGGGACACAACACTAAGCTCTAGGTGTCCCTAAACCTCTGACTGCCAGAAGCTACCAGATAACAAGGAATGGATCACTTGATAAACTGCCTTGCTCTGGTCCTTCACTCTGAAGCATTTGGCAATGTTCCTATCAGACAACAGGATACTGAATTAGATGGACCATTGGTCTGACCCAGGATGGCCATTCTTGTGTTCACATACTTTCTCTCTCTCACACGTACTATACACTTGCATTATAACTGCTCTCTCACCACAAACATATATAAATATAAACCCTTTCACTCATACCTGTGTGCTTGAGCTCTCCCATACATGTTTTCTCACATGTTCACCCAAACCTTCACACTCATTGCCACTCCATATTCACATGTACATCTGCTCTCATGTAGTCATATATCCGCTTGCTTTCGCACACTATCTTTCTCTCTTGCATGCACACACATCAATTTGCTCGGTGTCCCGCTCCTGTAATGAGGCCTTTTCTGGTTCATCCCCCTCCCTTGTTTGTTCTCTCAAACACACAACTGCACTCAAGATGCCCAAAACAGAAATAAGAGTGCATCAGGGCCATTAACAAAGACAGTAGGAACCTCCCTACCCTGTGCCCTTTCTCACACACCGATAATATAGTCACCAAGGGACTAGTTTGAAGTGTAAAGTCAACTATAGTAGCTGGTTTGTTTTTTGTATTTAACAGTTATGTGAGGGAAAGCCCATCCCACCACAGGGCCTTTTAAATGAAGTGACTTGTCAAGTGAAGTGACTGTGGCAGGGATGTGAGAGGCAGTAAATTTAGCAGCTCTCACTTCCCCTGACAACCTGTCATGCATTTGAAACATAAATAGCAGTGGAGACAAATTGCTGCTGTTTTCCTATTAAGCTTTGGCCCACTGGCCTCCTGGCTTGCCAGCAACATTTCTACCCAGCCTGCTGGTGTGCCTCATCTTAGGGGAGGATGAGCCTCCCCCTTGACTGTGGAAGGAGGAAGGGAATTATTGTGCTGTTATTTCCTCAAGTGTCCTTGGTCTCTTGGAACTGTTCATCAGATGACAGATTTCTGCCCCAGGTCTCCTGCCCTCTCCTTCCTCTACAGAAAGTTGGGAAAAGCAGGATCCTTCCCCTTCTCATTTCGATGCGTTAGCTTTAGCTCCGTCCCCAGCTCCCCATAGGCGGTCTTAGTGGGTGAGCAGCTGCCCAGGGCCCCACGGGGGAAGGGACCCCACACCATTGCCACTTTAAGTATCTCTTCTTTAAGGATCCTGGCAGTGTGCACAATTCACATGTGCGCTGGCCAGGGCAGGAGCAGTGGAGGACCAGAGCAGGCAACAGCTGGTGGTACGTAGCCAAAGGCGGCACGGTGCAGTGGGGATTTTGCAAGGGGAAAGGGGGGGCTGAGGGAGACTGCAGGGGGGAAGTGGCAGCCGGGGGGTGGGGGAGGGAGGGCTAATGGCAGGGAGGCTATGGGGTGGCGGGGGAGCTGGGCAGCCCCAGTGGGGACCCTGGCAAAGGTGGGCTGGGGGAGGCAGCAGGAGGGCTGGCAGGCTGGTGCGGGCCCCAGTGAGGCAGGGGGAGCAAAGGTCACTGTTGGGGCCCCGGCGTGGGGGCCCCTTTTGCCCCAGTCCCCGGAATCCCTAAGACCACCCCTGCAGCTCCCCACTGACCTGTCCTGTCGTTAAAAAAAAACCACAAACCACTCACTTTAATAAAGTAGATGAGAGATTTTCAAAAGCACTGAAGTGATTTAGGAACAAAAACGCTATTGAAAGCATTGGCACTTGTAATCCTAAATCACTTAGATGCTTTTGAAAATCCCTCTTTAAAACCCTAATTGTTATTTAACTGCTTCAGAAAAATGTGTCTCAGAAGTGTTTGTTAACTCTTAGAGCATGGGACCCCTGCCTTTTAGTATTCTTTACTGAGGCCGGGGGACAAACAGACTCACTTCATTCCCCTTCCTTCCTTTTCCCAGATTTCTCATCAGTTCTCTTATCTCCTTCTCTCCACTCCACAAGGAAAATGAAATCTCACCACAGATGAATAAAGTCTGATCTGTGCTGGCCTATTTTGTGTCACTGGTGCATTAGCAGAACTCCCACAGGTGTACACCAGGAGAAAAAAAAACATTATAACAAACCCCCCCAATTCCCATAGAAACAAGGACAACATTTTCTTCAAATCTGATTTTTTTAACACATTCTCAGGCCAATTCTTCTGAGCTGCCTAAGTTCCTGGATCCAGCATCCAATAATAACCAGCTCATTACAGAACAAAGTGTTTGTCTTCTCCGTGGAGACATCTGCTCATTCCGCATACAACTTTTTTACTGTCAGTCTCTGGGGTCACCTGATTGATTCATTTTCATTGTTTCCCTTCTCTTTTATCTCTCCCTGGACTTCTTTATTCTCTCTCTCTCTCATTCCTGCTTTATTTCCTCCTCTTTTCCTCAGCCTTCTGGTCTGGTCTGCATCTCCTTTCTGTTTTTGATTTGTCCCATTTACATCCCTTAATATCTTCTCTCTCTCTCTCTCTCTCTCTCTCTCACCTTCTGCACCCCTTTGCTCTTTCTCTTTAAGACATACTCTTTTATTCTCTCACTTCTTCTTGCTGATCCATTCTGTATATGTGTGTGTCTGTCTAGCTCCCCAGGCCACACACTTTCTTCTGAGCTGTCACCTGTCCTCCTTTTCTAATACATTTCCTCACTGACTATCCCTCTTTCTCAGCTCCTCAGGAAGTCTTTGTCACTATCCCATGGCCTTGATTTTCAGAAGTGCTGAGAACTCCAGTTGAAGTCAATAGGAATGACAGGGGCTCAGTACCACTCAAAATCAGGACTTATATTTCTGCAGAGCTTACCTTCCCATTACAATTCTTCAAGCAATAATCTGCCACACCCAGCCTGCAAGAAAACCTTATGCTATTCATTTGCCAAGTGGGATTATTTAAAAGGGCCTAAACCCAAAACATCCCATTGGCTGCTTAAAGGACAAATTCCCTCCTGGCAAGCTGTGCTTGGCAAATTTGGAAGCTGCCTTGTTCTCTGCGAAGAAACGGAGTCTAAGAGCAGAGGAGTTAATTACATTGGACCAAATCAATGGCCTGCATAGACCACTATCCCACCTACAGCACTGGCCAGCACCAGATGCAGAGGAAAATGTCTCACCACCACCACCCCAATGCAGGCCTCCTGGGATGACCACCTGAATATGCAAAGATCAGGGCAAGCTGCAAAAAGGAGAAAAGATTCTCCCAACACTGGTGGGTTACATGGAGCTAAACTCCCCAACCAGTCACAAACAATGCTTCTGATCCCCCACTCTGGATATCAAGAAGTCACCACAGAATATACTCAACCCCCTTTACTGCATTTCAGCCACCTGTCCCCAGTATAGCCACTGTGTCTGGTAAAGAGAGAAATTGCCTAAAACTCCAAGCTCTTTACCCAAAAAGGTTTCTCCTGACCCCAAAGGATCAGCCACATTACACAGAACAGTATAGGTTTGGGTCTTACCCAAAATACCACACTGCCAGCCAATCCTCTAATAACTAAAATGAAAGGCTTGTTGTACAAGGAAAGAAACAAATGATGAGAGTACTGTTAAAAGGTTAAAGCAATCACATACATATGATTGAAAGTCCAATATATCAGATTTCCAGTAGAATTTGAAGTTTGCAGATCTTAGGTTCACATTCAATACCTGGACAGGTTTAAGTCCTTGTTTTACAGCTTCAGTTGTTAGAAATCCAGTTCAAAGGAATATAGACCAAATAGTTTAAGTGTGGAGTTTACTCTATTTCCCCCATGAGAATTCGCAGGGTGATTTCAAGCCGGTGCTGGCTGGGATTTCAATCCTGCGGCCCAAACTTTCCCTGAGAAGCTTGGACAGATGTGAGACAAAGGGATTATGTTCCCAACTTCCTTTTATATCTGTAGCAAGGTGGACATTTGCAGGTTATTTCTTCATGTGGGTTTTGATGACAGTTCTCAGATACTTCCTTAAGTGGATAATATTAATGTATATTAAATTCCAAAGGGGTAGCCGTGTTAGTCTATTGTAGAAAGACAACAGAGTCTTGTGGCACTTTTAAAGACTAACAGATTTATTAATTGCATGAGCTTTCGTGGGAGAAAATCCCACTTTTCTCCCACGAAAGCTCATGCGATCATTAATGTATATTGTCCTTTGAAATAAAACCTTCACCTCTGGGGCTCCACAGGTAATCAGCTGCATTAGCACATTAATAGACAGTTTACATTGGTATATCAAAGCTCCATCTAGATGTTAATGCTTCCTTTTGACCTCCTCTAATAGAACAATAGTAACAGATAGGAAAGTAGTTCATTTACCTTGCTAACCTCTCACAATATAGCTGTCAACATAATCAAGTAACTACTAAGACAACAGAGTCCTGTGGCATTTTTAAAGACTAACAGATTTATTTATCGCATGAGCTTTTGTGGGAGAAAATCCCACTTCATCAGACGCTTTGAAGACGAAGTGGGATTTTCTCCCACGAAAGCTCATGCGATAAATAAATCTGTTAGTCTTTAAAAGTGCCACAGGACTCTGTTGTCTTTCTACAATAGACTAACACGGCTACCCCTTTGGAAAGTAACTACTAAAACACACATGCATATCAAAGCCCTAGCGTACCTGTAATACTACAATTGTGTTTTCCTACAGAAAGTTTTTAAAGGTCAGATTTGGGTCATGTATTTTACAAGATGGCTTGGCCTTTTTCAGGCCTAGCATGACACCCCATTATTGGAGATAACTAAGAAATACAGCGCCCTGGATTGTGGTCAACAGAAATGCAGACAAAAGCAGCATTCAGGAAGTTAATCTTTCTACACAAATACCCCATAAACATCACCACTGGGTGAGACGCAAGAAGTTGACAAACTTTTCAGAGGCAACAGTAGCTGATGGGTAGCTTGACTATACTGCCACTGTTTAAAACCAGAGCTTTGCAAAAGGTCTATGGCACAAGATGAAACAAAATGGAGATCTCAGAGCTTCTGGTTTCTGATGTGAACTCAGCATTCAGAACAGCTCCGCTGAAAACAGGGGTGAGCCCTCTTGCCCTCTCCACTTGCCACGGGTAAGAGTGCCACCCCATTTCTCCCTTGTGGGACACACCACGCTGGCTTCATTTAATCTTCACTGTGCCCTCTGCCTTCCCAGAGCCCTGTTCAGTAGGGAAGAACATGCCTTTAAACTACAAAATGACAGTGTGAGTGCTTTGTCTAGAATGGGACTACTCAGAGGGAAAGGAGCGTATGAGGCTGAGCGAGAGCGACTGAGCTGACAGAGACGCCAGGGAGCGAAATGGCTGGCTGGTGGTTATATTTTAATTGCCTTTCAAAGGCCTTGCCATCGCGCAACAAACCCCTGTTCCCCAAGCAGTCTCAGATTCTATTACCTTCTCTGCTTAACACCACTGGTAGCAAGCACCAATTGATTTTTTTCTATTCCTACCGCAGAAGGCGACTGCTGGTCCTTCGCCTCCTCCTGTATGGAGGTGTCACTAATGAGAGAGAGGCACTTTCCCTGTGGAGCACCGCAAAGAGAGAAATCTGCTCCATTCAGCACAGCTAATCACCCCCACCTCAGGCAGGTGGTAAAATCACTAGGATCCTCAGTCAGACCAGCGAGTTTTAACTTCCTTTTCTATTGATGCTCCAAACGGATCCTCTGAATCCTAATGAACTTCCCAACTACTGCCCGCCAGACGTTGCTGCAAAGGCTCTGTGAGGCCATGATGCTTCTTGCAGCTGATGAGGGCTCTCACACCTCAGGTTAAAGTACCCCCCCAAAAAAAAGGAGCCAGAGTGCACAAATTTGGGGGTGCAATGAAGTTTGTATTGATGTCATGATGCTTATGTCATGAGGTCATGGCATTTCCCTTGCGGTATTGTGAGGTGGTGAGGCTGTGAAGAAACTTGTGTTGCTTCAGGTGATGTTTAGAGGGGGGGGGCCAATATTGTGGTATTTTTGATGTGACGTGGTGCCGCTTGTGTGACACACTGGCGGGGCGTCGGGCATTTCTTCCCTCTTCTGAATGGAATGTCAGACCTGCGTAAGTGTGTATGACTGAGGTGCTCTGTAGAGGTCATTTGAAGATCTGAAAAAATAAAGGCTGGCTATTCGGAGAAGCTGTGAGTCCTACTCCTGCTACATCTAGCATAGATTCCCCTTTGCCTCGGGGAACAGAGGGCAGTGTCTGCTGAAATGAAGAGGCTGTAATTCTCTGTAGCCATGCGTATGAGACTCAGGTAGCGGTGCCCGTTCTCCGCAGCTGCAATTATGAGGTGGTGTGGGACAAACTGGAGCTTGCCATGTCTTCACACATCAGAGGACCCTGTGCTTCTCTGAGAGCTCAGAGTTTCCATGCAGCCTGGGACGCAGATACCAGGAAAGCTCCAGAATGGGGTGAACGTTGACTGACATCATAGCAAAGGAATTACTCAGTCCTACCACTCTTTTGGGGTAGAGCCTATTGACTCCAGCATCCAATGACCTTTGGAACACTGCTGGGTGCGTTTGTTGCCTGGGGTACACAGCAGAGGGCTACATGACACGCTATCGTTACATTAACAAGTTCAAGTCCAGTCAGATATCTTTGACATGCTTGTCCTGTTGGAATTCAACTCCAACTTGTACACTAGCAACTCACACTCAGCTGGTCCTCCATAGTGCTTCTCCTGTGCATCGTGTCATCATGGCTAGTCCCAATAGCAAGTGTACAAAACGTTATGTAATTCAGGCAGGAACTGTCTCTTTCAGCCAAGAGGGTTCTGCTTAGTGTGTGGGCTGGAGAGAGCATTTCTAGAGAGAACTCCAGGCATTCTTAAACTTGGGCAAGCCAGAAGATGTCTCCATCAAGGCCAGCTAGGAGCTGTGGGAGACACTTCCGGCAAAACCCCAGGACTGAAGCATGGCAGCTGACTCTCTGGGTACAAGAAAGGAAATGTGATGAATATAAATTAGGTGCCTGTGAACGCCCGAGAAACCATGTCAGGGTTTCCCTCCTAGTCTGGCTCATCCTCATTCATGAAGCTAGAGCCAGGCCTGAGTCTTCATAGGCACTATGCTAGGCGCTGGTTTTTGTGTCATAACTACAGACCAAGGAGCATTGGAGGAATGAGGCCAATTTACATAGTAAGCAATGAGGCACAACAGGGTGTATATACAAAATGATTATTTCCACAGTACATCTAACCCTTCTGTAGTTGATACTTCTCTGTTCCCTTTTTCACAAAGGAGCTTTCTGGATCTTGTGTGTGCTGTATCTCTCTGTCACTATCTCTTTCCACTTCCATCTATCTCACTGACTGTCTCCATATCTCTCTCTTTCCCTGCAATTTGTCTCCATTTTTCTCACGCTCTTTGTCTCCAAACATCTCTTTCCAAATCTCACTTTCTACATTTCTTTCTCCCAGCTTCTCTCCATCTCTTAATCTTTTTTTTTCCCCTTCTCATCTCCAACCTTGTATCTCTTCTTTCTTCCTCTGCCTCTCTCGTCATGTTCCTTGCCTCCCATGCCATACTAGCTTTCTAGCTTCCCTCCTCTCAGTAGCATTGTAGCACAGGCTGTCCCTTTACTCATTCACCATCTGCCACTCTCCACAGATCTCTTTACCAAAAACAAGCCTCTTCAACTAGGGGACAGATAAAAATGCCAACCTCAGAGGACTCTGTTGTGGGTGAGGAGGCGAAGGCTGATAAACAAAAGCTTCAAAGTTTCAACTAAAAAAAAAATTCCCAGCTGGAGGTGAAACAAGAAAATGATGTCAAAGGCTCCCTTAGCTATTTTTGTTTCTCAGAAGTAAGTTTCTGGGGAATGTAAGGTGCAGAAGGGGGAAGGGAGTTATATGAGTGAGACTTAAGATGGTAAATGAAAAATGCAGAGAGAACAGAAACCTCATTTCAGTATTGGAAGTTGTCAGAGAAAACTTCAAATGGCGTCTTTTGATGTGAAATCTTTTTATCCCCTTGCATCTTCTTTTAGGTAAAAGGTGCCCAACATCATCCCCCAGCCCCTTCCTCAGAACTACAAAAGGGGTTTGAAGAAAATAAACAAAGCAGCAGGGTTCCTGTTATGTTTCTCCATATACAAAGTGCAAACTGACTTTTGGTGAAAATGAACTTTATTTTACTTTAAGAACACAATAAAACAAAAGAACCAAAGTTAATTCCAGGTGAGAGAGAGCACAGTGTATGTGCCTTCTCTTGTACAATCTGCACTGAACAGAACATAAAATGGCTGCTGAGTTTTTTTTAAATTTGTGCATCCAGTACATGGTAAACAAAGGCATACACGTTACAGTGCACAGGTAAACACAGCACCATTTCCAGTGTTATCTGAACACTTTATGTATTCATATAAGGTATGTGCAAATACCTGTGAAAGGGAGTTTATGAAACTGAGGGGTCAAATGTGTGAGAAGGAGGAGCTAAGTTTTTGTATGTGCATATGTAGGGCATATAAGCATGTGAGAGGGTGGAGGAGGTGGAAGACTGCACATGTGAATGTGCGGGATATATGTGTATATTTGTGTTCCTGTGTATTTAAAGAAGCTTAAGGATGTTTGTGTGTGTGTGAAGGCCAGAAGGTATGGGTGGGAGTGTGCCTGTGAGTCCAGGATTGTACTCTCTGTCTGTATTTCTGTTTTCAGATGTTTCTAAGCGGAGGGGTTTTGTGCAGCTGAGATTTCTTTGTTTGTTCTTCCAGCTGCTCTAGCAGGTGGAGCTGGCTAGCAAGGGGGGAGCAGATATGGCTGAGGCAAGAAAACTTTCAAAGGCTTCCGCATTTTTACACATCAAAGCTACTTGCAGCATATATGCAGCAGGTCCTCCGCCAGCTTCCAGCTACTGCAAGATCTGGCACACACTGTTTTTTTCTATTGATCATTAAGCCTGTCAGCTCTCCACTCTCTCTCCATTCTCCAGAATGGGAAACCTTATGCCTGGGGCTGGCCAGCAGGAGGGGCTCCTGTTCCTGATTTTTGAGAATAGATTAAAAGAGCTACCACATATGCACAGCTTGGGTAGGCAGTGTCTAAAGTGGCTGTGGGAACAAACTGGCAAACTATTAATTTCTGAAGGGTATAATAAACCCCAAGGGGAGAAGAGTTGCTTAGGATCAGATAAGGTGATGTGCCTAAGGCTTATATGGTGAAAGGAATGAACCAAGTTCGTCTTTTGGAATAGCCTCCCCAATGGAAGTGCTGGAATCCCCATCACTAGAAACATTTAAAACTGAACCAGACAAAAATCTTTGTGAAATGGGCGAGTTTTGCCATTTGCTTTAAAGCAGTCATGATTTCAGCCCTTGAGAATACACTGGAGGGAACCCTCCTGTGCTAATGAGAGTGGACTACATGCCTGTGACCACGTGGGATTTCCACCGTTTTCCCACCACAGTATGCATATTCTTACACCACATCACTGACAGTGTCCAAACTTGCCCCCTTCCTCTATAACAAACCTAACCTTCCTGCCAGTGCTTGCCCCTGAGTTTGACCATTTCTCTCTTTTCTCCCTGTCATTGACTTTGGTTTCCTCTCCAATAACTTTTATGGACTGGAGTTAAGAGGATGGGTTGTCCTTGTCAGGCTGCCAAAGTTGCTGTGTGCAAGATACCAGAATCTTACATCCCATTACAGTGCAATGACATGTCTTTTCACTTGCATACATGTGATATGACATCACACTTTACAGAATTGCTCTTTTTAAAACTTGCTCCCCTTTTAGGGGTCCTGGCTGCAGGAAAAGGAAGGGATCCAGATTGCAGTTCCGAGTAATTGAGTTTATGGAGGAGAATGTTGCCACTCAGAGATGAAATTTAGATTGAAAGTGAGCGCAGTTATAGAGCTGCCAGTATTTTAGCAAAAAACAACGAGAGTCCTGTGGCACCTTATAGACTAACAGATTTTCTTCAGCATAAGCTTTCGTGAGCTATAACCCACTTCGTCAGATGCATGAAGTGGAAATCACAGAGGAGAGGTATATATACACATGCCAGGATGGAGGACGGCAAATGTAGGCAAAGTCAGTTCAGAGAGCAGATGGGGCCTATTTACACCTGTTGATAAATGTGTGAACAGAACAATAACTTTTTGTAGCGTGAGAACCATTCCAAGTCCCTATTCAGACCCAGTCTGATTGTGTCAAGCTTGCAAATCAGTTCCAGCTCTGCAAGCCAACTGCTCTTTACTTTGCTGGAAAGGTTTATACCCTGCTCCTGAAAGCTCTCCAGGGCCTTTAGATGGCTCAGTGTTCCTTCTGTTTGCGCGCGCGCGTGTGTGTGTGTGAAAGAGAGAGAGAGAGATTTTGAAAAGCCCAGAAATTAGCAGAACCCAGAGAGGGTCAACTCTGTCAGAGGCCTGGAAGTTCTTCCTCAACACTCCCTTCAGATCAGTGGCAGAGTTTTAACTAGCCCCTCCTGAGCACCCCCTCCAGCAATTTGTAAGAGAAGTAGATCCAAACTGTTATCCTAACAAGATAAGAACAAAGAAGGCGTGTACTGGCAAATTATTGTTTAATCTTTGGTTTATTAAGATGTGCTTTGGTGGCCGATTAAGTCTCCTGCTAGTAGTCAGGAGCTGCCAGTCCGGTGACAAATGGAGTGTGTTTCTAGTTGTAGATCAGGGTGTGATTCTCAACAGCCCCTTAGCATTGGCCTAATTCTGCTCCATTCAGGTCAATGGTAACCCTCCCATTCATGTCAGTGGAAGCAGATTTAGGCCAATGGTGAGCACCTGTGAACATCTCACCCTCAGGGCCTCACCACCAAAATGTTGATCCTAACTTCTTCACCCATGTATCACTGGAATTTGTTACAGGTGTGCGGATGATTCCTGAAGTGCAGCAGGGTGGATTGTTTTCCCTCTTTGCCTACTAAGGGACACCATCTCCACCATCCAACAGAGCGCTAACCCTTTCTGCAGAAGTTCTAGTAGGTTCTGAAAATAAAATACAGACCTACATAAAAGCAGATGACAGTTAGGTTCAAACTCATCCAAAATCCAGGCATGTTTGTAACTGGGTTTTGGGTCTGCCCATTTCTAAATAAAAGAGAAAACCTTATTCGCTTTGGAAGAGTCCGTGTGGAATGGCAGATCTCTACTGACTTGCCAAATTTGGGGATGATTTTACCCATGGGAGGATTTTGATGGCTGCTAGAAAAAAAAGAAATGAAAACAGTAGCAGAAGAGACAGAATCCTGAGCAGAGATTTATCAAACTCCCAAATTCCTATCCTTCATGCAAACCAAAGAGAAGCTAGCTGGTACCCGGTGCTCATCCTCCTCTGGGCTTGACTAATCTGAGCTGGCTAACTTGCTTTGGCTAATATGCCACAGAAAACATATGCCTGTGCACTGAGATGATTTTGCCACGCTAGAGAATATCTCTGGAAATGGATCACCTTTGAATGGGCTTAGCTGCTACGTCCACTCAGCACTTGTGAGTCAGGGACTAAAACCCAGGCCACACAGACAGTATCTGAAGCACATCCAGCAAATTACAGATGGATTTTCCAAAGAGCTCCCCACCCACAGATGGGGTCACACTTTGAAAAGAGCTAAGAGCCCAGTCAGCCATTTCAATGAAATGGGCACATTTTCAAAAGAGCTCAGCCCTCAGCAGCTCCCACTGACAACCATGGGATCTTCCAGGTGCTGAGCTATTCTGAAAACCAGACCTTATGATTTAAAAGTGAGATTAGATTTGAGTGGGTTTCAATTGTTTTGTTTTGCTCGCTGTACAGTTTGCAAAAACCCCTGCAGCCATGCTACAGAGCAGTGTTTGTACTTTGCTAAGACAGGGAAATACTCTCCCATCATGGTTCTGCCCAACATTATTCATAGGTAGAGTTCCAGAGAGGTAGTGTAGATATGCTAATCCTAACATTTTTATGCTTCTAATGCACCTTCCATCCAAGGATCTCTATCTGTCTTACATAGGTCAAGCTCACAATCCTCTCTGGATGGGGGGAATTATTAGCCTCAGTTTGTAGATGGGGAAACTGAAGAACGGAGTGGTGAACTGACTCACCCAAGGTCATACAGCAAGTTAATGGCCAGGCCACAGACAACTCAAAGCTTCTGACCCCCAGTCCCAGTTTGAATTCCATGCTCCCTCTCTAACCCAGTTTTGAAAGCAGTTTCTTGAACACCATTAAAACATAAATCATTTTATATTTATCAGAGAGCTAGGGCTTGTTGCAATTATTGGTCTCTATGGATCAGTTTTACTTTCCAGAAGGCTGCATTTCTGTGTGAAAGTGTTTCTGGGAAACTTATTCTTATCATTGGTGGTTTGGATTAGAAATTTGTGTTTTCAGAGACAAAAAACAGTTCCACAACTTGCCACCGCTAGTGAGTTACAGGTAAAATATGTCCCAGTTTATGATGTTCTTAACTAGCAGAGAGCCAATTATAATCCATCCGACTTCTCTTGGCACTGAAATACCTAGTCATTAAAATTAACTCTGCCCTTGAAGTTGGAGAGTTTTGCTTCTGTAAATGTGTCTGATTCTGGCCTCAAGGCTCAGTTTTGGCCAATACGTGGTGAACCTCTTTCCTGCATCCTTTTGGTTCTCCAGAATCTAAGCTTTCATTTAAAAAAAAAAGAAGAAGGCACTTCTAGCTGTCGTGGTTGTTGAGATAAAATCAAAGTAGCTCCCTTCTGTCATTGTTTTGTGGTTACTTGTGCCATGAGAATTCACATATATTACCCAAAGAGAAGGCTGCTCAAGTTCACATCATCTAACAAGATCCCGTTGTATATTTTTCTCTTCGTAGGCAGAGAATTTGAAGGCGAGGAAGAGTACTTGGAGATCCTCGGGATCACACGGGAGCAATCGGGCAAGTACGAGTGCAAAGCCGCCAATGAAGTTTCCTCAGCAGATATCAAGCAAGTCCGGGTCACTGTGAACTGTGAGTACATTATATCCAGATGGGAGTGGGCTGCTATACAGTTGTAGTGACAGGAGGAGGAGAAAACCCTGACATCCTATGACCTGAGCCCTATTTCTTTTCAAAGGAGACACATGGGGCGTAGTCAACTGTTGGACATACATGAACTGAAATCAGAGAGACTCATCCAAGGGCAGAACTTATGCCTTGGACTTGGTGAATGATATAAAAAGAGGGTCTGTGAGGTTCCCCTTTCCCTCCACCAGCACAGTCCCTGTTTAGCCTCTGACATTCAGGACAACAATATCATGAGCAGAGACTTCCAAAAATGACAGGGGTAGATCAGAGTTCAATATCCAAATTTAGGAGTGACGAGTATATTAGACTCTCTTACTTACACTCCCTTACTCAGCAGTAGAGTAGATGTAGATGGGTATGACCTACATGCCAGGGAGCTGAAAGAATGTGTATAAGGGGAGTCCATTAATCTTGGGTGGGGACTACATTAACGTGCATCTTCTTCCAGGTCTTCAACATGTAAACTAAAGTAACATAGCCTCCCTATTTATCTACAGAGCATAGATAAGGGCCTCCACAGAGTGACTTCTATCACCTTTAAATGCTTCGGGGCACAGTTAGCTGGAAAACACTTTGGCCATGTACACACTACAGGCTTGTCCCACAATAAGTTGTTGCGGGACAAGCAAAGCACTATAAATGTAATGCTTTACTGTGTCCACACAGCACTCCTTCTAATGAAAAGGTGCATTCACTTGCTCCGTTGAATATTTGTTAGAAGGAGCAGTGCATGGTGAGCACCTATCCCACCATACACTGCAGGCGCTGGCCTTTGGGCTGGCAGTGGGGTTTAAGGCTTCTCGGGTCCCTAGCAACAACCACAGCACTCAGGACCCGAGAAGCCAGGGTGGCAGCTTTAAAGCACTGCCCGGGGTCCCGAGTGGCTGCAGCTGCCGATTGGGATCCAAGAAGCCTGGGTGGCAGTGCGGGAGCGGAGCATAAGCCAGCGGCAGCTTGAGAAGCTGCTGCTGGCTTGAGCCCCTATCCCGCGGGGGAGACCCAGGGCCAGGCTCGGGAGCCGCCAAGCCCTGGTGGCTTGAGCCCCGCTGCCTGCTGCCTGGGCAGGGGGCTCCCACTCGGAAGCCTCCGGCCTCAGCAGCAGCCAGCAGGGCAGAAGCCACCAGGGCTTGGGGGCTTGTTCTCGGGAGCCGCCAGCCCGGGTGGCCAGTCCCCGGGAGCCACCAGGGTTCCTGGTGGCTCCAACAACAATGGAGCTCCTGCCACAGGAGCTCCTGTGGCAGGAGCTCCGCTACTTGTCAATTTCACTGCTCTGCTAGAGCAGTGAAATTGACAAGTATGACAGCTCCAGTATCCCAGAGTGGCCTCCATTGGCACTCTGGGACATTTCCGGAGGCTGTCAAAAGCGCAACAAGCATACACACAGGCTCTATCATGGAACAGCTGTTCCGTGGTAAGCCTAACTCCGCTCGTTTATGTGATTTACCTGTTGCGCGGCAAGAGGGCTGTTGCCGCGCAGCAAGCAAGATTGTAGTGTGTACACTCTCAGCCTTATTGCATGGTAAAGCTTCTTATCGTGCAATAAGGTTGTAGTGTGCACAAGCCCTTCCTGTCCACATACTCTACAGAGTTAATAAACAGTTCGTAACTGTGCATCCTAGCCATGTGTTGCCCTTTCTAGCAAGCCATTCTGACACATGATACAGTTTCAATGCATTGTTAGGCATGCGGTTACTTAAATTAAATGTATACCCCCAAATAAAAAAACATAGTAGGTGAATCAAAAAATGCTACCATAGCTAAACAACAGAGTAAAAGAAATAGTTAGAGACAAAAAGGTATACTTTAAAAATTAGATCCTACTGTGAATAATAGAAAGGAGCATCTGGCAAGTCAAGTGTATAATTAGTTTGGCCACAAAAGAAAATGGACAACTAGCAAAAGACACAAAAACCAACACCAAAAAAATGTTAAGGTCATCAGAAGCAGGAAGCCTGTTGAAGAATCAGTGGTGCCACTGGATGATCGAGGTGCTAAAGCAGCACTTAAGGAAAATGAGGCCCTTCCAGAGAAACTAAATGAATTTTTTGTATCGGTCTTCACTGCAGAGGCTGTGAGGGAAATTCCCATACCTGAGTCATTCTTTTCAGGTGATATATCTGATGAACTGTGCCAAATAGAGGTGTCAGTAATGGAGCTGTATGAGCAAACTGATAAATTAAACAGTAATGTCACTAGGACTAGATAGTATTTGCTGATGAGTTCTGAAAGAGCTCAAATATTCGAGAACCAAACAGTGGTGCATAACTCATCATTCAAAACAGCCTCTGTACCAGAGGACTGGAGGGTTGCTAATGTAATGCCCATTTTTAAAAAAGACTTCAGAGACAATCCTGGCAATCACAGGCCAGTAAACCTAATTGTAGTTACAAGCAAACTGATTGAAACTATGCTAAAGGACAGAATTATCAGACACATAGATAAATATGATTTGTTTGACCTTGCATGCCTGCAAGATAGTCCAGAACAATGTCACTGCTAGGGCTGTGTGAGGAAATTTATCTTTGTCATTGCCTTTACTGTTCACTGGAGGATTGGAAGTATTTAACAAATACAAAATGTAAATATTTGTAAAGGGAAATCACGCCTCAATTATCTATTAGAATTCTTTGAGGGGATCACCCAAGAGGTGGACAAAGGTGATCCAATTGATGTAATATACTTGGACTTTCAGAAAGCCTGTGATAAGGTCCTTCACCAAAAATTTTTAATCAAACTAGGCAGTCATGGGTTAAAAGAGAAGGTCCTCTCATGGATGAGAATCTGATTAAAAGACAGGAAACAGAAGGAAGAAATAAATGAACAGTTTGCATAATGTAGCGGGGTACAGCAAAGTCCTCCAAGAATCTTTACTGGGATCGGTGCTGTTCAACATATTCATAAATGATGTGAAAAAGGGGGCAAACAGTGAGGTGGCAAAGTTTGCAGATGATACATTACTCAAGATGCTTAAGTTGAAAACTGACTATGAGAAGTTACAAAGTGATCTCACAAAACTGTGTGACTGGCCAACAAAATGGCAGATGAAATTCAATGTTGATAAATGCAAAGTAATGCATATTGGAAAACATAATCCCAACTGTATATACAAAATGATGTGGTGTAAATTAGCTATTGCCACTCAAGAAAGAGATCTTGAAGTCATCATGGTTAGTTCCCTGAAAACACCCACTCAATGTGCAGTGGCAGTCAAAAACAATGTTAAGAACCATTAGAGAAGGGATAGTTAATAAAACGGAAAATATACTGCTAATATGTAAATCCATGGTACTTTCATATCTTGAATACTGCATGTAGATTTGGTCATGCCGTCTCAAAAAGACATACTGGAACTGGAAAAGGTACAGAAAAGGGCAACTAAAGTGATTAGGGCTATGGAACAGCTTCCACCTGAGGAGAGATTAAAAAGACTTGGACTATTCAGCTTGGAGAAGAAATGACTGAGAGGGGCTACAATAGAAGTTTATAAAATGAGGAATGGTGTGGAGAAAGTGAATTGGGAAGTGTTATTTACCCCTTCATATAACATAAAAACTAAGTCACTCAATGGAATTAACAGGCAGCAGGTTTCAAACAAATAGGAGGAAATACTTCTTCAGACAAAGCATACTTAACCCGTGGAACTCAAGAATTAGATAAGTTCATGGAGGATAGGTCCATTAATGGCTGTTAGACAAGATATTCTTCATTGACTACAAAGGGAGATGAACCCAAGATTGTTGAACTTGTAGGTCAAGAAAAGTCTGCAGCATTTGTGTTTGCTGTTAGGGAAGAAAACCCATTATGTCATGTTGCATGTCCCTCTCCAATTCCTGGGCCTTGCTCCTGTCCAATTTTTCCTTCTCCTTACCGTCTTCGGTATTCATTCCACAAGCCTTCTCTCAGCTCACATTCTGATGCAGCCCTGGCTTGAAAGTTCTTGCTGAAGATGTTGTCCCAGGCCCTCTTTTCTCTCCTCCATTTTGTGATACAGCATTCCACCCCCTGTCGAGGACACTATGGTGAGTATGGCCCAGCAGGGACATAGCAGGGTAGAATGAGGAGGGAATGATTTGGTTGCATGAAACAATACAATTTTGGCCCCTCTTTCCATGACGATGGGTGCAGGGCAGTGGCACTGAGCATGTATGCTGTTTTCCAGAGGCATTGGTGATTTTAGCTGGTATCTCATTCCTATGAATAACCACAGCACAGAGTGCATCTGCTAGCATTCCAAAGCCAAGTACGCCATATGCCACTAGACTGTTTACTGCAATGATGGCTGCCAAAGTCATCGTGGATAGGCGTGGGAAAGTGTAGAGGAAGAAATAAGATTGCCAGCCACAGAAGCCTTCAGGAGAGGATTGCAGAGTACCTCAATGAAAGCGTCGCCCATATCTCTTGGAAGGATTCAAGGGACATCCCTCTGTACCTGAATAAAAAGCAGATAATGTTACCTCTTTTTGTTGTATGGCTATCTCCTCAGTCTAGTGCACATAAATTAATGAAAACTCACTACCTGTTTCCTGCTGTGTTGGGATCAGGCAGCAGCTGTACGTTTACATGTTGTGAAGGAAAATTTATTCACACACTCAAAGTTCCTTCCCTGTCATCGAGCTTGGCTGTGCTTGACTGCCAGGACAGAATAGACTACAGTGGAGTCTCAAATGTATCCTGGCTCACAGCATATCTGGATTCCCCAGGAGCACATCCTCCATTGTCATCCCCCTTGCTATTCACATCATGAGTCTATGTCTCAGTCTCCACCAAGGTACCCACAAGACTGTGTGATGTGCTGGTGGGGTCGCTGGCATACATCTTATTGTAAAGCAGTCAAGGGGTCTGTGGCTATAGTACCAGATACTCCATTGGTCTCTCTGGCCTTCTGATGAGTCTGCAGCAGTTCCTTTCCTTTCCCATAACACTGCTGCTGATCCCAGTTGTGCCCCTTCTCCCACATCCCCTGTGCAGTCTGCTCAGTGGTGGCTATCCCTTGATACAAGGATGATGTCTGCTAGGGCATTAATGAGATTCAAGATGGCTGAGGAATCCAGTTCATGGTCTACAGATTTTTCCATATATATGACAGGTGGTTGCTTGGAGAGATCTGTTAGCCAGGATGCTGGACACTTTCCTTCTTTCTCTGCCATTTCTGAGCCTCTTGAGAAAGGCAGTTCTCTTCAAAGTAGGCTGAGGCTTGATGTTTGATGTGACAGCACTGCTGTCTATTGCCAGTCAGCTCTTCCCAGTTGGTGGGGTCAATGCCTCCCTTCTTAAGATATATTTTCAAAATGTCCTTGTAGCGTTTCCTCTGTCCCGTGCAGGTCTTCTTACCATGACTAAGTTGAGAAAAGAGGACTTGCTTCAGAAGAGGAGTATCAGCCATCCACACATGATGACCAGACCAGCAAAGTTGATGTTTCATAATCTTTGTCTCAACACTGGTGACATGAGCTGCAGATAGAACTCTGGCATTGGTGCGATGGTCTTCCTATCTAAGATGGAAAATCTTCCTAAGGCAGTACTGTTGGGACCCCTCTTGTTTCTTAAGATAGCTTCAATATGTCACCTGTGTCACATACCCATAAAGAAAAGTGGGGGCAACTACTGCATTGTAGACCAGAATCTTAGTTTCCATCTGCAGATCCTTGTCAATAAAGACATGATGGAGAAACTTTCCGAAGGATGTCCTGGCACAATGTATCCTATGTTCAATCTACACATCAAGATTGTTTGTCTGGGAGAGGTGGCTACCAACATAAGGGAAATGCTCAATGTTTTCTGGGGGTTCACCACTCATGACAATTTGTGAGAGGAAAGCAACTTGTGCTGGAGCAGGATGATGGAGCACCTTATTCTTCCCAGTGTTCAGGGAAAGTCCTAAGCTATGATAGGCACCTAGCTTTAGTGTGTGCAAAGATAGCACAGTGCAGGTCGATAACAACAGTTCTGGTGACCATAGTTTTGGAATGGAGATGCTGTAAATTGAAAAGCTGGTCATCCATATATCACTCAATCTCAATTCTAGAGAAAAGGTGGTCACAAATAAGAATCAAAATTACAGCAAAATAGATGGAGGAAAAGGTCTGGGCAGTAACACAGCCCTGCTTAGCACCAGCACAGGTGGTGAAATGGTCCATCTGTAACCTATTGCAGAGGGTGGTGGTGGTGATTTCATCATGAAGTAACCTGAGAAGACAAATGAAGTTCAGTCGACAACCAAACTTAGAGAGCACCTTCCATAAAAATTCCGGATTGATGGAATCAAAGGTCTTGATTAGCTCAAAAATGCCATTAACAATGGCTTGTAGTGTTTGCTATACTTCTCTTGGATCTGTCATGCAACAAAAATGATGGTGGTGGTGCCCTGAGACAGTTTGAAACTGCATTGAAGTGAAACCTGCAATGACGAGAAGGGCAATGCCTCGGTAATTCCCACACATTGACTTGTCCCCTTTCTTAAAAATGGTCACAATATTAACATTCTTTAAGTCAGGTGGAATTTCCTCATTAACCCAAATTCTAACCAGAAGTTGATGAAGTTTTTGCACTAGTGGTATTCCACCAGCTCTGAAGACCTCCACACAGATGCCATCTGCGCCAAGTGCTTTGTTGTTCCTAGTCTAAGTGATGGCATGCCAAACTTCCTCAGACGATGTGGGGGCAGCAGGAGCTTATCTTACTGGATGCTGAGGAACGGACTTGATGATGGCAGCTGAGACTTCAGATTCATTATTCAATAGAGCCCCAAATGCTCCTTCCGACATTGCTTGAAGGCTACATTGTCCTTAAGATGGGTGGAACGGTTCTGGGATCACAAAAGGGTTATGTCGTTTGAACTTAGCCTGTAGATGACTGTTGTTGCTAGAAAAAAGTTTCTTATGTCATGCTGATCAGCGAAACTCTGGATCTCCATGGTCCTTGCTTGCCAGGATTGATTCCTGATGTGACGCAGCCTTCTATGAACTACAACTTTAAACCGGTGAATCTCTCATTTTTGCTGGTTAAAGGGTTCATTTTGCCAAGTACAAAATATGCTTCTCTTCTAATGAATGAGTGCTAGAATTTCCTCATTGTTCTCATCAAACCAATATTGAAAGAAGTGAGTGGAATATCTAATCAATTCAGCACATGCCATGTGAATAATGGTCTTGAACAATTCCTGATGTGTTTGGATGTCATTGATGTTGTCAGATAAGGCAGAGAGCCTTTCACTGAGGCATTGTTGAAGAGTCTCCTGACTAGTGTGATTTTTATGTGCCTGGAGGTAAAGTATTTTCCAAATTCTTTTTGGTTGTTTACAGTGTTGTGGTGCAAGCCACATGCTCAAGCTTGATCTGACTTGATGGTCTGTCCAGCAGTCATTCATACCTCTCACTGTTCATGTAATGAGGCCATCAGTACAACCATGGGCTTTGACAATGACATAGTCAAGAAGATGCCAGTGTTTGGAACATGAGTATTTCCAAATAGTCTTATATTTGTCCCTCTGTCTAAAGATTACATTTGGGTGATAGGCAAATCACGCTCCAAACGTTTACTAAGGAGAATACCATTAGAGTTAATTTCCTCACTCCTTCTTTCTCAGTGGTGCCTTTCCAAGTTCAGATTGTCACCCACATCTTACATTGAAGTCACTCCTGGGAATGAGTTCTCTTCTTTGACTTCAGCAGTGAGAATTGCACCAAGAGCGAAGTAGATCTGCTCCTTGTTGTCATAATCAAGTATAGGAGCACACACACCAATGACTTGTTATTACTAAGCTTAGGATGCAGTGTCATGAGATATTAGTTAATATCCATAGGGAATTCTAAACTCTGCTCATAGATGTCCATGTTTCTACAGCTGCTCTGCTTGCACAGCCTTTTCTTCCAACAGCCCCAAGATCCGATACCTTCCATCTACTCCAGGCAGTAGTATACCTGGGGTGGATAGCCTACATAGATTCTAAGGCCAGAAGGAACCATTATGACCATCTAATCTGACCTCCTGTATAACCATAGAACCTGCAGACCATAGAACTTCCCTCAAAATAATTCCTTGAGCCTTGATTTAAAAATCGTCAGTGACCGACAATTCATCGCAAACCTCGGTAAATTGTTGCAGCGGTTAATTGCTCTCACCATTAAAAATGTACATTTATTTCCAGTCTCAGTTTGTCCAGCTTCAACTTTGAGCCATTGGATAACATTATACTTTACTAGATTCAAGACCCCAATATTAAAAATTTGTTAAATACTTATACACGGTAATCAAGGCACTCCTTAATATTTTCCTTATTAAGATAAGTAATTTGAGCTCCTTGAATCTATCACTGTACCTGAGATTTTCTAATCCTTTAGTCAGGCTCCTGGCTCTTCTCTGCACTCTCTCCAATTTATCACCCCCCTTCTTGAATTGTGAGCAGCAGAACTGGACACAATATTTCAGCAGCAGTCACACCAGTGCCAGATACAGAGGTAAAATAACCTCTACTGCTACTCAAGATTCCCCTGTTTATGCATTGAAGGATCGCATACGTTCTTTTGGCCTCAGCAATTTGATCAGTTGATTATCCACCATGACCCCCAAAACTTTTTCAGACTCATAGCCTCCCAGAAGAGAGTCCTCCATCCTGTAAGTAGAGCCTACGTTCTTTGTTTCATCCAACAAAGATGGATTCCTAGATGGATACTTTTACACGTAGCCATATTAAAGCACATATTGTTTGCATGTCTATATTTAACCAGGAAATCAAGGTTGCTCTGAATCAATAACCTGTTCTTGTCATTATTTAGCACTCCCCAATTTTTGTGTCAGCTGCAAACTTTATCAGTGACAATTTTGTTTTCTTCTAGGTTACTGATAAAAGTGTTAAGTAGCACAGGGCCAAGAACTGATCCCTGGGGGACCCCACTCAAAACAGACTCACTCGATGTCAATCTCCCATTTACTGTTACATTTTGAGACCTTTCAATTAGCCAGTTTTTAATCCATTTAATGTGTGTCATGTTGATGTTATATTGTTCTAATTCTGTAATCAAAATGTTGTGTGGTAGTAAATGAAATGTGTTACTGAAATCTATGTATGTTATGTCAACATTGTTGCCTTTATCAACCAAATTTATAATCTCATGAAAAAAAAGATATCAGGTGAGTTTGACAGGATCTATTTTCCATAAACCCATGCTGATTTTCATTAATTACATTATCCTCCTTTAGTTCTTTATTAATAGACTCAAGAGAAAACTCTGTGCTCAATAAGCTGGGCAGTCAAGAAAAAGCATTTCAAAAATATGTATGATTTTTAAAGGAAGTGATAGCGCCAGGTCTGAGAATGGTGTTAACACCTGAGATGAGAGCAGTCATTGTCAGGCACTGTGGGACATCTGCTGGAGGACTGGCCTAGCTGACATCAAGCATGTGATGTTTACACTTGCGGTGCATTGACCACCGTAGGTCAGCAATGAGTCACCATCTTATGGAATGTGGTGTCACTGCATTTCCGTAACGAGGTACTTACATTGGCTAGATATAAATTTGAATATAAAAAGGCACAAGTAGGCCAATGCAAAGCTGTTCACATCAGTCTAACGGTCTAGTGAAGACCAGGCCAAACAAAGCACACGCACACATAATTCTGTTGTTATTTTTCTGGTAGTACCTTAGAGGCGCAGTCATGGAACATTGTGATCAACCTTCATAAACAGAACAAAACGCCAGCCCCTCGCCCAAGGACTGTACGATCCTGGCATGCCTGGGCCAAATAGTGAAATCACTAAGTGTTAGCCTCATAATCAGAGTATGGCTACCTCAGCCAGGCCAGTCAAGGGTCCCTAAGAATCACCGTAGGTTCAAAAATACTATTGACATCTCTGCTAAATGATGAGAATATAATCCCTTCCCACACAGGCTTGAATTCCGTAATATTCTGGCAAAATGAACTTTCCCAAGACAGCCTGAGTTTGTTTCCAGGAAGCAACCTTTGTGATTCACCACAGAGAATATAAACACAAAGTAGTAGGACAGGACTAAATGTGTGACCTGAACAGGATGCAGGGAATAGGGAGGAGAGAGAGTTAGGGAAGACATCACAGTAAGTATATATAATGTTTTATAATCATTTTCTCTGAGTGCCCATATCTGCAGGCAAATGCATGTGACTTTATGTATCTTCTCTTCTCTTATTGTCCAGTGCTTGCAGTCTCTACCTCCGGTTTCTAAAATGAAGTGTCCTTTTCTATTAAATAGCATCAATCCTAATGAGATTACCAGTGAAAGACTCACTCTCCATGCACACAGAAAACATTTACGCTTCTATTGTGTGAGAGAGATCAAAGCAGCAGGGGTTGCAGATTGTCCCCCGAATCAAAGCTTCTGGGCTCCATAATATTATCAGAAGCACAACCAGCTCGACTTTGCTCCCTCTTGATTTTCCCACAACATCAAGCGAGCTGTCAGTTTTAGAGGAAGACTCATAAGAAAATCTGATGGCCAAACTCCCAAAAGCTCACAGGGGTTATTTGGATATCATCCAAAAGCATGGATGCTTATCCACATCTTGTGAGTCTTCAGGTCAGGCCAGAAACCTCCCAAGAAGAGATTTTCTTGTAGAGATTTCCATTTCATTTAGGTTGGAATTGCCATGGGATGAATTCTCCACACAAGATGCTGACTCTTCTGTGCCCCTACAGAACTGGAAAGTGCAGGGAGCAAGGGCAATTCAAACCATAACCAAAAGGAAAGGCATTCTTTGAGCCTTAGAATATGTTCTTGTCTGTCTCCCATTTTGATTGATGTTTCAGGTCAGTTTTTATTGTATTTGGGATGGACCTGAAACAGAATCCCTGGATCTAAATTCCTCCAATCTTTGAATCCAGATCTGGCACAGCTGACTCCACCTTTAGAAGGGGGCTAAACCAAACCCCAGGATACAAACACAACTCCAGGGCAGAACCCCAAACTCCCCACTCCAGTCTGGTAGGCAGAGTATGAGGCGGAGGCTCTGTGAGCTGCACTTCCACTGTAAAAGAACCACACAGGGCTCCCAAGCCACAGTATGGCCACTCCTGCCCTATAACCTCTCTGTGGACTCAACTACCAGGGGGCAGGGTTGCTCACTCACAGGTCCCCATGAAGCAAGTACATTATAGAACTCGCTATAATGGTGCCTGATTATCCAGCTTGTGGCTGTGTCCTAAACTCACTGCTTGCCTTCTTGCTTTGGCCGTTGACCCGCTGATGTGTGGATAGTGATAGTAGGAGAGTTCTGATGCTGACTGTTAGCAGCTAAGCCATTGTATTCATGTATTTTGTCCAACTCCTGGATGCTTTTAAAGATGGACAGGTATTAAATGAAGTAATCCTTTACTTTGCCCTTCATTCACCCTTTCCTTCTGGGGCTTTCAAAGCACTTCACAAATATGAAAGAATAATGCCTCACAGAATGATGCCCCGTCTGAGGAAGGTCACTAGAATGATCTCCAGTTTACAATTAGGGAAACTGAGGCATGAGGAAGGAAAGAGTTGGGAGCAGAAGCAGAACAAAACCCATTCATGTGCCTCCTCTCCCATTTAATATTTAACAAATACAGAACAATTACTTTGAAGTATAATATAAAAGTAATATAACATAGGGACCTCTTCAGGACACACTCAGCCCCCTGAAACTTTTCCCATGATTCTGTCTGAGTGATGGAACTGCTCTTTGTTCACTGATCAGGACTGGGTGGCTTGTTATCCCTTAGTTGAAAACACAGCATATCAGGATTAGAGCGAAAGGAATGGTCTGTCAACCTGCCTGGAATGTTTTTCTTAAAGAGCCACAGAGCGTGGCTAATATGAAGAATACGGAAAGTGAGGGACACGACTCTTTGGCAGAGAACAGGCGTATAGACCATTTAGAGCCGCAGTTAGCCTAGGGGTATAGCTTTCAGGTCCAGAGAAAGGTATTTGTTCATTTCATGACTCATCTCATGCACTGGGTCCAATGGAGTGGAAATGGTTTGTCTCACTGCACATGGCAGAAAGCTTTACTGCTGAAGCAGAAAAATCCAACCAGTATCTTTAAAAAAAAATCTTCCTTATAGGATTCTTTTTCCCCTCCAGTTAAACTATTTAAGTGAACCCCAGAGTCTTTCATAGCAAATTCCCATTTACAAATACTTATTAATTTGTATTGCATTGCAGGACATATTACGTTATCCTTAAAGCCCCGCATGAAAATGTCAGTAAAGGGACTGCGTGTCTGTTTAACATAACTGGTATCTGCACATCTCCACCCACACAAAAGACCTCTATTTTTCTAGCCAACCCCTAAATAAATTCATTGCTTCTCTGCACCTGAAAGATTGTGAAGTGAACAAATGTTTCTTTTTTGCAGACCCTCCCACTATCACTGAATCCAAGAGCAATGAAGCTACCACTGGACGACAAGCCTTCCTCAGGTGTGAGGCCTCGGCAGTGCCCACGCCTGATTTTGAGTGGTACAGAGATGACACCAGGTAAATATTCTATCTTTCCTGTTTCTTATTCTGCCTCCTTCGAATGCTGAGTAGATTCTCACCAAGCCTCCTTCTTGCCACACACACACAAAGAAATAAACAAACAAAAAATACTTCCATGGGCTATTTAAGCTTAAGGTCATCTTTTATCTCATTCCTTTGTACTAGCTATCAGGGCAGGGCTGGTCAGGATTTGAGTACGACTCTGCTTGTAAAGCTGTGTGCTGAAAGAAGTGCTGTGAGTCATTCAGGAGATGGTGTCAGTACTGAACCAGCATGCTGGTGTGGGATTAAGGCACCGCCAGCGCCATCTTTCTGTGGAGCTACTGACCAGCTACGTGCATTAAAGATCTCATGATCTTTGTGCAAGAGTTGGTGGTATAAGTCCCGGTGCTGTGGCCAAATGCCTTTAGTCATTAGGTCCTACCTCTCTGAAATCTGAATGAAGAGGTTGTTTAAATGTAAGATTCTGCACACCGGTATGATGAGCCACTGCAGCTGTCTGCCAGCAAGGGAAAGGGGATCTAAATAACAGCCAAAAGAATGATAATCAAATATTCCCTCTCTCTTGGGGCTCATCCTTTACACCTGAGCACTTTTTGAAAAGGGAATTTTGCTACCTGAAGTTTCAGCTCAAACACTTAGCATGTGCTAAAGTGCAGCTTGCCTTGTCTGCACTAGCATTTTAGAACATGTTCGTTAGAACGTGCCTGCTAATGTGTTCTAAAATGCCCACCTTTTTTCTCAGTCTAAATAAACTCTTGCTTGAACTTGGCTTCGATCACTGGCAGTGACCCTCCTTTTTATCACAGGGAAGCACAAAATAGATGCCTTGATTGCACCTGAGGATGTCAGCTGAGTGTAGCATCTCATCCTTTCTCCCCTCCTCTCCTTCTTCACTGCTGTCATTCTACCATCACCATCATTTTTATTCTCCTCACTTTTCTTTGTCACTTTCCCTCTCTCCCCTCCTCCACTATTTTCATTCTTTCTTTCTTTCTTTCATTCTGCCACTGTCCACTCCTCCAACCCCACCTTCATTCCTGGTTCCCCTGCCTTTCACCACCCATATCTATTCGCCTACCTACCTGTCTTCAGTTTGTCTTTCTCCTTTCTTTCTTCCTGGCTCTTGTCCAACTCTCCTTTCCATCTGACAAAGTGGGATTTTCTCCCACGAAAGCTCATGCGATAAATAAATCTGTTAGTCTTTAAAAGTGCCACAAGACTCTGTTTGTTTTTCTGCAATAGACTAACACGGCTACCCCTTTGGAACTTTCCATCTGATGGAAAATAAGCAGCTTGCTGCTAACGTACTGCATATCTCTTTTCTTTGCTTCTCAGGATAAACAGTGCCAATGGCCTGGAGATCAAGAGCATGGGGAGCCAGTCCCTTCTGGTGGTGGCCAATGTCACTGAAGAACACTATGGCAACTATACCTGTGTGGCTGCCAACAAGCTTGGAGTCACAAATGCCAGCCTATACCTTTACAGTAAGTATGGAAGTGGGGTGGGGGACGCCAAGTGGCTCTCACAAAGGTCACCCTGCACCTTTACACTACATTAATTGTGTTTTAGAAAAGGGACCCTGAATTCAGGTATTTGGAAAACATTAGCCTGCCAGATTCCAACCCCAGGCCAAGGAGACATGAAGCAATATACACTTCCATGTTTGTAGCCACATGCAAACACACACATACATTAGTAGAGGGTTATGAATTATGATCAGGCCCCCTTGATCTTTTGAGTGACTACCATTGCTGAAAGCTGACTGGGTAAAACAAGAATATATATTTTGAAGCAGGGAACAGCCCCTTTAATAGGGAGAGAGAATATTTGGGGCCTGAAAGTTCCATGGAAGCTGAAAAATAATGGAGAGAATGATGATGAAAATGATAGAGAGAAGTAGCCAGTGAGCCTGGGATGGGAGAACCAGAGGAAAGAGAAATGGATCCAGAATAGAAGGAAATGATTCAGGATAGGAAAGAGAGACTATATGAGAGACAGAGACCAGGATTATTTAAAAAGACGTCCTATGTTTTGCAAGACCTACAGCTGGCCAATGAAGGTCTTCACTTTTTCTGAGGCAATTAAAATATAGGGAAATGTAGAGCAGATTAAAGGAAACATGAAATGAAACTCCCAGGTTTGGGCGATGTCTGTGAAGTCATATTTCCATAGACCTCAACCATCACAAGCTTGGGCCCCTAAACTAGAGAAGGGTCAGACCCTAATCCCACAAGCCATCGGGGGTTTACAGAATCCAAATTTTACAACTGATGCCCACAGTCTATAATGGATCAAGATTGGAACCGAATTCAACATTCCACCCCATCCAGCTTGGAGTATTTGAAATCTAGTTCTGAATACAAATACTGCATCTCAGCCTATCTTTACATAGATATCATTATCACAACAAATTGGATTTAATAGAGTAAGCCAATGAGAGCCACAGACACAGAAATAAATGGACCCTTCCTTTCTGTGGAAATACAGGATTGTATTAGAGTATACAGATCTGCAATCGCTTTAGTCAGGGCACAAGGTAAAATCTAAGGGAGTCTCACTTTGAATAATAGATTTGTTTAACAGTCTGAAGTCAGACTGATCAAAAGATAAGGAAAATAGTTCTTTTAAAATGAAAAAATTGCTGTAGCAGGGATGGAAGAACTCAGTGACATTTTTGCATTCACCTGACCTATGGATTTTTTTTATATTTTAATTTGGAGTTTTGCAAAACAAAGTTGCATTCTATGGAACACTTCATGTCAGGCACTGGTTCCACACATAATGAGAAATTAACATAATTTGAAAAAATGGAAATTTGTGGGACACAAACAAGGTAAGTTTCTAGTCTGAAAGTCTTTTCCCCCGTTCTTGTGGCTGCCAGATGATTCAGATCAAAATCTAAGGCAGTAGCCCAGAACATGAACCTCAAATGCCGTAAAATTGTTCTCAATCCTATAAATACTAAAAATACCAAATGTAGAACCCATGATTTGGGCTAAATTCAGCAAAATAAGTTTTCCTCTCCCTCATTACTGCCCGTCTATAAATGAACTGTAAAGCTTAATTGAAATAAAATTTAAGATAAAAATTCATATATAAAAATAGAAACACTGCATGCCTACTACACCTTGCCTCTGAGATCTCAAAGTGTTTATAGACAGTGAACGTTTTAATCTCACAAGGTGCTGGGAAATGAAGGAGCATTATTAGCACCTTTTACAGATGGGAAAACTGAGGGACGAAGAGGGGAAGGGACTTACCCAAGGTCACTAGTAGCGCTGAGGATAGATCCCAGGAGTTTGGGCTCAGAGAGCAAGCAGATAGCTGCATTGCCTGAATAAGCTTGTTAGTGATGTCATCAACTGGAGAGGGAAAACATGGAAACCATTACAGATAACCCACAGAGAGAAAATAAATTGAGCTTGTGCCATCTTTTTTTTCTATGATGCCTGAAATTTTTAAACTTTGTGGAATCTATTTATTATTTTATTTTGCTTGAGTTTTTTCCATTAAAAATTCAGGTCCTCTCTGAACACTCTGAGGACTGGAGAAATTGTGAAATGAGGATATCATAAGAGCCAAGAGAGTGAAAGTTGAGCAACTGAGGGACAGATATTTTTGTTAGACTCTTTGTAATTCTTTGTTGTTGTTTGTGTGTTTGTTTAGTTAACACCAATATAACTTCAGTGACTAATTTAGGAGGAGTCCCAGTGAAAATAATTTAATACCTCAGTAAACCCTTCCCCTGCTTTCAGGTAAGGAAGAACAGATGAGAATTCAAAGCAAGAGGAGACCAGAATTGCCAGTCCTGATATTTCTAAAGTTAAGAAGGCTGGGGGAGTAAAAGAAAAATGATCATAATCAAGCATCCATCATAAGGAAGCAAAGAACACAAACCCACTTTAAAAAAAAAATCCTTTATAGATCATACAGCAGCCACTGAACACTCTCAGCACCATGCCCAACCACAAACAAGTGTAAGGATTTACAAGCCACAGCCTTTGAGTGATTTTCTTCTCTGGAATCAAATTGATTGAAACAGCAGAGAAAGATTTTATATTTTTAATAGAGAACAAACTCACTCTAGGACAACGTCCCTTTTGAAAGACAGATGGAATGTTGGTGCCTGAAGGTTTCATAGTGGTTGAAAAATGACAGCTGGTGAGACAGAAATAGCAAAACAGGGTAGTGGCGAGATACATGTAACTTTGCCTGTGGCTAAGGGGCTAAAGGAACTCACAAAATGATTTGACAATACAATCTAGTGAAAAAGAAAAGGGGGATGTTCCAGGAAATGCCAGATACCATAAAAAAATCAGAGAGCGCTGAGTGCCTTGGATTTAGATACTGTAATGAGAGAGGCTACATTAAAAAAGAGATTGGGATTAATAGCTAGGTAGTAACCTGGTATAAGGGACATAGAAGCATCATTGTCTGCTATTGACAGAAAGATTTATACTGCTTACTCCTGGAGTCTTCCAAACACAGAAAGATTTATCCCAAGAAATGAAGCAGAGCCAGGTGGGACCAAAAGGACACTGAGTTTACAGCAAAGAATGGGATGGAGTCCAGGGAATGGGCAATACGCATCCTGTCTCTGTGTCTGCAATAGAAAGGATTTCTGTGAAAATGATCACAGAATATGATGATGGAGAATCAGTGTCAAAAATGTTAGGAACATTTTTCCTGTATAGACTGTGAAGGCAAGGTCTTGGAATTATAGAAGATTCATAGACAATTAGGCTTGGAAGGGACCTCAAGAGGTCATCTTGTCCAACCCCCATCTTGTTTTCCTTTCTTTCTCCTGAATTAACAGTGTGCTTTTGGGAAGTGTACAAGCAACATCCTAATTATAGCTAAGCCCTTGCTACACATACAAACACATAAAGAAAGGCATACACACACAAAATATGTATCCACACATGAATGCATAAAAAAGCACATAGGCGCATGCACACACACACACACACACACACACACACACAGTGTAAACAAGTATACACACAAACACAGCTTTGCACACATCCATATATGTTCACATCATTCTTTCAAAGACCTTCCAGTGCATTATGGAAACAAAATAGAATTTGTGCCCTCAAATCCTACCTAATTTGCACTTTTTGAGGATCTAGTCCACTGATGGGGGTAACGCAGGAATCCACAGACCTTGGCAGAACCTTGCATTCTAGCTGGTTATATGGGCTGCTTTACAGGGGACAATCACTCTAGTGGTCCCATCCCATCTCTAGTTTGCATTCTTGAATGAGTAGATCTAAAGAAGGAGAGGCAGCTGGCAAAGCCTGTGCCAGTTAGAAGGAGCAGACAGTGTTCACCACAAGAGATTTCAGGTATAGTTATCATGTTAATCAGACAAATAGATTTCCAGTGGTGAGCATGTTCCTTAAAAAGAACCTGAGCGTGTTTCCAAAACATCATTATCTTTCAGTGCCCCAGTGAGAGTGCAGATTTTATGCCTGAACATACAGGGTCTAACACACACGTGCATAAGTGCCTATCTTCTCTCACCTTCTAGCCCACTCGTTTCATGTGCACGTTAGTTTAAGATAGTCAGATATGAGCTTCTAGAGGATGGAGTTCGGGATGTATCCTTGTAACTAAATAGTGCAGGTCATACCATGCACTTGACTCAACAACCTCCCTGAAAGCCCTGCATTTTATCTGGAGCTGCAACAACCAGGAGAAAACGGAGATGAGGTAGAGTTAAACTAACTAAATAACATGGAAATCATGTCAGCCCAACAGCTTGTTTTCACAGAACAAGAGTCCCTTGTTGCTGCATATTCAGAGACCCAGCCTAGCTGTGTATTTTCCAAGCAAAAGACGATCTCCCCTCGGTTCAGATACTTCTGCCAAGGCAGTTAATGCAGGCAATCTGCCATTTTCACCAGGATATATTTGACCCGCTGCATCCTGATTGGCTTAGAGAACCTTCAGCTACTCAGAGACCAGTTTCTATGAGCACAGGGTGTTCTAGAAAGAATCTGAATAGCTGGAGTTCAGCTTAGAAGGGAATAATGATTGACAACCTATATAACCTGCCAAATACAACTTCCATCAGCAATTATCTTAATGCAGCTCCCCCCCTTGTTTCAATCCGACAGAGATAGTGTCTATTAACTCTTCTAGCAAATCTGCTGCTTCTCTGCTCTACCAGGATCTGAGCTATGTTCATATACTCATATGCCCCGAGTTACATGCCTCATCTCTGGGTGGGCTGGGAACTCCTCTAGATTCTTTAGTCCCCATACTCACTATTCAGGTGACACATATCATCTAGCAATCTGAATCGGCCAGGATAAATGGAGGGAGAATGGTCAACAGGTCAGAACACACGTCTGCCAGTCAGGAGTCTTTAGTTCTGTTTCTAGCTGTGCCACCGATTCACTATGTGACTGTAGATAAGTCATTTCCCCTCTCTACGCATCTGTGCAGAGTCTGTGAAGTGGGACTAATCTGCTGTCTCAGACGGGGTATGTGATTCTTAATTCTTTAATATCTGTCTTAAATACTTTGAGATCCTTAAAGGGAAAGTGCTGTCAAAGTGCAAAGTATGGTGCCAGGAGTAGCAGTGACAATGAACCGAAAATTAATCTTAAAAATCTATAACCAACCCCTTCAATCCAGCAGGCTGTATACATAAGGAGATGTTGACGGGACTGTGAAAACTCTTTCCCCCAAATATTGCACCATAAGGAGGTGAGGGCACTTAAATGTGTCACCAATTGGGTTTCAGTGTGGTGAAGGATCATGTACTCAGATCCCTTTGGGTATAAGAAATTCAGCGTGGAATAGGTTCTGTGAAGGCAGTAAGTCCACTTAGATGAGTTGGTGGTGAGCCTAACCGCATAAATCACCTCTCTGCCAAAGGCTAGGTCCAATCAGGAGTGCAGCTAAGGTGGGCCATGGTCTGATGACTCAGTGGCATTAGAAAACAGGAAGAGGCCATGTGACCCATCCACTACAAATAGCTTCACTTCAGGTCTTTTATTCCTCCTGCTGTATAGACATGGATTATTCAGTTCTTTGTGCTGTTCAGATGGCTCCTCCTCAACCCCCAATCCCAATCAATGGAAACATGTGCTGTGATGTGTTGGTGGCATATTGCTCTGTATGTGAAACCGTGTTAGTCAATCCAATTTCAGGATGGGGGAGCAATCAGGTTTGTAACTGCTGCTTGCTGGGTGTGGAAAGTGGCATTTCTTTTACTCCTGCATGTTGCTTATTGTTTTTTTTCCCCCCATAGAGCGAGTTTTACCCACACTCCCCAACCCTTTTCCAGGTCAGTATATGTTTTATGTCAAAGTACCTCTCTAGCCGGGTCATTCTCCATCATCTCAACAAATGCTAAAAGCCAAGGATGGGCAGAGCAGAGTGACAGGAAAATAGAGAGGTCCCTTTTTCCCTTGCATTCCAGTTGCCCCCTTTTCACACCCTACAAATTGTTGCCAAAAGTCTCATATTGAATCCAAACCTGAGGTGATTTTGGTTAACTTCTCTTCTCTCCACTTTTTGCAGAGATGAGCCTGAGATGTTTTTGGGTCCAGATCCAAACATTCCCTGTGTTCGGTGCTGTTCAATTTGTCCTCAGGCCCATTTTTAATAATATCATACGTTCCAACCAGAGGTGTATATGCCAAAGTATCTCAAAAGGAGACTACTCTCTTGGTGCTCTCAGTCTGATCATAAATATAAGCATCCTGAAATCTTGTAAGAGTGTGGGGGGCAGGGGAAGAGAAATCTCTGCTACTATCAGATTTGCATCTCAGGGGATGGAAAGTTCAGAGAAGCATCCAAACTTAATGAACTGCCTCACTTTTCGTGTTTCATCTGTACCAGTGAAAATGTCTTTGCTGTCCACACAGTAGGATAACTGGGGCACTAACTGTGAAAAGAAGCATAGTGTAGTGGTTAAAGCACACATGAGGCACCTCATACTGACCTAGCTGAAAGGAAGAGTGTGAATGCTCCCAAATCTGCCACACACTCACTCTGGTCAAGTCAGTATGGCCGTGACTCAGTTTTTGAATGTCCCAGTTGAGACACCTCAAAGGGATCTGATTTTCAGAGGAGGGGTGCTCAGTACTGTCTGAATTTGGCCTCTGTAAGGAATTTGAAGTCAGGCACCCAAAAATGGAGGCACCCAAAATCACTAGTCACTTTGAAAACTTTGGCCTGTGCTTCACCATACTTCAGTTTCCCCATGTCTATGAGAGAGATATTGATACTTACATAACTCCCAGGGATGTTGTGGGGACTAACTAGTTACTGTTTGTAGAGCACACTGAGGTTAAGTGAAAGGGATCTAAGGAGTCCATTTTCTTTTAGAAAGCAGCAGAGTGCCCAAGCAGAACACCTGCCTTTCCTTCTAGGAAGTAAGCAAAGGACGGTGGGAGTTCCACACCAGTTTCACTTACCCACCCCACCATTTCAAATCAAGCTCTTCTGTAAACAGCTTATTCAGGGCCAGGATGTGGCTACAATTGTACATTTAAAGGCAAATCTGCAAATACAATTAAAGAAAAGTAACCCCCAAAAAAGAAAAATTGAAATCAAGCTACTATTAAAATTAAATCTCAAGTAGTGATTTGCAAATAACATTTAAGAAGCTGGGAAAAGGAGTAAAGTAGGCCAGTGGGACTCTAGCATGGAAAAATAAATCCAATTAAAGGCAATTATCAAATGCACTGTAAATGAAATGTGGGCTTGGAGATGAAATTAAAGTCACAGAGGCTGTTTAGGGTTTAAGGTTTGGGTTTTAGTTTTTTAAGATGTGGGATTTTTAATGGTAAATATTTCTGTCCACATTGAAAAGATATTTTTGGCCTTTTTTTTTTTTTTTAAATTCCCGGGACAGGCAAAGTTTTTGCTAATTTTTCTCCCAACTGTATTGTCTCCTGTTGTGCACTAATGACCCATTAAGGCAAATACTGAAATTGCAGCTCAGCTAAACCCAGATTTCTACCCCAAATGTCCCTTTTAAATTCTAACCAAGCTGCCTTGGCCATCCAGCACAGTTTTAATCAACCTTTGAAAATTCTCCCCCACTGTCTTTGATATTTTCTTGTTGCTTCCTATTTCAGTAATGATGTCTCAGGGGACAGCACACTGTGACATCACAGTTGCATTGAATCTTTGGGAATTTGATACATTCTGCGGTATCTTCAGTGAACCAGGAAGTGCTAAGAGGATTTCACACAGGAAAAAATATAATTTAAATACTCTGGACCTCATTTCTTTGCTGAAAGCGCCCAGCTGCTTCTTTGATATGGACATTCAGCACGTTGGTGCTTTTCTCAATCTTCACTTCTCCTTTGCAGTTCACCTTTAAAGTTCATTGCATGACCTAGCCTCCATCGCTATATGGCTTTATGGATTCCATTCTCTTTGCCATCGACCTCCTCTGTGACCTCATTCATGTCCCATCCCCTCTTTGTACCCCACTTTCCCTATCTCTATCAAGTAGAGGTGACACTTGCCTACCTTTTGGGGCTTGTGAGGATTAATTAGTGACGTGCTTTGAGATGAAAAGCACCTTGTAAATTCGAAGTATTGTTATTATCTGCAAGCCTGCTGTTTAAAGGTCAGAGATTTCAGAAACGGCTTGAACAATACATTGGGCTTCAATATGAGGGGAGTACTTTCCTAGAACGTTAGTGAAATGCAACTGATCTTCACCTCAGCTGTTCAAAATGAGGCCTGGGACCACCATTACAGTACCAAATCCGCTCGTACATTTTCCAGCCATTCTGATCATTAAGGCAGGGTATTCAAAGTGCCCAAAATCTCTTCTGGGCTGATGTCACATCATCATGTTGTAACTTTGCTCTGCTCTCACAGCATTTGGCTGTCATGTCACTGCATCATCAATAGGGCCAGATTTTCAAAAAAGTCTGAAGTTGTTCTGGGGAAGAAAGTTTCCAAGGTGGCTCTTCCCCTTCCAAGGATAAGGCTAGTAAGATTTCTCTTAAGCCCCAAAGATGTTCCCTGATGTCTGTCAATCCCAAATCTAGCTATACCTTTGCCCCCTCTTCTGATCTCTCTCTGAATGCACCCCCTTGAGAGCATTCTGCCTTCAACCACTCTCAGGATGGATTCCCACTCTTAGACTGGCTCTTAGGCTGTAATACCCACAGTACCAGCTGTAATTAATCAGGAGGCCCCACTGGTTCGGCACCTACACTTCTTCCCTTTGGGAGCTTGTGACCTGTAATTAATAAAGGTGATCAGACAGCTTTGCCAAACCAAAATACAGGCAAATCTTAACAGCAGGAACAAAGCATGACAGAAGAGAGAAAGGATTTCAACTCAACTTGAGGTCTACCCTCATGTTTATCTAACCCCTAACTCCCACTACCCAATAATAGGGGGCAGGTACGTTTTGCTTCTTCAGACCCTCTTACGGAGTCTGTCTCAGCATCTGTCCATTCTCCTTGAGCAGCTACCTCTTCCCTCTTTCTAGAGAGGAACTGTTCAGCACTTTAGTGTTCCTTGGATCTTTTGGCAGCCGGTTGTGAGAAAAGCAGTCTTTTAGCTTTGGCTGGCCTCTTCCCAGATAATAGCTCACACATTATGTTTTATGAGACCTCCTTGTTTCCTGGGAGGTTGCTTATCTGGAGTCATTGTGTTGCCACCCTGCTACTTTCCTAGCACTCCTGCTATTAAACTAACCCAATACATGAATACAGTAAGCATTCCACTACCCCAACAGAGCCAGAGAGTAACTATCCCATTAATCAGGTGACCTACAGCATCTGTAAATTACTACAGCCCAGTCTTTTCTCCCCCTCACTCCTCTGTACTTCACAGTACCCATCCTGGGACCTCCTCCAGAGCTAGCCAAGTGTCACAGAAAGTGGTACTGTCCTGGGCTGAATATTTTACCACCAGAAGGAATCAAGTGCAGAAGCCATTAGGATCAGATCAAACAAACTCCAGTTCTACTCATCAGCTCAGGATAAAGATAGTGATGGTTGGGGGCAGGGGAGAGGGCAGTCCTATCTTTCCACCAAACAGATGCAGATTGGAGAATGACCCTGGATGGATTGTAGATTGTAGCTAGTCTTCTTTTAGCTGTAGTCCTTGTAGCTTGTACTGTTTCTAATGCCTTGATTGGAGTGGGAGGGATGGAGGGAGGAAAGAGCTGTTCCTTTGAGGTTAATGACCAGAGGTTGGAGCTTCCCAAGAGGCCCAAAGATCAGCTTTCTGTTTAATGGCTTCCCATTCCTCTCCCTCCCTACCCATGGCGTAGGCTTCCTTCTGGGAAGTGATGTGTTATCCTGTTAATATGGACACCTGCTCTCTCCCAGCACACACTCTCCAACACATGGGCCTTAGGACCAAACCAGTTCCAGGGTGTGAACATTTTTCTCCTGGATAATGCTCTGAAGCTGGCAAAATACTCTGAAGCTGGTGGTCTGGTGGGTTTTAAATGGGATGTACAGAGAGATAGGATCTTGAGAGCAGCATAGATTCTTATAAGCCACTGTGGTACAGGATCATCCTGCTGAACATTCATAACTGCCTTCCCTTGCTCCAGTCAGTCCCAATCAGATAATAAAATAAATCTTTTGTTATGGCTGTGGGTGCTTGCAAGTGGGTCAGGCCCCGCCATAACCCTTGTTCATGCCCACAGGGAGAAACTCCTTGGCAGGCACCACAGTGTTTTTAGGGATTCATTCTGCTTACACAAGGCCTGACTTTGATCTTTATGTTCATCGTTTGGTCCCCAAACAGCGTGTGAGCACACAACACAAATAACTGCATGCTGCCATGAAACTAGTTTAAGAAAGTCCAGCCATTGGGATCCCTCCCTATCCCCTCACTTCTCTAGGATTTGAACTCACTTCCCTAGCATGGCTCTTGTGAAGGAGTGGTAAAAACAACAGAAGTCCTATGGCACCTTAAAGAGTAACAAATTTATTCGGCATAAGTTTTGTGGGCTGCAACCCACTTCATCAGATGCATGAAGTGGAAACTATAGTTAGGAGGTATTTATACACAGGCAAGGATGGGTGAGAAACATTACAACGAGGAGGGCAAGTGCTAACAAACTTAATTCAGTTAGGGAAGATGGGGCCTAGTAACAATAGTTGATTAGAAGATGAAAAATGTGTGAGGAGGGACAATAATTTTTTCATAAGATAACCATTCCAAGTCCCTATTCAGATCCAGTCTGATTGTGTCAAGTTTGCATACGAGTTCCAGCTCTGCACTTTCATGCTGAAGTTTGTTTTTGAAGTTTTTTTGTTCAAGTATAACAACTCTCAAGTCTGCTACTGAGTGTCCAGGGAGAATGAAGTGTTCTCCTGCTGTTTTATGGATGTTACCATTTCTGATGTCTGATTTGTGTCCATTTATTCTTTTGCGTAGAGACAGTCCGCTTTGGCCAATGTACATGGCAAAGGAACATTGCCGGCACATGATGGCATATATCAAGTTAGTAGATGTGTAGATGAATGAGCTTCTAATGGTGTGTACAGCTCCTGATGGTGTTTTTGCTGTACACAGACTAACACGGCTATCCTTCTGGAATGAAGGAGTGGTGAAATCCCGAAGCACATACGCTGCTTTAAAATCCTGTTAATTCTTGAGCATGGTTGAGAATCTGTAGCATAAACAGGCCCAAAGAGCCCAGTTGTTTCTGATCCCTGTTCCTGACATTGGAACAGTCAGGAAATGAAGTAATTGAAAGAAGTGACAAGCAGGTGGTGCAGCATTTGGATCCATATCTGGATCAGAACTTTCTCAAAGTTCAGAGGGAATTTGGATCCATGGTTCAGGTTTGGCTCATCATTATTTAGTGCGGGGGTCGGCAACTTTTCCTGGCACCCAGCAGGTACCGGGGCAGAGCCAGCAGGTGCCAGGGTGGATCCAGCAGGGAAAAGGAGCCCATTCCCTGCTGGCCCTGCCCCCTGCTGGGGATTGGGGCCAGCAGGGGAGGGGAGCCACGCGCAGAGGCTCTTCCCTGCTGGCCCCACCGCCCTGCTGAGGATCAGGGCCAGCAGAGGAGGGGAGTCACTCTAGAGGCTCCAAGCCCCACTGGGGGCAGGGCCAGAAGGGAGGAAGGAGCCGCAGCACCACAGGGCTGGAAGCCCTGCATGCCACTGGAACTAGGCGTACGTGCCAAGAGGTTGCCAATGTCTGATAATGGTATATGATGTATGCTCGAGCCACACCTCTGTCACATAAGTGGATTACTGATTGGCTTCAGATATCAGGTTTCAAATCTGCCACCTTAACCAGGAGCTAGGGTTCAAGCACTCAAAAGCTTTCCAGCTGTTGTTCTCAAGACAGATTTCCAAATAAGCCCAGCTCCCATGTGGTGAGTACAGCACCAGTGTAAGACACAGCAACAGGGCTGTGGCTGGAGAATGGCTTTCTAGGGTGGATGCTCAAACAGAGCAAGGCTAACCTGGGTGCCAATCACCTCCACCTAAGTCTGTGGTGGAGATATACCCTGAGGCACGTCCATGCATGGTCAGACGGGATGCTGAGCTCTTTTGAAAATCTGGTCAACAGAGCAGAATGGAGAGGGACTAAATCACAATCCTGGACATCAGGACACCTGGATTCTGTTCCTGGCTCTACCCCAGGCTCATCATTGATTCTTGAGAGCAAGCTGCATGCCCCGTCTGATCCTCAGTTTTCCCATGTGTAAAATAGGGAAAATAATACTGACCTTTGAGAGAGGTAAGAGAAATAATTCAAGTTGTGAAACATCACCTTGAATCCTGGATGGGGACCTAGAGAAAGGCCAAGTCTTTTAGTATTATTATTATAACAGCTCTCAATAGCTTGGGCTAACATTTGTCAAGAGTGCTCGCAAAACCTGTCTTCCCCACACACAAAAATATCTGCTTCCTCCCTCTACCCCACCCCCCCAAATGGAGAGAAATAGTTTTATTGCCTGCTCTGTTTCTGTACTTTTTGTTCATTAATTTTAATTTAAATTGATTTATTCCAAAATGAGCCTGGGATTGCATATATTTGCATAACCCTCTCCAGCTGCAGAGCTGCGGAGAATCCAATGAGCTGAGTGCCAGGAAGGAGGAGGCTGAGTGAGAGGACTGGCAAGCCTAGGGAAATGCTTTTCAATTCGACCTTTGCCCTCACTGTGGGACGGCAAACACACTTGAAACCCTTTTTAGACATAGCTACAGCCTGATCTGGGTGTAGCACTGTTTACTGCACTGAGACCCTAGCTGCAAAACTGTGTTTAGGCCTTGGGGTTCTGGTTTAGAATATTGGAAAAAATCCCCATCTAAACTGGATGGCTAAGAAATCACGCCACCCTGGGGTAATCCACTGCCAGGCGTAGTTGTTGGTAACACGGTTTGAGCTGTACTGTGGAAAGGTTCCTTTTCAGACTACTGAAATTAAAACAGGGTGGGAAGAGAACAAACATCATTTCTTCTTTTAATCCTTGAATTGATCCCCCTACCCCATCCTCCTTCACCATTTCCACTTTGCAAACCACTAAGGAATTTGCCTAACAAATTGGCCTCCCATCTGGTTATTGTCCCAGTGAACAGCCTTTCTATTCACTAAACTGTGATGCTACGTCAGTTGGGAAGCGTCAGGTTTATCTTTGAGTCTCAGGCACAGGGCTGGGCCCATTCGTGGATTGGTTACCATCCACGGCTTGCTCTGCCGTTGATAAAGCACATTACACATGGCTGGGCTTGCATGATTAATACAGCTGTCTCAGCATTCTCTCGGAAAACAAAAACAACCAATGTGGGGGGGAGAAACCCTTTCTCCAAACAAATCAAGCTTGTGGAAAAAGGGAGTCCTCCTGGCACGCTTCCCCAGAGGAGAGGAAGACTTGCACCCATCAAAGGACAGAGGGTTAGCAAAAGAGGGGTCTGCTGGGAAGGAAAACAAGGGGAAATGGAGCTTATTCTGCTTTCTGTAGTCCCGTGTGCATTCTGGGAATGGATTTGTGGGGTTGGCAGCAGCAGCATGGGCGAAGGAGAAGAATCAGTGCAAATGGTTCATGCTTTAGAGAGGATGCAGCATAAACAGTGAAGCTTCATTCAGTCCCAACCTGGCAAGGTCTATGGGAGGTGTTACAGGACCTGACACACACACACACACACACAAACCAACTGCCTCAACACCAGCAGTGGATGCACACCTACTCGCACACATGGAGATACACACCAAGGCTTATTCAACGCACATCACACCTAGGGCTCAATCTTCAGCTGCCTAGGAGCACCTAAAGGGCAACCAGAAGAAATTGTGTGCCCCCTTTCCACTTCATCCCAAATCTGGATCCAGAAAAGGGCCAGTTCAGCCCCCCACCCCAGGTTGTAATGGGTTATAACAGCCCTATCGGGGCTAGGCCCCATCTGAAATCACTACTGCACAACCTGCTCCACCCCCACTCCCTGCTGGCCCACCTGAGCCTGGGGACTGGATTGGGGTTGCAGAAAGCTGCCTTCACTGGCTCCACTCCACTCGAGCAGTCCAACACACAACAGCTGTTCTGAGCAGTTTTCAGACCACTTTACACTACTAAAGCTACCACACAGGGCTTTGAGCTCTAGAGTGCACCCAGAGCCACTCACACACACACTCACCCAACAACTACAGGACACACACATCTGCTCATGCAGAGATCTACAGTTCACCCATACAAACACGAAAACACCCAGGGCTGTTCACACAACTCCCATGACAGTTCTAGTATACACTTGGCTATTTTCTCTCTCTCTCTCTCTCTGGTACACCCAGACTTATGGCTAAGGCCTGACTCTCCTGCACCTGGGGTACAGATGGAGGTGGGGAGACAAAGGGAGTTTGAAGCACCAGGCCAGATTCTGCTCCAGTAACATGCAAGTGCCATAGTGGCTATGGGGAGACTTCCTCAGGAGCAAGGTAGGTCTGATTTCTACTTCAAGGAGTGTCCCTGTGGGTGCTCCACCTTGGGATTCTGGTGCGCCCCCGCATCCGGATCGAAGAACTTTCTAGCGGTGCTCATCATGGCCGTGTGGGTGCTAAGAGGCTGTCTTGCACCTGGTTTGGTGCCCTCTCAGCGCATGCGCAGCACGACCCCCTCAGTTCCCTCTCAACCGCTCGCAGTCCTGGATGGAGCTTCACTTCTCTCCTCAGCTCGTTGATCTTCATACCAGAACATTACATCTTTTGTTTCTCTTTTCCCCTTTTCTTCAGTATTCTCTTTATTTTTCTTTCCCCCCCCTCAAAAAACCCCCCCTTCTTTTGAAAGAAGCCATGCCAGGGTCTCCCGGCTTTAAGTGCTGCGAAAACTGCCATGATGCAATGCCGGCATCAGACAGGCACAGCGCCTGTATTAAATGCCTCTGAGAAGGGCATATTTCTCAGAAATGCCCTCATTATAAAAATCTCAGCTCAAGAGCCAGGCGAGATAGAGACCTCCGCCTGAAACACCTCCTTATGGAGCGCTCCCTCAGACCAGCGTCAGAACCTGGTCAGTCCCAGACAGCTCCTTGATCTCCGGCATGACGCCTGTCTCCACCTCAGGTGTCCTCTAAGAGAACACGCTCGGTTTCTCCATCTCTTCAGCATAGCCATACCAAAGAGGCAAGAGGTTCCTCGGGTATGATAGCAGAAAAGTCCCACAAGAGATCTGACCCTACCTCTTCGGACCATAGGGACAAGAAGAATTACTCTTCGAAACCCGCAGCCAGCAAACACTCAAAAGCCGCTGTGTTACTAGCACTGACGGATTGCCCGGTGCCTCTAACTCCTTCGGCACCGACAACCCCAGCACCGACCACAAAGGCTCCAGAAACCACCATGGCGCCTATCCCAACCACCACATCGCCAACAAGCATATAGGTGCCAACTGATGCATCCTCGGTACCGCAACTACCGGCACCAGTGACGATGTTGCGGGAATCTCCCTCACCGTGTTCCCCTGGACAACCAGTGCCGAGGAAACACTCACAAAAAAGAAAGCACAATACCCTTGAACAAACTCACGGAGCCGAGTCTCCATGGTCCCAATACTGTGGCTCAGAGGGCTCTCTTGCACCACCGTCTCATGCAGGCACACTTGCTCCAATCCAGTGATGAGGAGCTCGAGCACCAGGATCAGAGGTTCTCACCTCAACCACCATCACCCACACCACAGAACTACAAGCCTCCTCCATCTAACTTTCCACTATACCCAGGCTATCTGCCCCCATGGTATCCAGAGCCTCCAGCATACACACCCAACTGGCCATGCTGGGACCCCTGGTCTCACTACTCAGTCCCATCATCAAGACCATCCACGTCAAGAGCACATCGACCATTAGATAGACCTACAAAGGCACCTGAACAGGCCACAGTAGAACCTCTCAAGGATAGGGATGATCCAGAACCTACCTCTCCACCTCACGGGTCTTCATCGTTGCTGGACGAGGCAATCATCCCATCTCCACCCATGAAGGATGACGATTTTAAGCAATTTGAGGATTTATTCCATCCTGTGGCAGACTCGCTGGAAATCCCTATGCAATCCATTCTAGAGTCCCAACACAAAATCCTTAGGATCCTTCAGCCCAAGTCATCAATAAGAATCGCTCTTCCTATGGATGGTGCCCTTACTGACTCTGCTGATGACATCTGGAAAATCTCTGCAACCATTGCCCCAACTTGCTGCAGAGCAGACAAAAAATACTATGTCCACAACAAGGACTCCGAATATCTTTTTAATCACCCACCATAAAATTCCCTTGTTGTGGAAGCCAACCAAAGCCACAGGCAGCAATATAATAGATCCACTCCACATGACAAGCACGACAAGAAAATGGATCTACTAGGGCTAAAGGTATATACTTCCATGCTTCAGTTGCGAGTTGCTAACTATACTACTGTGTTGGCAAATTATGATCACGATAATTACTTGAAATTAGCGGACTTTATTGAACACATTCCAGAGAATAAAAACAACAGTTTCATGCTGTAATCAAGGAAGGTCAGTTAATATCAAGAATGGCCTTGCAGGCGGCCCTCAACATCGCAGACACAGCAGCCCATACATTGGCCACAGGGATAGTGATGCGTAGATCGTCCTGGCTGCATTCCGCAGATCTCCTCAGACAGCTGCAGGCAGCAACTGAGGACCTGCCGTTTGATAAGAAAAAGTTATTCTCAGAAAAAATGGATGACCTCATGCACACATCCAAGGACTCCAGGGCCACTCTATGCACATTCGAAATATACATAGTGGTAACAAGACACAGATCCTACAGATATCAACCATGTAATTCCAGATATAATTTCCAGTTTCAGTCTAGGTCCAACTACAGATGACAGGACCAACCACAACATGCCAGACAATGCACGCAACACAGAGGACAGACCCCCCCCAACCAAAACTCAACCCCTCAGCAACCACCTCCAAAACCGCAATTTTGAGATTACAGTCGAGGGCCGACAAAACCATCCTGAAGTTTCTGAGCCGACTCATACCATCTCCTATACGAATCGTCTCCTACATTTCTATGAGTCTTGGGTAATGATAACCACTGATAGATGGGTTCTTGATACTATTAGAATTGGATACACCATCCCTTTTATTTCAAAACCTCGACCCCATTACCCTTCCCGTCACTCTTTAGGGACACCACTCATGAACAAATCCTGCACCAGGAGATTACTCATCTTCTGCTGACCAGGGCAATAGAGGCAGTCCTGGCAGATCATCAGGGCAGGGAGTTCTGGTCACCCTATTTTCTCACCAAAAAGAAGTCAGGTGGTTGGCGTCCAATTCTTGACCTAAGGAGATTAAATAGACACATAAGGTCTCAAAAATTCAAAATGGTTACATTATCTTCAATTATTCCGGCTCTAGAATACAGCGACTTGCAAGATGCATATTTTGATATCTCCATACATCCTGCTCACAGGAAATACCTTAGATTCATTGTGAACAATAACCATTACCAATTTTGGTCTCTCCACAGCTCCCAGAGTCTTCTCGAAGACGCTAGCAGTAGTCGAGCCTATCTTTGCAGACAAGGGGTTACAATGTTTCCATATGTAGACGACTGCCTCATCAAGGCCCACACACATCAAGACGCATTGCGAGATCTCAATCTCACCATGTCAACATTTCAAAACATAGGTCTGGTAATAAATTTCAAGAAATCTATATTGCAGCCCATACAAATAATAAAATTCACAGGAGCATGCCTAGACTCTCTAACAGCAAGGGCTTACCTCCTGGATTCCAGATTCAATGCAATCACAGATCTCACATCCCTGGCATTAAATGCTCTACTATCACTGTACACAGTTGCCTCCAACTACTTGGTTATATGGCCGCAACCACTGCTGCTGTCTCAAACACAAGACTGCACATGTGACCCTTACAACTAGCCAGTGTGTACAAATCTCAGTACCATTCCATGCACAAAATAATCTCACTACCAAGAGACACAAAACGCTCCATGCTATGGTGGACAAACTCGCACAGTCTTACAGAGGATGTACCCGTCACCCAACAGCCTCCCTTGATTTCCATGTCAACCACCACTCCCCTCAGGGGTTGGGGCGCTCAACTATATCAGCAAACTGCACAGGGCAAATGATCCATGCAAGAAGCTGCATTACACATAAATGTGCTAGAACTTCGCGCAGTCAGATATGCATGCCTCCACTTCCAACATGTTTTATATAAACAGACGGAGGAGCACGATCAAAAACCCTGTGCATGGAAGCCATGCAACTCTGGCACTGGTGCCTGAGGAACAATATCAATATCTCGGCCTCATGTTTACCGGGCATTTACAATACAACTGCCAACCTCCTCAGCAGGTCCTTTACGGACAATCACAAATGGGAAATCTACCCACATGTGATATACGACACCTTTCAGTGGTGGGTTTTCCCCACTATAGATCTATTTGCCACGTACAAAAACACCAAGTGCCCAAAGTTCTGCTCCAGAGGAGGCACAGGGCCGGACTCCCTAGGCGACACATTCCTCCGGAGATGGGACAAGGAACTCCTTTGTGCCAATTCCACTAATCCAACGGACACTACTCAAAATTCGACATGAATCAGTGAGTCATAATGACAGCCCCAGCTTGGCTGAGACAGCCATGGTATATGTACCTCATGGAAATGTCTGTGGAACAACCTCTTACACTTCCCAGGAGAAGAGACATCCTGTCACAGAACAGAGGCTGAGTAATTCACCCAGATCCAAAAAAGCTACACCTGATGGCCTGGTTTTTCCATGGTTCCAACAGGAGGAACTTACAGTGCTCTGAGGCAGTAAACCACATCCTTTTACATAGCCAAAAACCTTCTACCCACAAGACTTACCTACAAAAGTGGTCCAGATTCCGAAGCTGGTGTAACAAATATAACACCGCCCCAACCTCCGCAACTATTCCAATGGTCCTAGAATATCTGTTGGAAATAAAACAAACAGGCCTAGTCATTAGCTCCATTAAGGTCCATCTTGCCATCATTGCAGCCTTTCGTAACACAAACTCAATTTTTTCACATCCAATTATCAAGAGATTTCTGCTTGGCATACAAAACTTATACCCAGAGATACGCCCACCTACTCCTAGCTGGGACCTCCCTCTGGTGCTAAAATCACTAATCAAACCACCGTTTGAGCCACTTGCAACATGCTCCCTCAACCACCTATCCATGAAAGTTGCGTTTTTAGGGGCTATCACATCAGCAAGGCGCATCAGTGAGCTGGCTGCCCTGATGGCTATACCTCCATATATCATATTCCATAAGGACAAAGTAATGCTTAAACTTCACCCCAAATTTATCCCCAAGGTATCCTCCGCCTTCCATATCAATCAGACTCTCCACTTACCTGTATTTATGCCAAAACCTCACTCCACACCGCACGAGGCTCTCCTTCATACCCTCGATGTCTGACGCGCTCTAGCCTTCTATTTGGAAAAAACAAAACCATTTAGAACAACCAATAGGTTATTCGTCTCCACAGTGGCAAGATCCAAGTGAGAGGCCATCTCAAACCAGCGTCTCTCCAAATGGATCTCAAACTGTATTCGGCTCTGTTACACCCTTACAGGGACATATCTGCCACAACTTGTTACTTCACATTCCACAAGAGCGGTCTCCACCACAGCCGCCTTCCTGCATAGCATCCCTCTGGCAGATAAATGCAAAGCTGCAGTCTGGGCTTCATCACACACTTCTATAAAACGCTATGCTGTTGATCGAGCACCACGCTCCGATGCAGTCATTGGACTCTCCATGCTGTCTACTATGCACAACCATGACTCCGAAGACCCTCCATCCTAACTGCTGTACTGCTTTGGAGTCTCCCAAGGTGGAGCACCCACAGGGACTCTCTCAAAGGAGAAAGGAAGGTTACCCACCTTGTGCGGTAACTGGAGTTCTTCGAGATGGGTGTCCCTGTGGGTGCTCCACCACCCGCCTTCCTCCCCTCTCTACCTTTGGAGTATGTGCTTTGCTCCCGGTTGGAGAAGGAACTGAGGAGGGGGGTCGTGCTGCGCACGCGCCAAGAGGGTACCAAACCAGGCGTGAGACAGCCTCTTGGCGCTGCGTGTCCACGACTCGCACTGCTGGAAAGTTCTCCAATCCAGACACGGGGGCCCGCCAGAATCCTAAGATGGAGCACCCACAGAGACACCCATCTTGAAGAACTCCAGTTGCTGCACAGGGCGGGTAACCTTCCCATACCTAGTGCTGTTCTGCCCTTCTTGCAGTCCATGGCATAGGGGCATGCTGGGTGCAGGAAGCAGTGTGTGCCTGTGCTGGGGAACAGACCAATGACAGGCATAGGGAGGCTGCCATAAGTTAGAGCAGCCCCCAAAGCTGCTTCAATATCTGTTGGGGACACCTCTGGCCCCCACAGCAGATGCAGCCACCTCTGTCCCAGTCCTTCTAAGCTGCAACTTCCATTATGTGGTTCATGAGAGGCACAGCAAAAAACCTAGCTCCCATCCCATCCCATCCTGAGGCTAAGCAGAGGCTTAGCTGGCCCTGAGAGTAAGTTAGAGCAACCTCAGGGCGGCTCTAACTCAGTGGTTTTCAAACTTTTTTCCTCAAGAACCAGTTGAAAAAAAAAATCATTTATGTCTACGACCCAACAACTACATCTCTGAGCAATGCATTGCAGTCTTTTGGTGGTGGCAGTGGGGGGCGCCGTGACCCAGTACCTGAGGGTCTGTGACCCAGTACTGAATGCTGACCAGTGGTTTGAAAACCACTGCTCTAACTCATCCTGTAAGCAGAGAATAGTCATAGCACAGTGTGCTCCCAGACTGCCCCCCTCAACTCCCTGATAGCAGGAAGGGGGAGCAGCAGCCACGTTGAATCCCTGTGTCAGCTCTGTCGCAGAGGGCATTCTCAGGAGGCCATTTCTGCCAGTGAGGGCTCCTTTATGCTTCCAGAGCAATACAAAAGGGCCTTAGTGTAACTGAGAGCCAGGCCCCTGAAATACATAGATAGCTGTGTATATAATGGAGACATCCCAGCATCCATTCATACACATGCACACACAGTCCTCTGTTCACTGCCCACAGAGGTACAGTCACATGCACACTTTACACACACCCCGATCACATACCAAAAGCAGATGCACACCTACTCCTGCAAATGCAGGCACATAGTATGCACACTTATATGGTCACACACCAGCTCATTTGCCAAGTACACAATAATGACACTCGTGCACACAGAGACACTAACAAAGGCTTGTTCACAGACCAGCTGTTGGGGTATGCCAAGTGGCTAGAACGCAGCCCAGGCAGCACAAGACACAAAGGAAACCTTCACAAAAGGGAAAACAGAAGTGTTTTCTGTCAATCCATCTCCATGCCCAACTCCTCTCCCCATTATCCCTCTGTCCTCTTCCATTAACCTCTGTCCCTCTCTCCCTTTTCTCTACGTCTCTGTGCCACCCTCTTGTTCTCTTCTAGATCCCTTCAGACCTCTCTCTTTCATGCTCCATTATCTTTTTCTGGCCACTCTCCCTATGGGCATGCTGCTGGGGCTGGAGATGTAATTCCCAGCTCAAGGAGACATACCCATGCTAGCTGTGATGCAGATAGCTTGCTAAAAATGTCTCTGTGGCAGCACCGGTCACATGAGGAGCTAGCTGCTCCTCATATGTCCCTACCATTGGAGACAATATTGTACTCAGAGTGGCTAGTTCCTCCTGCTGCTTGTGGGGCTACAGCTACACTCTATTTTTAGCGTGCTAGTTTGATCACATCTAGTGCGGGTGTCTGCCTTCGAGCTGGGCATCAGCCCCAGTTCAAAGTGCAGACATATCCACTGATACTTCCTTTCTAGCTCTCATTGCACCCCCTCTGTCTCACTCTGTAACCCCCCACCCCATCTCTAAGACCACTATTCTGTCTCCCTTCCCTGATTCTCAGTCTGTCTGTTTTCTCCCTTTATCTCTCCTCTTCTGTCCCATCTCTGCTCACTTCCCCACCATCTTTCAGCCACTGTCTCTCACTAGCTAACCCCATGCTTCCACCCACCCACCCACACAATTCAGGCCCATGGAAACCAGTCACATCAAAAGATTTTTTGTTTGATGTCTAGTGCAGCTGTGCACAGGGATGGAAGGTAAACACAGACATACGGCTGAGGGACCTATTCATTTTTAAGGGGGTTACTGGCTAGCTACCTAGCAGATGCATGGCATACCCAGTGCTATGTACATTGTGCATGGGGTTGTGTTATCCCAGGCCATTTGCTGCGCTCTGAGAGGCCAGCCTCTGTGCCTTTAGCAATTGTTGCCTGCTGATGGGATGGCACATGCTGGCACACATATGGACAGTCAGCTTGAAATCGGAGTAGGGAAGGGATTCATTCTCTCCCAGAAGCTTTCTAAGGGAGAGAACTCAGACCCTCCCCAGGAATGGCCATGGGAGTGACTGTGTAGCCTGGTCCTCATCTGCTTTGCTTGTAAAATGAGATCCTTACAGTCTGGGGCCAAGGAGCAGAGGGGGCTCAATAATGCATTTGGGACATGCAGTATGGCAGGATAAAATAACATTAGTTGGTAGGAGAATGAAAGGGGAAAGGGGCAGAGATGATTTTCTCAGCAGTGGTGAAACCCCAGAAATGTCCAAAAGCTACAATAAAAACAGATCAGATATGAAAGAAATCCAGCTATCTGACCTGGAAACAGTTTGTTTTCTAATCATAGACTTTGTTTAGTTAGGAGAGCAATCCCCTTGTACAATATGGACCATCTCTAGAATGCCAGGAGAAAATGGGCCATTCTCAAGCACCGTGAACAGTTGCTAGGACCTAGAATGGTGTCGTCCCTATCCCATGCAGAGGACCTGGCTGTCTCCAGAAAAGCCAGGGTATTAACTGTGTAGCCATGATGCCCACCCAGTTCCCCAACTCAAGATTTAATTGTAGGACCCCTACCTAGAAATGTAAGCAGCACTAGAAGGCCCATAGGCATTAACTGATCCTGAGAATGCGGGACAAGCATGGGTGAAAACAGGGAGTGTGCATTGTGTCATTTTTTTTCCCAAAGCAAAAAGGAAGGAAGGATGGAAAGGAAAAAAAAACAACTAACAACCGAGCAAACCCGAGTAAGCAGAAGCTGCTAATCCCTAAAGCCTCAGAGCAGAGTGCAGTGCCTTGGAAGAAAGAAATTAATAACGTTCAAAGTATGACCTTGAAAATGGAATTAACAGTATTCCTCCCTTTTAAGCCTCCATGCTAATAAAGATTTCATCTTCGGAAGCCCCGGCAAAGAGAGTCAACAGACTAGAAAAATGACTTCCTGCACACAAGCTGGCATGTGTAAAAACCTGGCCCCTGGAGGCTGTGGTGAGGGAAGACCTAGTTTTCAGCCTGTCCTGCTCTTTCTCCTTTAATGGGTGATTTTGTTCTTTCTCCGCTACTACTCCTTTCCCAAGAGGCATCTCAGTGAACTTCATAGTAAACAGAGCTGTCCTATGATGCCACAGAGTCCAGAGTCACACACTCCCTGAAATATAGGTCTCCCTGGACTGCTAGATTTTCCTCCCTTAATCTCCCCATCACTACCAGACCCACTTGCTCTGGCTCTTCTCTCCTGGGTTTCACCCTCAAAAAAAAAAATCACAGGGCCTGATTCTCCTCTCACACTGGTTTGACATTAAATTCAAGGGAGGGATGCTTGACTGACACCAGCATAAGTGAAAGGGGAATCACACCCTTAGGGTTCTTGAGGCAGCTCCTTGTTGGCTCCCTCAGTTCGCTGGGCTAGGGAACCTGGCAGGGGAGGCCTGTGGGAAGTCCCTTTGCTAGTGTACAGGTGGGGAGGGGCTTCAGGGAGCCCCTCTGCGGATGAGAGGCCCTGGTTGCCCTTTGGGAATGAGACTGTTATGTGCTCACAGTTGAAGGGTCTCCTCTTAAGTGCCATAGGTCCGGGTGTGTGATAATAGTGAACATACGTTCAATTCCTGGTGATGTCTGTGGTGCCATTTGGGGGCTGTGCTGCTAAAGGGACCGCGGGGGCTGAAACGTGTCTAGCGCTTGCTACCGACCTGCAGCCAGGGAGGGAGTTGTGGCAGTGAGTAGCATGGCCGGTCAGTGCAGGGCTGGGAGATAGTAGATTAGCCTCCATGCGTGGACCTGCTAATTACAACTTCCTGCCTAGACCCCTGAAGTGAGGGACACCACCACCATGCTTAAAAGCCCCACTGGGGATCTGTGTTTCTGACTAACACCATATTCACCACCTCAGAATGTCTGTCTGTGGCCAGAAGCTTTGTACAGCACATTCTGGTTTATCAGGCTTTCTTACCAGGTGTCGGTGGCTCAGGTAAGCTGGAGGTTGGGACCACCCTAGACTCCTCCTTTGCAAAGTGACACCACAGCCTGCAGACACAGTGATTTACAGAGCTGCAGGATGAGACAGGACTAAGTTAATACCTGCTTCCCAGCTGGTGTAGAGGGGGGCTGAGAGAGAAAGCAAATACCTGGGATCTAGGGAGGGATGGACAGGTAGATAGCAGAATCTGTTTTGGGGCAGTTGCAATCATTTCACCTGCGCGCCTCTTCTGATGCACGGTTGGCTCATTCAGCGGAGGTGGCAGCTATCTTTTGCTAGTGGTTTTTTTTGGGGGGGAGAAGAGGGAGATCTTTTCTGAGCATCTCACCCTGATCCCCAAATGCAATTGTCCCCAAAATGCTAGGATAAGAGCTTGTCTCCAATGTGCACTAATTCTGTTTGGCCAGAAGGATTTCCTCATTTTTTGCCTTCGGATGCCACCTTGTGGAGAAAAGTGTTGCAGCACACTTGCTATTAACTTGCAGCGTTTTTCATCCAGCTTTGCCACTACGCAGCAGGGTCTAGCCATGGGTTGAAAAGGGATGTCAGAATTCCAGCGAAGATTGCCCTCATTTTCCCTCGGAGCTTTGTGTGTGACTGAGACAGGACAAAGTTGATCAGAGTATAACACAAGTGGTCTGTCCTAAGCAATTTGAGGCACTCTCCAGGGTGTCCCCATTTCCACCACCCCAAGACTAAGAGAAAAGAGTCACTTAAAAAACAAAAAGTCAAACCCCACTCCACCAATATGTGGTCACAGCAATACACGTTGCCAGGGGAGGGCAATCATGCTGTGAGGAAAGGAGAGAGTCTCATATCTGATGATTAGCCTGTCTCCTAAGGCACATCACAGATCCATCACATTCGGTATCCGTACTATGTCTATTTTTGCCTCATCCTCATAGCCTTGCGAGCCCTTGCTTTCTGATCTTTCCCATCACATCATCTGATCCTTGAGCAGGCATCTCCCTGCCCATACCCACCATCACGCTTAGTGAGCCTCGGCCCATACTTATCACATAGCTGAGCAGGCATCACCCCTATGGTGTACCAACGTATCAGTGGGCTGCTCTTGCCCCGTTCCAGGTCCATCACATAGCTGAGCTGACATAACCTGCTTCCCAGACTTACCTGCACTGGTCTCAGCCCTCATGTAGACACCGATCCCCTTCAAATAGGCACTGCTTGGCCAATGTAGCATTTAAAGGATTGCTGTCTGGAGTCAGTCACTGGCTGGCTAGCCAAGAATTGAGGCAGTTCCAGTGGGTGACACTGTCACCCATGCGTAGCTTTTATGGCCAGAAGGGACCCATGTGATCACTTCATCTGACCACCTATGTAACACAAGCCATAGAATTTAACCCCATGATTCTTCCATCTAACCCAGTCACTGCAGGTTTTCAGAAGACTAGATCACGCCATAATTTTTGTGGCAGTCCATCCCCCAGCTGAGCTCTCTTTCCCTTTCTCTCAGACCATGGCCACTCTTTAACACAGCCTGTGTCTGTGTCTCTGCTTTGCTATGTGAACTCTCATTCCTGGGCAGATCACACACAGTCTTCAGCAAGCAAGTTGCCCCCAACTCAGCGAGTGAGTGCCTTTAGCCAGCCATTCATGGGATTACGCAGTGGTCTGACCCTAGCCAATATCCCCAGTCCCAGATGCAACCCTAGGAACTGCCATCGTACACTGTTCAGTGATGTCCACTGAACACTGCAAGCTCATATGTTTGTCAATCCAGCAGAGAAATTGATATGCACCAGCAATGTGTCTGCAAATGGACACACCTTAAACCACATGCACTGCTTTAGATAAAATGTTCCTTCTCCTCTCTGGAGCCTTCCCCCATCCTTCACGATCAGGTGACAAACAATGTCCATCTATGACTTCATCCATGTCCCGAGTCAGAGTATCCCCTTATCAGCGTTGGTTGTTGACACTCAGGCTAGTCCATTGTTCCTGGAAGAGATGGGTTTGTTTTATACATGCCTGAATGAGGTACAAATTGCCCTTCACCTCTGTGGAGTTTTGTCTAGATCTGTCTCTAGTCATGAGCCGCATATTTGGGACAATTACATAGCAAAGCCTCATAATCACACACACATGATACTGCAACAAACATATTACTATAATGTTCAGTATGCCAGGAGCATTTCAAAAACATTGCACACATGACATACTTCACATTAAGCACTACACAATTACGCTACAAGGATGAACATAAATGATACACTAGGAGGGCGAACAAGGGGGTATAGTGTGTCACAGCCTCACAATGTCTTGCCATTATGGCTCTCTGCCTGAGATGCCCATAGTCAGCCTCAACCAGGCACTCTACATCTATGTTCTGAGCAACTCTGCACCAATGCTTTGTATCCTGGGCTATGTCTACACTGGCAATTTAAGTCGACTTATGGAGGCTTAAGCCGACTTAAATTAAGCCATGTCCACACTAGGCTTTCATTAAGTTGACTTAAGAAATTCCTTAAGTTGACTTAATCAAAGCTTAAGTTGACTTTATAACTACCCCTCACTAGGTCGACACAATCCTTAAGTCGACTCAAGGACATGTGGACATGGAATAAGCCTTAAGTCAACTTTATTAAGTCGACTTAAGGGTGGTTAAAGCTAAATCAACCTAGCCCACTTTGTTAAGTCAACTTTAATAAGGTCGACTTTAAGACGACTTAAAGTTGACCTTATTAAAGTCGACTTAACAAAGTCGACCTAACTTTTTTTAGTGTAGACATAGCCCTGGAGCCTTCCTGCAATACTATAGCCTTCCACTGGCCTCCACCAGCCTTGTTTAACAGTTCCACATTCTCCCCAGCCCCAAATTTGACAGAAAACATGTGTTCTGAAATGGTCGGCCCCATTCTGGAACAATCAGAACCATGTTAACATTTGTTTGTTACTTTAACTGGCATTACCAAACTGTTCGGTTTAAATAAAACAAGTGTATTTAATGACAGCGAGATTTTAAGTGAGTACAGCTATAAGGAATAAAGTCAGAAATAGTTATAAGAGAAGTAAAGGTAAAACACTTTTAGATAGCTAACACTTAACACTCTAGACTTGGTTCAAGGTAAAATCCTCACCATGTTTCCAGCTAGATGGTTGATCAAACCTCTGGGTCGATAGCTGTGCCCCAAAGTCAAAGGGCTGGTACCACTGTCGTCTTAGATGACAGATAGTTAATGTGAGGATGCCTTGTCCCTCTCTTTTAGGCTATGTCTACATGTGTTCATTTAAGTCGACTTAGCATGTCTACACTCAAAAATTAAGTCGACTTAAAGGGGACCCTGCCAAATCGACTTAGAGCGTCCACACTGGACAGCTAATTCGACCTGTAGGGGCTAGGTGGACCTGGGACTGGTCCATGGTGGCAGGGGGGGCACCCCTTGCCAAGTGCCAGGGGGCTCAGCATTTGCCCCATTGTACCTGGGTACAATGTGGGCTGAGCAGGACAGGGACACTGGCAGGGCATAGGAGCAGGATGGGCAGGGCTCTGTCCTGCCCTGTGGGGGGGCACGCCAAGTTCTGCCTGTGCCAGCCACCCTGGCAGGGAAGGCAGTGGGGGAGCCCTGAAGCCCTCTAAGTCAACTTAAAGTCAATTTAGGGCTAATCCGCATCTACACTGGCTTCAGTCGATTTAATAAAGTCGACTTAAGCACTAGTTCGAATTAAAAAGAGGTGTTATTAATTTGAACTAACTTTTCCTTAATTCAACTTAAGGAACAGCTTAAGTCGAATTAAGGAAAATGTAGTGTAGACGCAGATTAAAATACATCGATTTAAGCAAGCTTAAGTCGACTTAATTTGTAAGTGTAGAGGCACCCTTAGAGTCCAATGAACCATTGAAATGGAATTTTTTGAGGGTTACCCCCCTCAAAGTAAGGTTTAGTCAAGCTCTGAGAGAAGCAACATGGACTCTGGTGGGGAAGGATGCTGTTTGCACTTTCTTCCCCTCGCTTGTTTGTTTAATAACTTAGTTCACCTAATATGTAAAAATGGGCCTTCACTGTCTTTGCCTGAAGAGCAGACTAGTCAGAGAATCAAATACACATTTCTTTGCCTAAGCAGACCTGTTTACCAACCTCCCCACCCCACTCTACTCCCCTTCCTCTGACATTCCTGGCTTGACCACATTTTAGTTACAATTCCAGCATACATTCATAATTCTTAACATACATCATGTACATCATCACGCAAGAAAATTATCAGGGCGTTGTTAGTTTTCAAATGATACTAAACCAGGCATGTTTTTATAGAGATTATTACACTAGTGTGTGTGTGTGTGTAGGGTATGACTACAGGTGTATTCGGTGTCACAAACTCCCACTCATTTCAGTGGGAGTTAGGTGTCTAAGTATTCTTCAGGCTCTGAGCCCCAGGCTCCCTGTACAATATGTGGAGTGTGTTAAGTCCCTAGGAGATCTTGGAAGCCAGCAAACTGAGGAATGAGCTGCCTAAGGTGGCCAGCAGGAAATGCGGTGGGGCGTGGCATGGAGAGGAGCGGGGTTTAGGTATCTAAGCAGTTGACCTAGTGTGTCTGGCTGACGGGCCAGACATAGGCATCTCTTTCTGCTCCGGATTCTCAGCCGCGAACTCTGTCCTGGAACGAGGCACTCACACCAGGTCAGCTGCTTAGGTAGCCCATGGCCTACCAGCCAATCGCTCACCCTCTATCTCCTGGTCACTCTCAATCCTTCCTTTATGCTCGCCATACATTGTTCTTTGACCTCTGGCTGTCTTTTGTGTGGATGTTATGCTGCCCACACTTCCCTACCAGTCATTCGTCAGGTGCTCTCCAGCTGCAGGGCTGATAGGTAGCAAGTGTCAGGCATGCTCTGAGGATCTAGCCTCCACTGGTGTGATAGGTGTCCCCCACCCTGTTGCAGAATCCTGCATTGGCACTTTGGCCGGTTCTGAGCTGCTCATTGTCTGTGAGGGGGCGGCAGCACCTAGGCTAATTTATGTGTTATGGGGACTTAGGCACCTACAGAGCTAGGGAACAACTGAGAGGAGGTTTGAAAATGTCAGTGGTGTCTAAATAGTGGACTTAGGCACCTAGAAGTAGAAATAAAAGTCTATCTATCTCTGAGAATCCAGGTCTATGTGGCAATCAAGTGTGGCTGCATAAACCCTCTGAAAACAGGGGCATCACACAGGTGTTCTGGAAGGCAGAATGGAGCCTGCAGAACCTTTATTAGTACTGATGCTCGAGAAGGAAATTGTCCAGAGAGTCCCAGGTCCCAGGCTGAAGGTGCTGTTAGCTAAACCAGCTTTTGATTTGTAAATGGACCCATTTGCTTTGGCGTCACTGAGAGATAAGAAAAATGGAGCCTGCTGCCATTACTGTAAAGAGTCATTTTGCAGAGTAGACCCGCATGCAGAGCTTAAAATATAGGTATGGTTGAGAAGATGTGCAAATGTTGTGGCCCTTTTCCATTGCTTCCCCCCCGCCTCCCCACCACACTTCTGGTTCATTTGCTCCTATTCTCACAAGCTTTTCTGCCCTTTAGGTGAAATCTCAAGTTTATTTGGTGAATTCTCCAAAATTTCTAATTAATCTTTCCTCTGAAGCCCAGTTTCTTTGACTGGATAAACTGAAAAAAAACGCCTTTCACATATGGGCTGTGTCTACACTGGTAAATTAAGTCGACTTAATGTGCCCTGCTTCTACACTACACTTTACTTAAGTCGACTTAAGCAGCTTGCTTAAGTCGACTTAATGAAAATTAAGTCGACTTTATTAAACCACCTTTCTACTCGACCTAAGGCTTAATTCGACTTTCTAAAGTTGAATTAAGCCAGTGTAGCCCTGGGCTACCCCAGGACTACACCAATGCCCTCCCTGCGGGGGGGGGGCACAGGGGGAGCCTGGCATGCCCCCCAAAGGGCAGGGCATGTGGGCACAGTGTGACACTGTCTGGATTTAGGGAAGCATTTATGATATTATTTTCTATGGATATCTCATAAATGCTATAATCCATAGGAACTATGTCATGTTTGGTATCAATAGAAAGGTAGTAATTTGCTGGGAATGATTATATAGTTTATGTCTAGGAATTCTATTTTGATTAGAAGTTAAGAATTTGATGTTATATCCATACTTTAACTTGTGTCATTCTGAAGGAATGTCTTAGATGGGCGGGTGTGAACAACCATTGTCTCCTTAATGTTTAGGAATTTGCCAGGTGATGTGGTCCCAGGGAGTAAACTGATGAGCCATTAAGGATACAATGGTCGTATTCTTTATGTCCTCATCAGGATACTCCCTGGGACCATTCTACCTGGAAAATTCCTAAACATTAAGGAGACAATGATTGTTCACACCCTCCCATCTAAGACATTTCTCCAGAAGGACACAAGTTAAAGTATGGATATAACATCAAATTCTTAACTTCTAATCGAAATAGAATTCCTAAACATAAACTATATAATCATTCCCAGCAAATGACTACCTTTCTATTGATACCAAACATAACATAGTTCCTATGGATTATAGTATTTATGAGATATCCATAGAAAATAATATCATAAATGCTTCCCTAAATCCAGACAGTGTCACACACAGGGCTCTGCCCTGCCAGGGTCCCTGTCCCCCTTTGCCCCATTGTACAGAGGGGGTGCTCCCCCCCCCACCACCGTGGACCTGCCCAAGGTCCCCTTAGCCCCTCAAAGTCGACCTAGAGCATCCAGTGTGGACGCTCTAGGTCGACTTTGTAAGTTCCCCTTTAAGTCGACTTTAATTTTAAGTGTAGACACACTAAGTCGACTTAACTAAGTTGACTTTAAGTCGACTTAGTTAAGTCGACTTAGTTAAAGTTGACTTAAAATTGCAAGTGTAGACATAGCCATGGTGAGTGTTCGAGAAGTGAGCTGTGCCACTGAACAACAAGGGGGCAAGTTTAACGCAGGAGATCAGCGTGCAAACCACAATCACAGAACACAGGTTCTAGGCCAATGGATGGGGAGTAGGAAATGAAAGCAGTACCAGATTCTGTAAACCAAGCCCCTCTGTAGCCATTTAAAGGAGACACTTCTGAGTTTGGTAGAAAGGGTGAACCCAAACCTTTGCCATGAAGTCAGGTATTTGAGAGCTGGTTCATAATACAAATTTGGGAGTGTACACTCATCTCTGGGCAGAGAAAGACAAATGGATGTACACTGACTTCTAAAGAGATGTAAGATGCAATTGGTTAGTAGACTAGCTTTTTGGTTAGTACACTGTGCTAAAATATATTTGAGGTCATACAAGTGGTAGGAGTCTGGTGATCAGGTCTAATCATGAATTTTCTGCATGTATTTCCAGAAAAAAAACCCAAAAAACCCTTCACCCAGTTCAGTATCTGTCTTGTATCTTCTCAGGTCTGGAATAGCAGGGGTACTGTGGGTCAGAAGAGAGCAGCCTTGGCAGAGCTGTGTGGGGAGGCCAGATACAATTTGGGGCTTCAGTGCAATACTGGGGGTCCTTGACATTATGGTAAATTATCGGTGGGCTGAAGGACAGAGCTGAAATTTGTACAGCACTTGACGGCTTTCTATGTGGATGTAGCCAATGCTATCTCTTCTTGAACAGGTGAAGTGACCCAAAGACAGATGGAACTGTACATACCATAGCAGCAAGAGGTCTGGACCTAAAAATAAGGCAATAGGAAATGATAAGAAGAGAGAGCCCAGCAGGATACTCTCTAACATGTTTTAAACAGGCTAAACTGACCGAAGTCATTACTGTCTGTCATTTTTACACTCAGCTGGGTCATGCTGCAGTGGGTAACAATGGGCAGCAGGTGGCGCAAAAAGACTGTACATCAGACCTCTCTGCTGGAAAAGGAGCCTTCATACAAATGATTCATATATTTGCTTCATGTCTGGGTGTGGTTCACTCCTTCTCACAAGAACTTCATGGAGAAGCTGCCACTAGCTTTCCTTCCCTGCCTCTCCTTCCCCAAGGATATTGCCATCTGTCTTCTCAGAATAAATCACATGAACATGGTAAATGCTGGCAGCATTCAGGAGGCACGGCAGCGGGCCTAAAAGTAGACAATAAAATTTGTATCTAGATCCAGACAGTGAACACTCCAGAGCTCAAGTCCTTTGTTGCAGCAGGGGTCCACTCAGGCCTGCATGGAGACGCATATGATGCCATTCATATATTATATTATATATTATGCTACCCACTGGCATATACACACACACTGGTATATGAGCAGTCGCTGGTGTGTGCACACACACACGTCTTCACAGACTCATACATACATAATGCACATCAATCCATGAGGGTGCACACATACACACATACACTGAGATGTGTGCAATCACCAGCACGTGCACACACACACACACACACACACACACACACACACACACATATTGGTATAGGCCTCGCTACAATTACTGCCCATCAATCCATGGTGCATGGAACACACTCACATGTCTATACACTGGTATGGGTGCATCTCCAGAACTCACACGTGTGTGAACACACACACACACACACACACACACACACACGATACACACCTATAATATGCATGCACAAATGCACAGCTCTCTGCCCAGAATCAAACAGCTGCATAATAAAAAGGCTGCTCCACAGACATTTTTGTGAATGGGCCCCAGGGTGCATTTTCTGTAATGGGGGGGGGGGGTCAGATTATATTATGCATGACTGTTCCGTCAACCACTGACTGCAAATGCTGTCCAAAGCTCACCGCTGACTGGTCTCAGAATTTGTTGCAGGGACGGGGAGCGGGTGAGGGCATGATTCACTCTTCCTTGTTTAAAAAGTTTCCAGCACCCAGCCAGAGTTTAAAAACAGTGCCATGTGACTTAGGTGACCAACCTCACAAGATGAAGGATGACTAGCTGAAAAAGTAGCTCATAGGAAAATTATACATCCACATGACTCAACGTAAACTTCCTAATAACCAACAGAGGGGCTCAGGTCACTAAGAGCTGGCTGACTAAACAAAAAGCTATGGTGGTAACAAATCTGGGAAAAGCCTACGGAACTAAATGAATAATGAGAATTTTTCTTCTGGGTTTGTTTCTTTTAAGCACCATGTAGAATTTAATAGAGAATTATATCCCCACTATAAAATTCCATAACACAGCTCAAAAAAACCCTATAGCTTCTCATTCTCTGTTAAATTTTATAGGTTCTGCGGGCAATATCTGTAGAACTCTAGTGGTTCCATCCTTATTAAATTCTGTCGGACTCTCCTGTAAGCAATATTATTCACAATAAATAGTTCTTCCTGCTATAACAAACATGTCTTCTTAGACAGCCTGACTCTTCCCCTTGAACGCCACACATGGCCATACAAATACATATCCCACTGTTCCCGCATGCCCACACATGAGGATAAACAGGTGCTTATGTAGCCAGGATGGACACTTACCGCATCACACACAGCATAGTATAAAAAGCTACCAGTGTCTGGCACTGCAGGGAGAATGACAAACTATCTCTGCCTTAAAAACAGTCCAGGAAGGAGAGCCATAAAAGGAAGGATGAATATGTCACTTGTGTCAGGGTGTAATGGTCCTGTAGCCACTTTGCATTATTTGTTGGTGCAGAGTAAAGCTTCCGGCCCTTCCCCTGACCTCATGCCCCACCCCTGCGAAAATCAAAGCTTTGCGGGGACTTTTTTCTCTCGTCCCGATAGGTGCAGCATCATGGGGTCATAAATGTTACATGAAATTTGTTCCTCCTCCCGATTAACAAACAAATAATTCAGGCGCCTCCCATGGTACTGAAGGGATTTACTGATTGGTTCCATGTTTCATTGATTGAAATGTTATGATGAATCAACCCCAGAGGAGTCGGCATGTGGCTGCAAACAGATGTCATCAATGTGCAGAATTGTAACAAGCCCTGAGATCCAAGGGCCACCACGAGGAGGGCAGTGAAGAGGAATACTAGGTTGCCGCCACTAGGGAAAGCTAGAGCAAGATGTAACAGAGCTGGTTTGCTGAGGCTCTCATAGCATCTCCCAGCAGGCCCTGCCTCTCCCACCCGGTGGCACTGTAAGGAATGGTGCTGGATGTGGGCAACCGCTCCCAGCAGGAGTTGCAGTAGGGAATGGAACAAAGCTCTGGGCGCTCACAGATACTGTAGTTCCAGCAAGCCACGCTGTAGGAAATCTGGCAAGCAAGGGAAGCTTACGTCCAGCCCCAGACTGAAGCAGCATAGGGAACAGCGCGGGAGCACTGCATGTAAGGAGCTCACAGCAGTTTTGAGTCTGTGTTTTTGAAGGCCAGAAACATGTTCCTTGCTGACTCTGTTTCTTCCTTGATGTATGTAACCCTTTCATCTTCTCTCTTCCTTCCTGCTCTCTCCCTACAGGACCTGGCACAGGGAGAGCAAACAACGGTTCAGTGAGTTTGGCCATACCACTGTGGCTGCTGGCAGCGTCCCTGCTCTGCCTACTTAGCAATTGTTAATAAAATCAGAATTAAAACAAAAAAATTTTAAAAAACCACCACCGACGACACCACACAAAACAAAACGCGTCATACAGGAGACAGAGCGAGAAAAAGAGGGGGAGAGAGAGAGAGAGAGAGAGGACTGGTTCTTCCACAAATTTTGTGTGTTCAGGAGCAAAGGGGGGGGAGGGGAAATTACAGGGAAGAAGAATCAGCAAAATTTATTCTGAATTATGACAAGACGTCTGTCAAGCCATCGACCACCCGGGAAGCGACGCGGAGCGCAAGAGAGAATGGGGCTCTGGGCAGGGACCGCGTTGTGCCAAAGACGCCGAGATGTGAAAAAAAACAAAAAACAACCAACCAGATGATTCCTTTATCTTGTTTCCCCTTCGTTTCCCCCTTCTTTCCTTAGTCCTCTTTCTTCCAGCTTCTGAAAGAGAAGGTCTTTGCTGTGATGTTTGTAGCTACTTAACTCCTTGATTCCCTTGGTCATTTGGTGAGCTGACTCTCAGCCAGTTCAGACTTTTGGAAAGCAGTAATCCAGCTTGCTTTTCACATACTGGTGTCCCATGAAGAAACTCCACGCCTCCTCCCCCTGTCCCTTGCAACCTCGTTGGCCTGCTCCCTTGAGTCCCCTTTCTGCCAATACCTCCCTCTCTGTTCTAAGCTCAAGCTATGTTGACTATGCTAAAAACACTGTTTTTATTCTCCTCTTCTCCTCATGTATTTGGCTGGGTGTCTCTGTCTCCCGTGTGTGTCTGTATGTGTGTGTGTGTCTCTCTCTCTCTCTAAAGCATGCGAAGGGAATGGTCCATATGTACATAAGCTCATCATGCTGTAGATAAAGTTCTGCATCGTAAGTGTGAGACACGGTACTGTGAGATCACTTGGGCAGATGTGGGGGGTGGGGACAGAGGGCATCAGTTAAGACGCAGGTTCAGCTGGGCCCCGGCTGTCCAGCTGGCTTTTGCCTTGATATCCTCCTGGCCAAATTGCTTGGAAGGGTCAATCTCCATCTTTTTTAACTCTTCCCTGATTCACCCCAACCGGCTGGCATTCACCTTTAATGCATCAGCATAGTGACTCCTGCTTCACATCAGTGCTTATGTGTATGTCCAAAGAGATAGAAAATCAATGTGACTGACCTGGAGGGACCATATATGGCAGAGCTATAACAGCACTGCTCCAATACTCACTCCTGGAGGCAAGCAGTGAGATAACCTGGGCTTCACTGACCTTCCATGCTGGGCAGTATAGCAGGGACAGTCAATGTCTCTTAACAGGAAAGCCTCCAAGTAGTAATAGCCATTCAGTATTTCTATACAAATAAACCTTTTGTCCCTCTGTCCGCCTTGTTAAAAATCAAAGTACATGTGTAAATATCAGCCACCATGAAAATACCTGGATGGATCGGCTTTAAAGAAAAATTGGTCCAGAAGGTGTCCCCAGACCTGGGACTGTAAAAAAGGTGGGACCAAAATTCTTGACATGCAAGAAAGGAGCTTTGGATGGTGCATTTAAAAGAGATTCAAGTAGGGTAAGAAATGTATGGACCTGTTTATAATGTATCAATAAGGTTGCTAAGTTGCTTCTTGACATCCTTACTCTCTGGATGGTCAGAGAAGGCGTTGGGTGATGGGAGAAGCCCTAGTGACACCTGCTGAAGAAGAACTGGTAGGTCTAAGAGCAGATCCCTGGAAACAAAGCTACTGAAATATTACCTGTCAGGTGGACTCTGCCATTTCAGCAGCAGGGCCTGCGAGATGTGTCTTATTCAATGGGACAGGTGCAAATCTAAAGATCCTCACGTATCCCATTGGCTGTGCTGAACATCTATGAAAGGTGATGGCTGGGTAAATGCACCAGTGTTTTTTCTCTGGCTGCCTGCTTCTAAATATGACTAGATCACACGTGCCATGATCTGGGCGTCTATCACCTCCCCCACCCCCACACACCGCCCCGATTTGGCGAGAGTGTCAGTCCCTTCTTGTGAAATGCTCAAGAAATGGACTAATAAGGGTGCTGTGGGTCAGGTTTTAGGGGCTGTGTGCTGGACTTCACTGTCTTTCTCCAGCAGGTGCCCTTATATCACCAATTTCCTAAGCACCAAAAAATTCCTTCTTTCTACCCCCACCCAATGAAATACAATTCAAATCTGCATGGAATTTGCTGTCAAAAATTAGGGGTGGTAGGGTGGAAATCTCCCTGGATTGAGCCCAGGCTTAAGAAAGGGGAGATCGATCACTAGAAAGCAATGAGTTAATTCTGTTTTGTGTTTCAATCCTTGCCTTTGGTCAACTGAGAGGAAATCTGCATGGCAGGCCCTATAATTCAGTGCCTGCTCAGCAAGGCAGCACTCACCTTGATCAAGCAGCATTGGCTCTTTTCTGCTGAGCTAGGCAGTTTAGCGGCAGAGACAAGCAATCAATTAAAGAGGCAGCCAGGCTTCTCACAGCCAACCGGGGCTTGCCGCTAAATATTAGTCATCCAGTGACTTTTAAAGGAGGAGAGCAGAGAAACGGGCCTGTGGGCTGTCACCAGTGAAGGTAAAGAGCATTTCACTGCATCCCTCAGGGTATATGCTTGACCCAAGGTGGGCCCTGCTGTAATTTGCCCTTAGTGTTTTGGGATTTTGGAGAATAATCGCCAGAGAAATCACACCCTAGAATATTTGTGTGCCCTCATAACAGATATGAGGCCATCACTAGTTGGGAGGGTTTTGAAATCGTGTCCCAGAATTTGGGCTTAGCTTTTCTCCCCTTGAGTGAGGGGTTAGGTGGGCATTGTAATCTCTCCTAGTGGAACGGGATCTAGTGGGTCCAGACAATGAGGCACTGAGCTTCCAAGGTATATAGGCACCTGGCTCTTTTGGTATTAGCACCTGAATGCGTTTGAGAATCTTGGCTTTACCCTATCTGTGACCCATTGACCATCAGCCTTCCAGAGTCTCATAAGACAGGGTCCCTTGATCCCCTGCTGATGATTCTTTTTGAGTCTGAGTGAGGGGTTTTGCTTTGTGGGTGAGTGTGCAAGTCCAATCATAGATTTTTGCATTTTGGGATGGAATACCCACCCAATCCCTCATGTTGTTTCATTAGTGTAGGGGTGCTCACAGGCGTACTGATTTGTTCTTGCAGGGTTGTTTATGTGGGCTGGGCTGAATACATTGTTTCATTAGTGTGGGGTTTCTCCTAAGTGCTGCAAAGCACACACTGGTTTGTTATTGTAGGGTCACCGATGAATGGAGCTGCACAAATTGCTTTGTTATTGTAGGGCCGGTCATGAGCACTAGGCAGCACATAGTAGTTTATTGTTTGATGGTTGCTCCCCAAGACAGGGCTACTGGCAGTGAATTGTTTTGAATTTTTTTTAGAAAAAAAGCACTGAAGCATTTGTTTTGGAAAAAAAATCAAACAAACACCAAATCCCCGGCTTTTAGTTGGCAGGAACCTTTGGGTGCGTCTACACTTGTAAATTAAGTCGACTTAAGCGTGCTTAGGAAAATTAATTCGAGTTTGTTAAACCTCGTTTAAAGTCAACTTTAGGCTTAATTCGACTTTCTAAAGTCAACTTAAGCCAGTGTAGATGTGGAGTAGCCCTAAGTTGACTCGAAGTCGACTTAGGGCTCTCCAGGACTCCCCCACTTTGTTAAGTCGACTTAGCTAAAGTTGACCTAAATTTACAAGTGTAGACATAGCCATTGTGTCTAGAGCCACATCTGAGAGGCAGTATGCCTGGGTTGTACTCCTGATTGTGCTACTGATTTGCAGTGGGCCCTTGGATGAGGCTGCGTCTTAGTTTCACCTCTGCAAAACTGGGGAGGAGGGAGTAAATAAGATTTATTTACCAGCACATCTGATGAAAGATACGATGCACGTGCAGAGTATTACAGGTTTTTTGTTCTGTTCTGGGATCTCCTCTCTTGACAGTAAATGCCCCTTTAACTTGAGAGCTGGGAAGGAGGTGTGTGTGTGTGTGTGTGTGTGAAGGAAGGTTATTTATTTATTTTTCTAAAAGGACCCAATCCTGCAAGCTGTTGAGCATCTCCTGAGAGGTCCTGAGCACCCACCATTCCCACTGAAATCAGTGGGGTTTACGCAACACCTCCCCCATCAGGGTTATAGTGAAGAAGGGAAAAGGAGAGTTCTGTGATCATTTCTTCACCCCTGTAGATAATTACATTGAAAAGATGTTCTCCGATGGAGAGCCTTTCTCCTGAGGCTGCCCCCATTGTATTGCTTCTCTTCCCTCTTTCCCCCTCCTCAGAATCCACTTTCTTGCTTGCGGCCCTGCCCCTCAGTGGGATTTTAGGAGCAGGACACCAGTTCCTTGAGAGTGTAGGTGTAATTGTGTTTGATTGATGGCAGTTTAACATTTAGTGTTATTAAAAAAAAAAAGATTGTATTTCTTTTACAAGTTTGTAAATATACAAGAGTGACATGAGATGTCTAATAATCTCCAAGCAGAGGAACAAACACTTAGATTTAATATAAGGCCCCTTCCTTGCTAGCAGATTTTTAACCCTTTTCAGATCAACAACGGGAGGGGGCGGGAACAACTCTTTCTGAAAGGAAATGAACAGCATGAACACAGCCTCTGGAATCATCTGAATGCCACACATGATCACCACGTGTGTTTCTGTGTGTCTGGCTGGATGAGAAATGAAGTGATGCACATATGTGAACTGCTGAGAAGTTGGGTGTGGAAATCCCCAGTTAACACATATCTCGGCATTGTGAGCCTTTTCCAGACCACAGCTTGCGATCACATAAAGCAGCAATGCAAACTCTTGCTTTCTATATCAGCAAAGTTATGTAGATCAGGGTTACCATCAGGGCCATATTAATGGTGACATTAACAATGATTTTTGTTGTTCTTTATGTACTTTGTGTAAACTGATTTGAGGTCTGAGCTTACACCCATTTACATGGCGTTTACTGTCCCTGAATCGTGGGCAAATCTCCAGTTTTCTCCCATGCTAGATCGAGTCAATCACAGACTGTTCAGAATTCCATCTAGCCAACCCTATCTCAGACTGGCCGTCAGATCGAGAAGTACCCATTCCATGCACCTAGGTACATTTGTGAGCAACCCATTTAGATGCCCTAGTTTGAAAATTGAGCCCATGGTGTAAACTTCATTTTTTCACACATTTTCCAGGTCACTTAGCAGTTGCAAGTGTGAAAGGAAATTTGGGACAATGACTGAGGATTGATGGGTATTTAGGGAGTAGAGCTAGGGAGACCTTAACCTCAGTCTCAGCCCTACCACAAGAAGACATTGCATTCAGGCTTTCACATAGTGCTTGTTTCTTTCACGTCTTCTTCTTATGAAAGAATCCAGGTGTGTAGAAAGGAGGCCCTTCCTCACCCATGTCTAATTGTACAATCTGTGTCCACTACTCTGATCCATGGCCAAAATCTTCATAGTGCTTGCCCCATCACACAGCAAACCAACTGAATGGTGCCATGGAATAGAGCCTTGGGGAGGGGATGCTAGAGATGGAAGGTCCAAGTCTCCTTCCTGAGGGTCCAAAAGTTTATTTAATTTTTTACTTAAGTACACAGAAAGTGCTGTGGAAGGAGCCCCCTAACATGATAAGCAAGGTGGTGGAGGAAGAAAGAAAGAATTAAACTAGGAGCTGGTCTTCCAAGCTATGGTATTAATAAAAAAAGTTAGCGTGAGGTGCTATTCATGATCCATGCACAGGAATTCCCAGCCATATCAGTGACGAAGACCATTGGCTCTCCACATAGTCTCAAAGTGTGTCCATTGCTACTGTGATGCTTGGGAGAGTTAGTTGATTGACTCCTTTTGACATCAAGGGGTGTGTCCAACTGTTGAAACTTCCTCATGGCCCTGTCCTGTTTAACTTGCTGGGGAGAGCCCCCTTTATCTTACAGTGAATCACCCTAACTTGGTTTCCATGGTGGCTGTTTCCCCAAAGGCCAGATTTCAGGTGTTGTCTTGTTTTCCTTTCTCACTGTCTCAGTAAGGAGGAAATCAGCTTGGTAAGGATGCCAGCAAGATCTCCTGGCCATGCATGGCTTGTAGAGGAATCTGTACGGCAAGCAAGCCAGGATGATAAGAGCAGGAGAAGAGAACAGCCCCTCTAAATTAGTTCAGGAAATGGAAGGGAAAGGGCCTGTACCTCTCTGCAAGTTTAGTTTAGCTAGTGCTACCAGCAGGTTCTGCAAGTCATTAAGGAGAAAGGAGCCAGTAGAGAAAGGGAGGATGGGACTACAGAGCTGATAGTGGGGCTGGCTTCAGGGCAAGGCTGGCTTCAGGGAGTGCATCAGTGGGCGAATGTCCTAGCGGACAAAGCAAGTCTCCTTTATTAGTGTAAGTCTTCAGCTAACTTCCCAAGCTCTATGAGGAATGTGCATTGGGATACCCTAATTGGGTCCCCATCCATCAACATTGCAGAGTATCTATGAGAATAGAGGGGTTGAAGAGAGTCTCGCTGTGTATCCTCGGTCAACCCCTTCAATTCCACCTGAGTTCCTAGCATCTTCTATGGAATGTGTGTGTGTGTGTCCATATAACATATAGCACATGCAGGCTGCAAGGAGCAAAAACACCGAGGAAACTATCCACAAAGAGAGAACTTCCCAGCTGAGAGTCTTCCTGCTCTGAAATTATTTCATTTGCTCCCTCTTTCAGTCACACAGCCACACATACACACATGCCCCTTTTCTCCAGAAATCCCTCCCACAGCTACCACACTACTCTCCTTTCCCAGATCCCCCATGCCATGATACACACCTCTCAGCTTGCTTTTAGTAATCTCTCTGTAGAAAGCCATCAGCTACATGGGTTGTGGTGACTTTCTGCAGATAAGGGAAGGGTGTGGTTGGAGGGCAGGGAGAATAAAAATCTGCTTCCTCCAATCTCCCCCAAACTGTTCCATTTCCTCAGCTGGACCTAAGTTTCATCCTCCAGGCCTTAGGGAGGCGGTCCAATTCCTTCTCGTTGCTACACAGTGGGGTGGTTAGAACTCTCCTCATTAACAGTGTTATATACATATAAATATATATATATCTATATATCTATATCTTTATATATATTTTTCCCCAGCACCATAGACATGAACTGAACTTCTCTTTAATGAAACGTGAACACGGCCACTTTATTTTTTGCCATTGGTTTGTTTTTGAAGACTAGCTCTGTGGAAGAAAATTTTAAACGCGCAAGTGTGTGTGTGCAAAAAAAGAACGGGGAAAAAAAACAACACCAACAAAAAGCTTTTTCTTTTTCTTTTCTCAATGTATTTAACTTCTGTTATCTTGTTTCTGTTTCTTTACATGTATGAATGCTCTGCTCTTCTGTGATCTTAAAAAAAAAACAAAAACAAAAAAACAAAAATGAAATAAACGTGAAAAGGAAGAAATGTATCTTAATTCCCTTCCCCTTCCCCCCTGCACTATATTGGCTTATTTGGCGCAATGCTGTTTCTGTGCAATGGATGGTGGGTACACAACACTAGTGCCCTCTATTAGATGGAATTAGAACTGTTAAGCCATGTGTCTTGGACCCTGATGCAATGACTCCATCACCAACCCTATGGGTCGGCAACAAGATTTCAGCCTGATTTGGCACAGCTGGCCCCTCCTCCCCTCCCCACTAAAGGAATGACTCCAGTGGGTGGTGGCATTAGTAGATTATTCTCTATAGCTATGTCTACACTAGGAAAAGTGAGGTCGACTTTGTTAAGTCAACTTAATAAGGTCGACTTTAAGTCGACTTAAAATTGACCTTATTAAGTCAATTTAACAAAGTGGACTAAGTCAACTTAACTTTAAGTCGACTTAGTCCTCTTTGTTAAGTCAACCTAACCACCCTTAAGTTGGACCTAACAAATTGGACATAAACATCCACACTGGGCTTAGGTCAACTTAAAGAAAGGTTAGGTTAACCTAAGCAGGCTTAACTCGACCTAATAGGTGTTTCTTATTAAGTCGACCTAAGCGTTCATTAAGTCAACTTAAGGAATTTCTTAAGTCGACTTAATGAAAGCCCAGTGTGGACGCAGCTTAATTTAAGTTGACTTGAGCCTCCTTAAGTCGACTTAATGTGCCAGTGTAGACATAGCCTATGTGAACGAGCCATTGGAGGGAGATGCAGCGTGTTTTGAGAACTGTGCTGTAGAAAAAAGATTAAATTATCCTCTTGCTCATGGTGTAAGGAACTGTCTATGCCGAAGCAACTGAATTCTGTCAGCTGTTGCATTAGCGTTCCATATGGCCATAGCTAGCAGCAATGTGATAACAGTGAAGTCCCTAGTGGCCATGAATTGCAATGACTGGCACAGAGAGTGTATTGGACCCCCTGGAAGAACTAACCATGGCTTTTTCAGCATGCTGTTGTGTCATACAGTGAGAGCTGTCTCCAAAGTTTACTCTCATAAGGGCATGCAGGACTCTCGCTGATGATAAAACTTCCACGGAAGTCAGTGCTACACAGATAAAATGCTGCGTTAAGCACAGAGAAGGGTATTGATACTGTCTCAACCAGTTCTTAAGACTTTCCATCCAGCATTTGTCCCAGATGGTACACAGGATGCCACCATTCCTTTCTTCTCCCACCTGGGACGATGAATGGTTCCATGCCTCTTCCCCTTCTATGCCAGCAACACTTTATTGTCTGGAGGCGTCCAGAGGATGGGCTGTCTTTGGGATTCAATGGGCATGGCAGTATGCTGGGCCCCGCTTTCTGCATTAGAATGAGTGAGGGCGTTTGCTCAGTCTTGCTGCCTGCAAGGTGCTTTGTGAGATCCCAAATATATGCCTTTATTTAATTTGATTTTTCAAATGATCCCTTGCGGCGCTCCGCGCCCCAGGGGACAGCGGCCTGGGGAAGAATTTGTGTGGAGACATTTCTAACAGACACAGAGGAGCCCACTGCAGATGGGGCTGGAAAAGAATGAAAAGTGCACTTAGGGTACATCCGCCCTGGAGGAGGAGTAATTTCCAGTCAGGTGGCCATATCCGTTCTACCTATCTAGTGTGGTCAAAACAGGTGTGCAGCCACAGCAGTGTGGGCAGCCAGGTGTGCTCACCCCTCCCCCCCCAGTCTGGCCTTAGGGGTTCAGATGGGGTTGTACTAGTGGCTGCCAGCCCATCACACAACCAGATCTGTTTTGGGCCTGCTAACTCAGTCACTACTGGTTAGCATTTCAGAGCTAGCATGGATATGGGTACTCCCCTCCTGTGAGCAATAGTTCAGTCCGTGTGCTTCCCTACTGTGAACAATGGTTCAGTCTGGTTCCTCCCCCACCTCTCCTATGCACATGGGTGGGGTTAGAGGGTGGTGCTGCTCTTCCCCTCCTGCAAGTTTGCAACACCTGGGGGGAAGGAGGCGTTCTCCTGGGTTGGAGCTACTCTCCCAAGACACAGGGAGTGGAGAACCTCAGGAGCTGCACAGGTGAGTCTGGGGGGCACAGGATTGTTGTGTGGCTGGGGCAGAGGAGAGAACTAGAGGCCCCACGATTGATTTCGGGCTAGGGGTGCAGAGCGGTGGGTGGAGAACGGGAAGCCCAGGATCCCAGAGGCCTGGGTGCTGTGGCCAAAATCACACTTTCCACTGAAAATTAGCAATGCTAAATTTGCCCCACTCACACTTAGAGTGGCCTGTGGGGATGCAATCCTGTGCCAGTTCAAAAAGAATTATTTAAATAAACCCTCGTGATTTAAGAAACCCCCCCCCCCCCCCCCACACACACATTATTTTTGGAGCAAGATGGGCTAAGATAAAGGCCTTGAAGCAAAGGAGTTCTGAACACAGACACAGCAAGACCTTCAAAAGGAAGGGGGCTGGTACAGCAGGGTGGAGTCAGGGAGGGTGCAGCTGTGCAGAAAGGGCCTGGAACTGGTAGCAAAAAAGTAGCCAGATGGGTTGAGAAAAGGAAAGAGAAAGGAAGCTGGGGGACTAGGCCGAAGGGAACTGGAGCAGAAGAGTCAGAGGTATGGGAAGACAGAGTAAGGGGGGTCAGGAAATGATAGAAGAGAGCAGTAAGGGACCCTAGAAGGGCGGGTTATGTTATGCCTAGAAACAACAGGTGCTGAGAATGAGAAGGGAACAGAGCAAGGAAGGTTGGGACAGCAGGCATTGGACCAACAGAGGAGGTAGGGGCAAGGCAACAAGAAAATGGTGCATGGGAGGTCAGGAGATGAGGTGAAAACAGGAGAAGCTGGGAGACAGGCTAGTAGAGTAAGAAGGACTAGGACATGGTGATGCACCAAGATATGTACTGAAAATACAGGCATAGGATCCAAGGCATATATGGAAACAGAACAGAAAGGAAGAGGTAGGACACATCAAGGGGAGGAGGGAAGTGTAGCAAGAAGGTTTGGGCTGGGTTACAGGAAAAAGACAGTAGGAGGGGCCAGCAAATAGAGAAATGGACAGAGCGCAGTAGGGAAGGAAAAATCAACTCATGGGAAATCTGAACTGAGGGGCCTAGAACATGAAGCAGAAGGGGTCTGGAGATGGGGGAATGAAAGTAGGAACCTGTAAGCTAGGGAGCTGGAAAAAAGGGAGCCAATAATGCTAGAAATAAATAGACCAGGAAGGGGGATGGATCTAGCTCATTTGTCAACCAGGATAAAAAACAGTTTTGACATAGTCACCTTCGTGCCCCCAAGGGACTGGCCTACACGTCTTCCCCCCAAAAAGGCCAGTCAGAGTGAGGAAAAAGGAAAAAAAACCAAGCAGTGCACCTCAATAATGCCCACTGGAAGCTGGTGACCAGGGCAATAGCCCTGCTCACCTCCCCTAGAACAGGTCCTGGGACTCAGAACCTAGGAAGGTAGAGTTGGAAGGGCCAAGATGGGGCTGATGAGCAGAGAGTAATGGGTGGTGGGGGGGAACAGTAGACCAGGTCTTGTGCTCAGGGGAGGCCCAAAACTTCTGTAACTGGGATGAAATGGAAAGGAATGGGGCCCTAGCGAACATGATGTGTTGCGGCCCCAGGATAAGAGAAATGGAGCGGGAGAGACCCGAAAACACTAACACTCCTGATGATGTGACCAAAGGGCCTCAGGGAGACATAGAATCCTTATTAGTGGCCGTTCTGCTGTTGCGGGGCATGGACTTGTCTGTCTGGGCCTGAGCCATGCAGCCAGCTGCTCAGACACCCTGTGGAGAGCTTTCCCAACTCCTGCTTTTCCCAGGTGGCAGGCAAGTTCCTGCTGTAACCCAGGCTTTCAGAGAACACACTCCACAATGTAAGGATGGCTTGTGTGGCTGCAGGCCACTTTCCTGTCACCACGGAGAAACTGCTGCACTCTGAGTTGCAAAGCAGGGTACCTTCCTTCTCTGCTAGCGCATCACTCCTCCAGTATACTAAGGTCAATGTGTAGCTTCTCGAAGCTGACCGGTAGCTGTGTCTAAAGCGGATCCTAATGGTTGTCATGCATGGTTTGGCTGCTGCTCCGGAACTTGCAGTCAGGTGTACAGTCCTACCCCCCCAGGCAGCTCTTAGACTGCTGAGTCAGCCTGGTCCTCTTGTGGGAAAAGGGCATGTCGCTGATTCAGCAAAGGATGCCTTAGAACAGATGCGATGATGGAGCTGGCTCCTGGGCCGTGCTGCTGCTCCTCACTCTGGCATGTTTGATCAGGTCCAGCCTTATGATTCTGTTGCATGTGTGTCTGCAGAGATGTGATGCCCCTGCAGCCATGCTAAAATCCATAACTAACCTCTGCTGATGTAACAAAGAAACCACATGGATTTCACCACTTCTGCTAAGTGGAAAGTCTTTCCCTATATGTGATTTCAGCTTCTGCTCTTTACCAGGTGCTGTGTACCTGTGCCATTGTTGAGTTGGCTAAACACAGCATTGTAGGAATCTTTAGCACCAGTGACCTCTTCTTCTGTTAGAAGCAATGGCCTCTTCTCCCTGGCGCCAGGCATACTCTCTGTATGGGAGCTCCTCCCCCAGACCCTCATGCACTCCCTGACTCTCAGAAGTACTTTGTCCCATGTTCCTTTGGTCATCAACATCAACAGCAGCAACTCTCATTTTTAGACCCCTGCCACAATGAGTTATCCAGAGAGGAATGCTTCTGCATCCTGCTCCAGCGAACAGCCGAGAGACCACAGCGCATCCTGCATATTCATGTTCCTGCCCAGGTACGTGTCTGGAAAAGAGCTGTTTCTTTGCAGCGTATTGATGCAGTGTGTTGTCTGCAAAAATGCTTGGCCATGATGCTGTACGGTTAGTGGGGGGGTGAGACGGGATCCGTGGGAGGGCAGCCTTTGTCATCACCCGCTCAGATCATTTGAGTCTTTCTGGCAACCTCTTGGAGTCCTGAGCACCTGTTCTGCTCAGTGGGTGGGTCTGAGTCTGTGTGCTGCTCTGGAATGGCAGCTAGGAGTGGACACTGCTGAAGTTAACACAGCAAGAAAACAGACTTAATGAACAAATTGGGGGAATTGTGATCCTTTTTGTGGTGAATCCCTGGCAAAAATGGTCTGCATTAATCAAAGAGAATTGCAAGTCAAGGCTGAAGTGCATTGCCACAACTGTGAGGGGGCTGCAGGGCAGAGCAGTGAGTGAAACGTGCAGTCTTTCATGCACCATCTCTGGATTTACCTACTGCTGCCAACGCTCCATTTTTATGTGTGTTATCAAAATGTACTTAAAATCAACCTCACTTCCCCACCATCACTGAAAAGTTCCGAAGCAATAGAAGGGAGGCCAGAAAAACCCTGGCAGGCACACGCTCTGTTTTCATTGACATTTTAAATGGTTATTTTTAATGGTACATTTAACTAATGCTAACTTATCCATGGGAAGAGAATTTGGCCGTTAACATTGGCATCTGTTTAACAAACGGAGGCTTTGCATTTGGTGAGGCGTGAGTATAACACCAATAATATTACTTGCTAACAGCAGACTCATTAGCATGAATTGCTGTGTTTACTACCAAATAGAACATCCTGTATCTATTAAGACATTTATTAGATGTAGTTTATTCTCAATGGAAAAACTACATAGGAAACGACTATCACTGGTGTAGTAATATTGGCAGATGAGTATTTAAATTAGCAGTATTCATTTTAACCCAGGCCCTTCTGAAAAGTGGAGATGATGGAAAGGTGGTTGAGCAGATAATGCCTGTGACATTTTCCCACTGGAACTCGAGACAAATAAATGTAGCTTAGCTAGTGTTACAGAAGAGTTTGAGGCTGATTATGACCAAAGAAGCCAGGAGAACTGGTTTACAGTGTCCCTGAAAAATATTTCACAATTCTGCAAAGATTGGCATGCACTCCTCAAGAAAGATCTAGCTAGAAAGGGCCAGGTACAGGCAGGAGCAAAGCTCATTGGCACAGCTGCTTGGGGAGCCCAGGACTGGAATAGCAAGCAGGGAGGCAATGGCAGCTGTGGTTAAAGAAGCTTCTATGGTCTGTGCAGGTGTCTCAACAAATCCCTTCCCGTCTGCTTCGTTCCCTTGCTGAAGCACCACTTTGTTCCTCCAGACTGTCTCTGCTTCACCAGACTCTTGGGCTGTGTCTACGCTAGAAAAATTTACATCGACTTTGTGAAGTTGACTTAATAATGTCGACTTTGAGTCGACTTAAGGTGGCTCATTTTTAGTCAACTTTACTAAGTCAACTTAACATTGGACATAGGCATCCACACTGGCATTAGGTCAACTTAATAAAGTTGACTTGAGGGCTACTCCCCGTCCACACCGTCCTTACTTTGACTTAAGAAGTCAACTTAAGGCTTAAGTCGACCTAAGGAGGGGTAGTTATTAAGTCGACTTAAGATTTCATTAAGTTGACTTAAGGAATTTCTTAAGTCGACTTAATGAAAGCCCAGTGTGGACATGGAGTAATTTAGGTTGACTTAAGGGTCCTTACGTTGACCTAAATTGCTAGTGTTGACACACCCTTGGACCCATGAGCACAGCTGACAGAATGCGCCTATTCCAAACTTCCATCCTATTTTAAAGATGATTTCCAAGACAAGGATTAGTAGAAGAGCAAATCAGCATCTAATGCTTTCATATGTGTTATAGATTCATTGTAGGCATTAATACATGATGGAGTGAAAGCTCATCAGACAGTTAGCGCCTCAAGTGAAATTCTGGGGCCAGATGCTTGGCTCGTGTAAATTGGCATACAGAAGTTTCCAGATCGTCGCAGGCCCTGATTCTTATGGGGGACTTCAATTATCGTGACATCTGCTGGGAAGATAATAGTCTACAGAAGAGAAGACTGAGGGGAGATTTGATAGCAACCTTCAACTACTTGAAGGGGTGCTCCAAAAAAGAGGCAGGTAGGCTGTTCTCGAGGGTAACGGAGGACAGAACAAGGAGGAATGGTTTCAAATTACGGCTGGGGAGGTCAAGGTTGGATATTAGGAAAAACTTTCTCACTAGGAGGGTGGTGAAGAATTGGAATGGGCTACCTAGGGAGGTGGTAGCATCTCCATCTTTGGAGATTTTTAAGGCCCGGTTAGACAAAACCCTGGCTGGGGTGATTTAGTCGGAGTGGTCCTGCTTTTTAGCAGGGGGTTGAACTAGATGACCTCGTGAGGTCCCTTCCAGCCCTATGATTCTATTGAAGTTAGTGGCACTATGCCAGTTTACACAAGCTGAGAATCTGGCCCCTTGTTTCTAACCAGCAAAACACATTGGACCTGAATCGCTGCTGTGTTTCTCCAGTTTTACATCAGTGTAACTCGGAGGCATACTGGAGTAACGCAGCAGTGAATCAGACCCTTTGTTTGTATGTCTTCTCCAGGGATGTCCAACCTGCTCCAGACTTCTGGTAAGCAAAGGAGTGCCCAGACTTCACCTCTGGCTCCAGACATCATCTCCAAACTTGGCTCTTCACATCTGGATCTGAGTCTGGATTCAGATGTCACATCTTATGGGAAAATCAAGACCCCCTCCAAACTCTGAGGACATTTGTGTCAGGGGAAGGCTCCTTGCTCTGCTGTTGAGGTACAGCAGCCCTTTTGTTGTGTCCCTCCGGATCAGACGCTGAGATGGGTGTAAGGGCTCATGCTGAGATCAGATGTACCGGGAATGGGCTATAGATGTCTGGTAGTAAGCATTTGCTGCTGTTATTAGACACTGGTCAGGGGCCAGACCCTCTGCCATCCATTTCAGTGGGGGGGAGCGGAGGAACAGGTCATTATGAGACAGCCAGATCAGACTAAGGGGTGCTGACTGCAGCTGGGTGATAGCAAAGTTAACAAACTAAGGAGACTGTTGGAGGAAGGAAAAACTACTGCTGAGGCACTTTGTGCCTCTAATGATCACCTCAGTGAGCTAAAACTAGCACAAGGCAGGCGAATGGAAACTTGACTCAAGAGGCACTGAAAGAGACGACGCTGCAATGAAAAGCTTGGGAGATTAACTCCGCAGTAATGAAGGTATACCTCCCATAGAGTCCACTGCACTCTACATTCCCTCTCCCTCTCTGTGCGCCCTCCCATCTCTGGCTCTCCGTTCTCCTCTCTCTTTCTTACATAATCACTAGAGCTAGGAAAGCACTTAACTCGGATCAAACACGAGTTGGTTTTGAGATGATTCTTTTTTATTCACATCTGCAAAAAAAGGTCTCAGTAGAAGAAAGTCCCAGGTGTCCATATGAACAGAATCTCTCATTGCACAAATGTTCATATGAACCTAGGCACTTTCCCTGTGTGCCTAGATTTTCACGGTAAAAAAAGTCCTCTGTGTGCCTACATTTCTGCCACTGGGAGTGCACACTGCCAATCTAAGTTCTCATGTTGCCAAGTTGCTCATTGTTTATCCATGTCTAAACTACAAAAAGATTCACAAACTAGCCATTCCCCATCCATCTCGTCTACAGAGCCCACAGTGTGCTCAGATACACCTAAGCAGCTGTGGTGGTGGTGCCCCCTTTCTACTCAACAACCAGAGCTCTCAGTCAAGAGGTGGGAGATCCAGGTTCACTGTGGCTGTTTTAGCGTAGGAATGTGAACCTAGGTCTCCCACCTCTCAGAGGAGTTCCCTGGCTGAGCTATTGGAAATCTTGGGATGACTCTCTTTCAGTCTCTCCTGTTGAAGCAGTTCTAGTTTATATTTAATATTTCCATGGTCATTGGAGCAGAGACGGGCACGTACCCCAACCACAAGCGTGATCAATAGCTGAAATATGTTCAAAGAAATGCCGAGCAAATTAATCTAAATCAGAGTCTGGTTGTCGGTCATTTGTGAAACAAAAAAGTGAGGGTCTTCAAGAAGTGCGTTACAGTGGGTTCATCTTTTTCTCTCTCTCATTCTCACACACACCTCTCTCCCATTACATAACATTTAAATCTCCTGTCTGCTTTACAGGCAGTAACTTTTCAGTCCCCCGAACATCCTCACAAAGCGGCTTCTGTTCTCTCTCCCTTGCTACAGTGCACGGTCTCCCATGGGCTGTCTTTAATGAGCACATTATATATGAAGCCAGGAACTTTCCCTCTTCATGCAGCTGAACCGTAGTAGAATGTCCTTTGAAAGCAGTGGCAGGGCATGCCAAGGATGGAAGAGAGGTAAAATGGTTGAGCTGCTGCAATACACAAAAGCAGAGGGTTAGGGAATTATCAGAGTTGACTCTGTTTCCAGGAGCCTTGTGTTGTCTTTTACACCTGGGCCATGTGAGTAGGAAATGGCGCCCTTGTGATTCAGTAGTGTTTTACACCTACCTTGCAAAGGGACAAAGTACAGGGTAACAGAAAATGAGGCCTGTTTTGTAGAAATTTAAAGAAGGAGAGGGGGAAAGGATACCCTTTTAGGGAGAGGGTGTTAAGGGAACTCTGCACCTCTCCATGTCTTATGAGCACTGGACTTTCCTCTTCCCTGTGTCCGTTGGCCAGCCTTTCCTTGTGCCTGATGGCTCAACAGGTTTTAAGGAAGGGAAGGCAGAGAGAAAGAGAGCAGAGGGAGGCAAATGATGAGTCCCAGTAAAGCTTAATGGCAGAGGCATGGTGGCCCTCTGGTGAGACCAGCCAGCCCAGACAAGGCACTCACTTGTGAGGGTCAAACCTGTTGGTGATGGAAAAAGAGAGGGAGCACCCCTCCTTTCCAGCCATACCTCAGTTCTGTCTGTCCTGTCACCCTTTCTTAATTACCTATCTGTTCACATTGCTTTAACAATGAGATGGAAAGAGGGGCACCCACACATATGTTCTCAAAGATGCACATGTGCATGCATAAGATCCTGCCTTCCTGGCACACTCACACACCCATACACAAAGGACAGGCATGCAAATCCACACAGTTTCAAGCAAATGTATCCGTGCATACAAAGGACCAACACACAGGCATACAACATACCCATACAAAGATGACACCCTCTTCCTCACACAGAAAGATTCTCATTATCTGTGAGAACATTGCATGAATGCAGTGTGAGGAGTGGCGATGTTGTACATCAGAGTCAAGAAATTCATAGTTAAGGTACTGACAGAAAACTTAAGTCTGTCTTCCTCCTTGCACTCAGGTACATGTTTTGGTTTATAAATACAGAGTATTTACATGAAAAAAATTAAAAACAAAAAACCCCACTATTAATTGGGAAGTGCCTGCTGGGCAGAATATGTTCACCCTAGCAGATCTTGACGTGGCCAGTGCAGAATATAGGAAGGATATTGTAAGGCAAAATAGAAAAGGGGAGCTCACCAGTTTTGATGGTTGCAGGTTGCCAGAGTGTTGATGTTATGTAGTAAAGCAATATACAGTATTATTTTTATATGATGTGGTGGGAAAAGACATAAGGGAACGGGGGAGAAATTAAGTAAAAAGAATCCCCAGCCAACTGGACAAGTGTGTGTAATCCATCACATTGGGACTGAACTAGGAAACTCCAGATTTAGAGGCATAAATCTGTAGCTCTTGAGTGAAAGAGCCATCTTCTGGTAGTGTGTCAGACTCGCATCCTCTGTGGATCAGGCACAGTGAAAGAGAGCGCATGCACGGAGCAGTGAGTGATTCACGGAGTGGCTGCGTCTACACTTGTAAATTAAGTCTACTTAATTTACCCTGCGTCTGCACTACAGTTTCCTTAAGACGACTTAAGCAAGTTGCTTAAGTCGACTTAAGGAAAATAAAGTCGACTTTATTAAACCTTGTTTTAATTCGACTTAGGGCTTAAGTCGACTCCCTAGAGTTGACTTAAGCCAGTGTAGACGTGGGGTAGCCCTAAGTCGACTTAGGGCTACCCC